>JAUBOD010000351.1:385430-396333 GCA_032353885.1 Nothura maculosa | reverse complement strand
CCAGAACGGGAGCTTATTTTCTTCCTTGCATCACTGTCAAACTGCACCTGCAGTAATGATGTGGTTAAGGGAGGTTAGTTTTCACACAGCTGTATTAAGGGAGCTCTTGCTTATGGTCCACTGCAAAGCCAAGAAAGGAAGGCAAAGCAAAAGCTCATGATTTTTATCTTCCAATTCCCAAAGCTCCGCTTGCCAGCTCTGCAGAATGAACCATCACTCATTTTGTTGTGCTGCTAGCTCAGCTCAAACAAAATGCGGGCTCTTGCACTGCTCCTCCGTGGGAGAGAAGAGCAGCAGTATTGATGGATGCTCAAGATAACGAAGCATCAGTCCCTGGCAGGAAGGCTCCCAATGAGAAGTACGAGGCAGCTCGCAGCACCTCGCTCACCTTGTGCTGGTCGGCTCTTGTTGGCTTGGGGGCTCTGTTTCACTGCAGTCACACAGCCGCGATACTAAAAGCATTGGATCACTTTCTTCTCATCTTTACTTTCCTGGTTTGCACTATAATTGTGAGTGTGTTCTTGATACACTAGCATAACAGCATTAGTAATTTTCTACTGTAGTTTTATAGGACATGTAATGTGCTTTTTATTGACTGTTGGCATTAATATTTTTATAGGAGTTAAATGGTAAATCAGTCTCCAGAAGACTGCAAGCAACAAACTAAGTAGCCATTCAGCAGCTGAAACAAGTTAGATTTTCTGTAAGTTCATTCCATCTTTTGACTAAGATCACTTGATTTCTCACAGGCTAGAATACGTCTTATGGAGAGTGATTGTGAGACAGTCCTATGCTCTCAGCCGGTGTTGTGCTCTAGCAGGAGAGGATAGATGCTTTCTGTGTAGGTAGATAAGGTATCAAACCTAGCGTATTCTGCAGCAAGATGAGGAGAAATCCCTGCAGAGGCTGCAGCTGGAGGTGAGGGCTGTGCGAGTTTGCCAAGGCCCAGCTGTGACAGAGGGTCTCGGCCCAGGGTGTCGCTCAAAGGAGCCTTTGCCTTCCCTTCGTGCCGGTTGTGCTATTGGCCTTGTGGTTTTGTCTTCAAGAGGAGGGTTTAAAAAAACACTATTTTAAAACTTCAGTTATTTATCTGTATCCATAATACCTGTTAAATGGAAGACAGAATACCTTAGCTTTGGATTTCTTTACTCCTGCCATCAGTGTCTTCCTTATGATCGTGATAATTCTTCTTCTGTTACTAGTTCTTAATATGTTCCTCAAGTCTATCCGATCAACATGATCTCCAGCCTTCCAGACAAGCAAACTGCAGTTGTCAAGTAATGTGTTTTCGTAGAAAATCCATGTAGTTGTTTTAATCGCTAAGCTGAATACAATATTGTTGCTAGTTTATTCATTCTGAAACAGGGGTGTAGACTTGTGTGCTCCAGAGAGCTATATTCTGCACTAGGAACAGTATGGGCTCATTTATAGACCAGGGATAAAAATGTCTAGCCACTTTATAAGGGGCATAAGCACTAATTAACTTGTGCAGTTACTTATTATAAAGGGCATATTTCTTTCATTTGTTGCTGTTACATAAAGACGAATAAAGTCTTTGGAAAAGTCAAATGACCTTAAAACTCAAATACAGGATGACTTTGACTTACGAAATCATTGGTTTTGTGTTTGTAAGTAAGACTGCATGAAATATAAATACATGTGAAAAGAGGAGCAGCAGAAGGGGTAAATATCGGTAAGTGCAGCCATCCTGTTGCCTACCTTGCAATAATTCCTGCTCGGCATTTGAACAGCAAATGCTCATGTTGCCAAACTCCGCCTTTTTCCTGCCCAGGATGCATGTGGGAGAGCCTTTGTAAGTGTCTGCTTCCTGTTTCCCAGACAAGGGAGGGGAAAAAATGTGTTTTCTCCTTGTTCTGAGAAACAAAAGACAGGCAATGAGTGCGTGCACACATCAGCTGCTCCTGGGCCAGCCCAAGTGGGAATGTGCAAACAGCTGAAGGCTCCAGGGAGTGCCTGAGTTTGGCTCTTGGCAAAAATGGGACGATGTTACAGCAATCTGTCTTGCCTGGCTTGTCTTGAAAGCGTTAGGAGAGAGGGAAGTGTCTGAAAGGTCATAAAAGGAGCTGGGCATGTGTATTTTATTATGTCGCTTTGACCCAATCTTTGAAGCATAGAAAAAAATTGACAATATCTTCTCTCTCTCTCTTTCTTTTTTTTTTTTTTTTTGGTTTATAGCTGCCTAAATCCCACATTTGCAGTTTTAAGGATCAATTTTTGTCACAGATTATTGAATTTTGAAGATTGAACTTTGCAGGGAACAAAGGCAATAGTGACGAGAGAGAGCATATGCCCGAGCCTCTCACAAAGCAATCGGGGCTCTGTTCAAGTGTAACAAAAACTTAGTTGTAGCAACAATGAAAACTCACAGCAGAGGAAGCGCAGAGGCACAGAATGAGTTTTCTTGTGACTATTGGAGAGAGCCAGGTGCAGGCTTCACAGCCCTGCTTTCCCCAAGGCTTCTTCCAACACCAAGTCTGTGTCTTCAGATCTTGACAAGTTAGATTCCAGCTTTCCATCCCCAGACCTAATATTTCATCTAGCAGCTGTTACAGATCTTGACACATGTATGTGTATGTGTGTATACATATATATAAACTAAATGTCTTGAAAACAGATAACAGTGTGCCTGTGAATTAGCTGCTCCATATTATTTAAGAAATAGCCCCAGTCTTCTTTCACGATACATTATTCATATTTATGTGTCTGGATGTAAATATATATATGTATATATACACACACACACAGATCAGCATTAATGTGTGTTAAAGTCAACTAATGCAAACTACTATAAAAAGGTAATAACCATGAAAAGAAGTCCTATATTTGTTGAGGGAAAAATAAATCGTAGAGGCTACTTGAGTTCGTATCTCATCTTTGTCCTCTCTCTTTAGGAGAAAAAGTTACTGATTTCTTAATCCTACTTAAAGTTTGCTCCCTCTGGGAGAATTTTGCAGTCAATACTACATGTAATCAACAGGGTAATCAATCATAATGCTGAGCTACATGGTATTTATAGAGGACAAGTGGTAGAGTGTCACTGTATGTATTTGTGGGGTCTGTGAATAAATAACAGGTCTCCTAAAATTGCCCTGGGATTAAGGGCAGGATTTGGGGGTTTCTTTAGAAGGTGCCTCTGGAACTATTGGTTGCTTCTTTCTCCCTTGCCCTCCTGAGAGGAGCTGCCTCTGTGGTCTGGGAGCTTCCTGTTTTTGCTCTGCCTGCCAGCTCCGATCCCAGCTAGAGCAGTTCTGAAGGCCCTTTGGTGGGAGGGAGGCAGGGAGCATATCCCTGGTAGGAGGAATACAGTGGACTGAGTCAATAGTTTGAACTTTTGATATGTGGCATGTTTTGAAAATCATCTCAAGCATCTGGTTCATAACAAAATAAATAAGCAGCTGAATTATAATGGAGTTTCTATGTGTTGACATTGCCTCATTTAGATAGATGAGTAAGTTTGCAGTGACTTTCTCAGTTGTGGAGGGGAGTGTGAATTTTCCCTTCTATATGAACAGGAAAGTTTATAAATCTACTCTATATGTGAATAGTTACAATCATGTTGAGATTGTGTCTGTGTTACAATTGCCTTGTTCCTGAAAAAAAATAATAATACTCAGTTTGATTTTTGTGATCATTATCACTGTGACCCTTTGATGGCCAGACTTGTGCACTGGACACTGAAGACCTCTGTTGGCAAAACTACAAGATTGAGAGCAGGGTGTTGTTTTGTAGCCTCCTGCAGTCCTCTCCAGCTGCTTTCCGACACATGTGAGTGTGCTGAACAGCTCCCCTTGCTTCTCCCTCCACTGCCTCAAGTCCAAATCTGTTTGTTTTCCGGGTATTCTCCTGTGTTCTGGAGCAGCTTTGGCTTCCTCCCGCAGTGGTGTCCAGCACAGCATCCTGGCAGTGGGTAATGGGACAAGGAGTTATGTATGTATAGTCCTGCTCTGTGTACATTCCTACCGCTCATTTATGGGAGCTGATGAACACTGGGAGTTGTTCTTTGGTTTCATTTTGTCTGCAAGGAGATTTGTGATGCTATTAGTCTACACGTGAGGTTTAACAGCAGTGAAGCCAGTTGTAATGGCAGCCCTCTCCTGAAAGAGAGCTAAAGCAGCACAAAACCAGAGCTCTGAAAAGAAGAGGAGGGTTTAGGCTGATCTGGGCATGAAGACGTGAGCAGAGGCGCTCTTTTCTGAAGAAGCTGGTAGGTAGAGTGACTTGGCATTATCCCAGGAAGATGCCCTCGGAGGCTTTCAGAGGGATGCTAATAAGCATTTGTGTTTGGGGATTACTAAAGAGCCCTGTTCAGAGAAGGTTCAGGGGCCCTCTGGTAGATCCCATAGGGACTAATTACATATTAGCCTGGTATAAACAATGCAATGAAATACAGTCCACAGGATTTTTAGAGAGAGAAAAAAAAAAACAACTTAAAGTTTTAAAAAGACTTATCTGAGTGTAAATTTATATTGATTTTCCATACCCATCCACCCGAACACCATGGCAGCATTTAGCTTCTCTAATGCTTTTATTGGCCCAGAGCAGGGGTTCGCAGCTTTCACAGAGGTGCGAGGCCACTGGCAAGAGCAGAGGCAGTGCCAGGTCCAGGCTGCTGCTCTTGAGCACCAAGGGCAGGTGTGGCACAAAAGCAGCAGTCCCTGCACCCCAGGATAACTTGTTGCTGGGTGGTGGGAGAGCGCGGACTCTTGAGTTCTGTTGGGAGGTGATTATCCTGCATGAAGCGGGGCGGTAAATGGAGCACCAAGGAAGTTATGCAGCAGCGTTGGCTCCTGGTCGAACATGTTGAAGCTGGCAGATGTGCACAGGTTGTGACTTGCATGGTGGCAATGTGGGAAGCCTTCTGTTTCTCATGCACCAGGCAGCTCAAGCCCCTGGAAGTGTGTTGAGGGTGGGAGGGCACAACTGCTCTTAGCCTTTCCCATGGCTGCTGTCTGCCTGTGTGCCTTGTCACCCCTTGGGCAGGAGATTGTCCTGCTCTGGTCCCTGTCTAAGGGAGGAGACCCCGGAGGCAGCAGCAGTACAACAGGCACTGCCCGGCATTCCTCACCAATGGCCACATTAGTGGGGATCAGTGGGACTCCTTCAAGGTTTAGGCTGCCTCATCTCATCCTCTCCCCTCTGGCCGGCCCCTTGGGGCAGAAAGTTTGGCTTGAACCACCACCGTACTTGGCTCGAAGGTATTCAACAATTCCGGTGGAAGCAATGCAGGGATAAAGGAGAGCCAGTTTTATATGGAAGGAGACATAAAATGCTACGTGCTCTCTAGTTGTTTCCTACAACCTGCGTGTGAATGAACCGGCTGCAGCTTTTTATTTATTTTTCTTCTTTTCCCTTTCCCTTACAGTTGTAGGGAAGGAAGCAGAAAATGAGCTTCAGGAAAAACAAGTTATTTTCTCCTTGAGGTTTTTTTGTCAAAGGTAGCACAACCTGTGTGGGATGAAATGATGTTAATTGTTTCCAAGCAGATTCAGTATTTATAAAACAAGGGCTGTCTTACAATTTGCAGGCCTTCTGTCTAGAGAATACAGGTAATTTGATGATTATATATATATATATTTTTTTTCCCTGCTCAAATAAGAGTACTAACATCCTTCTTGTCCTAGGATGGAATATTCTCTGAATTTCTAGTAGCTAGAATTAGAAACAAAAAAAAAATATTTTTAACCTTTCAACATTATTAAATGAAATAATGTTCCTTTAATCTCTTGGGGAATGAAGAGCCAGTTAGTTTGCTGTGCTTGTTCATCCCTGCTAAGTTTTGAAAAATAGCTCCGAATCTTTTGGTCAGCCATGCCTGCATTTTCTTGAGCAGACTTGGAGCCCTTCTGAATTGGAAATATAGAAAAGAGCCGCAGGATTTAAAGACCAGGGCAAAACCAAAAGATTCTTTGCAATAAGGCATAAAGAGACTTAAAAAAAATATATGAAAGGGTCTGCCTAATCAAGTTCAAAAAAAGAAACAAATAGGACTTGATGGAGAATGGGTAGCAGTCACGACCGGAGCAATGACTTGATGCTCCAGGCAGTTCCCCGGGATGCTGTGGGGCGGTGTGCGCCGTGACGGGCACCCATTGGCCCCAGCTTCCCCAGCAGCCGCCTGCCCTTGGCCGCTGCCTTCCCGAGGGCTCCCAGGAGCGGGTAGGTGGCTGCAGTGCCCCCTGCACGTGTCACGTGTTGGATGAGTCCGGGAAATCCGGCTTTTCAGGCAGGTGTCAGGTAGGTGCTGAGGTACCCGATCTGCGAGTGCCCTTGGAGAAAATGGGCGTGAATCAGCCCAAGGAGAAGTTGGGTGTTACCAGTGTGGGCTCGGCCTGCGCTTCAGATGTCTTCTGGCGTTTGTTGGTGGGAGATGCAGAGGATGTTTGAGAGCATACCTGCACTAGCAGAGACTTGAGCACAGCCAAGGGCTTTTTTCCTTCTTTTTGAAGATTTTTTTTAACCCGTAAAGCTTGTTTTGCTTGGGCAGCTCGCTCCGAGGCAGGGCGAGGGTGACTGCATTAGCACGCACGTGCAGTGCACATCTTAGGGGAAGTGCTGTGTCTACAGAAGGGTCCCCTCTTTGTTTTTATACAGCCAGAATGTCTGCCCTGGTACCTGCCTGTGGGAAGGCTTTGCTTTTTATTTCTGTTTCTGTTTTCTGCTCATATTGTGACATGAATCTAGGCTGTGGTAGATGCATATGTTGGTATCAATTCAGTGAAATGTGAACTGACCTTCAACCAGTTTCTCTCTAAATTTGAGTGGGAGAAAGGCAGCGGGAAACTCTTCTCTACAAGAACAGCTAGTGAGCGGTGCAGGGGCAGCATGGAGCTGTGGTCAGGCTCTGAATGGGCCTGCACACTTAGATATGCAAACAAAACAAAGCCTCGTTTGCAGAATACACCATTTTATTGCATTCAGAAGCAGCACTAGCAAAGTGCTTTGAGTGTTGTAATCCTAAAAGCCACTTCTGTACTGGCTTACCATAACAGGAAGTTTCTTTAGAAACTTTTGCAATTTTTGGACAATGTTTTCACAGTATAAATAGAGAACCTATATTGGGAAGCAAAGGAAAATTTTCTTCAAACTTATGGAGTTTTGGTGCTGTGTCCTCACCCCTTTGGAAGCTCCCTCATATTCAACTTAATTCTCAAAGAGCTCAGAATACAAAATTTCCAGTTTAATACAGTACTTTGCATGTGCATAAAGTCAAAAGTTGCTCAGTTCTTTATGTACAGATCTAACAGCTTAGCTGGGAAGACAGGAACTGAATCCTTAGCAGCTTTCGTGAACTCTTGGAGATTTTGAGGCAAACTTGCAGTAGAGCAGTTGCAGGCAGAATCTACGTTCTGTTTTTTACCGTCCTCCAACCAAGGAAATGAAAAGCTGGATTTTGGGGTGTAATCAGACCCGTGAATATGGAGTGAGTGCAAAGCACTATACCCAGGTGAGCTGTAAAGGCCTTTATTTCTAGCTGTTGCGTGTTGCTTTCCTGTGGGTGCGCGGGGCTGGCTGCCTTCCCTGCAGTAAGGAAGGAATTGGGGGAGGTTCACGCTTCCAGCCAGCAGAGCCTGTGCAGTGTAGGTGCTATCGCAGGAATCTGCTCTGTTTTCCTCTCTGGACCTCTGGTTGATGGGTGCCAAACAGGATGTGTCCTGTTCTTCCTTTTGGCAAATATGCACCTATCCGTTTTGTGAAAAAATCCTGAGAAACCCCTGGAAAATTCCCTTTGTTGAATATGCATTTCAGAGTTGGTTATTTTTCTGAAATTTTAAGCATATGTTGAAATTAGAATGCCAGTTTTTCCGTCCTTTTCCAGATAATTAAGAAAACTGCTAAAGATAAAGGATGAGCAATAATGAAAGATGAGGGAAAAAAGTTACTACCTGCTTTAAAACAACAACAAAAATAAAGCCAGGGAAATGAAAGGTAACCCTTTGCTGAAGGTAAAAACAATGAGAAACGGGATGGTGCTGCTCGTGTGTGGGCGTGTGTGTGCTTATATAATGTGGGAAAAATACTCCAACGTGCTAAGAATAGTGGCTAAATGCCTGTCGTCCTGGTAGTATCCTGGTCACGATGCGATTCTGAGCAAAATGGACTATAATTACACAGGAAAGTTGCTATTTGCATAGTGGAACACAATGTATTTTTCCTAGTTTCAAGTCATTTTTAGACCAGTGTGTCCAAAGAGAAAATTCCACATACTGAGTATCAGAGCACGTTTGTGTGATGCATGAAATGCACCTTCCAAGTGAGATATGGGGCACTCTGGACTCCTGCTCTGCTTTTAGCACAACATGTTGGTCTTACCTGTCCAGACATCCTAGCAGTAGCAAGTCCATTCAAGGGTTCCTTGCGAAGCGTTTGAACAGTCTTTACCATGTTCAGCATCATCCCGTGATGCTGAATATTCTTGTGAGATGGTAGGTATGTGTTCCCCTCCTTTCCAGTGCGGTGCCTTGGGTGCCTCTTCCTCTGCTTGCTGGCTGGCCAGGCTGCTCCTTTTGCAACACTAGGAAAACAGGTCGTCAAATGAGGGAGCTTGTCGAACCAGACCAGGGCAACTCTTCTGTCAACCATTGCTCCTCGTTGTGCCCCTAGCAAATAAACAGCCCTTCCACAATTGCAATGGCCTAGGAGGGAAGAGGTGTAAATCCAGCCAAACAACCAATTGCAGTCTATCCAAAAATTCTAAGCAAGGCAACATTGTAAAAACTGTATGTGCAGCGGTGTTATTAAAAGTCAGATCAGCGTTAATGGGGTTATTTTTAAGGTGACTTAAGATGGCTGCTAAATTCAGTACCCATCCAATATGTGCTTTCCACTTTTTTCCTTTTGTTTTTTGTTTTACATTTAATGAGACTTGTGTTTTTAGAAGCCACTTTTATTTTACTGTGTTTCTCCTTTTTGTTTACTGTGTTTGCTTGTATGCTCACTGCATTTAATCCATGATTGCTACTCCTTAACCAGGGTTCACACCACTGCAAGCCCTTGTCACTAACAAAAATACCTTTTTTGACCCTACAAGTGATAATCCAGCCACTATTTGGAAGGCAGTTCTGTAAGCAGACCTTCTTATGAACTCTGTAATTTTCTGGCGATTTTAAAATATCATATAAATTCTGAGCCTAAACAGGGAAGCTTCTGGTACTTTGAGATAATTCACTTTAGATGAATGTCTCATATTATTTTGGCATAGAGAAGCGATAGTCACCATTTATTTTGCTTTCGGGGCTGTTTCTTATGAGTTTTTGCCACTAGCCTGAGTTTGCTCCGTGGTTGGCTTGACTTGGCTTTTGAAGAAATGGCATTTAGAAACGACGACTGTGATGCCAAGATAACAACCCCGTGTGTGGCATGATTTTTGCACACCATCTTCTGGCTCCTTATTGCATTTGGCTAGTGTGTTCCCAGCATATGTTAGTGTAGTCCAGGTAGTAATTCCACCTGGAATTGTCTTATCCTGTCACCTTTTCTTCAAACCTGTGCCCTGATTTGTGAGGACAGGTTCATCACTTGTTCAGTTGGTCCCATTACGTTTTGTGAGGTACCTGAAGCTTTACAGCCTCCAAGTGCGAGATTTAAGTCACATGGGTTACTGAGTGTGCGTTGACTATTTGTGAGAAAAACAAAGCTTGAGAAGGGGGCAAATATTTTGGTAATTAAAAGGATAACAAGAAGTTCATACATGCTGTGCAGTGTGGAGGGCTGTGCCTACTGAAGAGCAGGCTGCGTGTGCAGGTTGCATGGGGTCTTGTGGGGGCCAGGCTGGAACAGATGCTGTGGGTTCCTTGGTGTGTACCTTGACACCGGTAAATGTGTCATGAATTGTCCTATAAAATGTCAGAATTTTAGCGAGGAATTCACAAAATGTGATTTTAACGGGCAGACAAAGGGCTGTTAATTGCTTTTAATGGCTGTAAATGCTTTATCATCAGCAGCACGCTGGGCTTGGTGATTCCTCAAAGACCAGATCGTTGCTGTTTCTGTCAAGAGTGCCTGAAATGCAGCCTGGAGCCCCGAGCGCCCAGGCGGGGCTCGGTGCTGAGTTACTTGGTGCCTCTTTCTGCGGCCCTTCCTGCCCGGCTGACGCAGGCCCCTACAGGCACCCTGCCCAAACAGGTTTTACTCCGAGTTGTAAAGTGGCCCCTCCTCTTGTCTCATCTGCTGCAACGCACACAGTGGTTGCAAAGGGCACCTGGAAACTTTTCATGTTTCATAAATCTGAACTGTCCCAAGTGTGAGGTGCTTTATGGCATGATTGACACGGCCCAAGGTGGCTCTGTGCTCTGTGGGGCTCGCTGGGTGCTGCAAACTACAAATTAACCAGGATGCAGGGTGCATATTTTGAACTGTGTGAGGAATGCATGGGCCTGGCGCGTGAATCAGGTTAATTCTGAGACTTCTGGATTTTGTGGTCCCGGTACCCAGTAAATTGTTCAGTAAGTGCCAGGAATTGCAATGAATAGTTTCCACTGTTTAATCTTGCATAATGTAAGCTGTGTGTTTCATATGTTACAGGCATGCCTGGAGAAAAATCTTGTAGAATAAATTTCATGCTTGTTTCATGAATTGCTTCCCCCCCAATGCTGTCATCTCAATGTGCCCTTACCAGATAAAATCCTTCGCCCTTCCGAAATGAAGCCAGTGCTAACACCAAGAGGGACAAACCTGTGTTTCCTCAGAGACTCTCTGGTGGGCTGGGAAAACTCAGGGAGGTCACTCCAGCATCTTGCCCTTTTCCTTCCCTGCCTTTCCCACCCAAGGGCAGATAGTTGTGGCCTGTAGCAGCACTCGCACAGATCCCCTCCTTTCCTGTGCTCGATACTCCTTTTGCTCCTTCCGCTGGAGCTTGGTGCCAATTTGCAATTAGGGGCTTGTT
>JAUBOD010000351.1:310380-328418 GCA_032353885.1 Nothura maculosa | reverse complement strand
TAGGGAATCTTTTCAAGGGACAAAAACACAGCTTCGTATTTACTGGATTTTTATATTGTCACAACAGGCTGCCTAGACCAAGGTCCTTTTTATTTTTTCCTGAATAATTTATATATTGGGGCATCTATTTTGATTACTTCTTGTTTTAGGGTAAGAAAATGGAGGCCAACTGATAGATCACACAATAACTCCAGTTTCTTAGTTGGACTCTTGAATTCTAACTGGGAAAGACTATTTCCAGAGATAAGAACAGAGCTTATTTTCCAGAGTCCTTTGTTGTTTTGGACTCTGCCAATAAAAATGGCAACTGATAACAGTGTTCCTAAAAAAGAGGCTGCTGCTAGGAACTATTTGGATTATCCCACTGTTAGGCACAGGTGTCCATGCTACCAGCAGAAGGTGGGCACTTACAGTCAGTACATACTGGGACAGATTTGAACACCAACCCTCAATTTAAATACTCCATAACCCATCCTTGTTCCTGCTCCCCTAAAGCATCCCATTTCCTCTGCAGGAGAGAGTCCCTGTATTTGCAACTAGCCAGATGTATCCAGATGGCCATTCTGCTTCCATTTTGCACATTCACTCTCTCCATACATGCACAGAGAGGCTAAGAACTGCTTCAGCCTCCTCACTGCAGCCAGTATACTGAGACGAGGAGCTCTTGCGTGATGTGTTAGTGAATGTTGAGGACAGGGAGCAAAGATTCAAATCTATGTCAAATGTATGGGTCTTTTTTTTTCTTGCTGCTACCTTCTGCAGAGCTAAGGCATGAGCAATTTTTTAGAAAAACAAACATGTCTCCTACTGATAAATAGCTCTGGTCAATCCAGCACTACTGCCTAGCTTTTGAAAAAGGAAGCATGACAATGGCAAGAAGGGAATCATACATTCATTTGGACAGCTGGTGGCACTGAAAGAGCAGGCAAGGATAGAGGCGAGAGGAAGGGATGCCAGATTTTGTTGTGAAATTGTGCTGCTCTGGCAAACTGGTTGCTAGAGGACTCAGCACAAGAATTCTTTGCATCTATCTGTCCTTTTACAACTGCATGAGAGGGGAAGCTGACAAGATACAGTCTCAAAGCCACAGCGGATGATGGTATCATTGCTGCTCATCCTTTTAATATCTCTGTTGCTTCATTCTAAGTTCTTATTCAAAAGAGCATCAGGCATGTATTAGGTCTTAATAATAAGATTTTTGTCGTTTCCTGCCCATTGGATGTTCAAGAATGATCTTAGAGTTCTTAAGTTCTCTGACCTGCTCCTAAGAAGAGAAAACATCTGTTAATACTGGTGAAATGTTAATTCCTCATTACCTCTGAATCAATCTCTTCAAAATACAGTTTAATTTTCAAGGGAGGCCACTTCAAATCTAGCTAAGTGCAGCAAGCAAATATTCACACAGAATATCTGGATGGAAGCACTGCCTGCCATAAATAATGTACAGTGATCTTAATTAAGAGAGAGATTTGTGTTTTCTCCAGATGGAGATTACAGAGAAAGAGGAAAAGACCTTGTGCTGGAGTGCAAACATCTGGCTATATGTATCAAAACAGGAACTGATATGTACCAAATAATCTTACACATCTGAATTCATCTTTAGTGTGAAGTTGCCTTTTCTTTGTTACTGTTTTCTACAGTGCAAAAACACAAGTCATTCACTGGGGAAAAAAACCCCAGAATTAGAATGAAGAGCTTTGACTATGGTGTAGAGGGAATCAGGTGTGTATTTGGACGGTGACTAATACTAATAGAATGGGCAAGAGGGAAATCTGTTTTGAACACTTTGGACTCATCTCACTGTGATCCATGCATCATGATCGAGTATGTGATGTTTCACACAGGACTTCTTCCTCTGACCCCTCATTTGGGTCACAATATATGAAAGTATGCATCAAGATTCAGCCATGCTCAGAAACACCAGTAGCCAGCTTCTTTTTCACAAATAGTGTTGTTTTCTGACAACCTCACAGTGTAAAAACATTGACAAGAGCCTTGCACATAGGAGGACAGCCTACATTTCATCTGCATCTCTCAGCGTCAGTGTTTCTGCCATCGGGCAGGACTTCATGAACTCAGAAATTTCAGAAATTCAAAGCTTCTCAGAATTTCTGAATTCTGAGAGTGAGTGGCTGTGGGGGACAAAGTCACATGTTTCTGAGTAAGAAGCAATATCAAAGTCCTGAGACACTGAAACCAAGAGATAGGATTGAGATACGTTAAGAAGATATGAAAAGCGACTTGCTGTGTTTCTTGCTGTGGTCAGAACACTTTGGTGACACTCACTGGCACAGAAAAGGATCTGTAAGTTTTTCTGTTTAACACTGTAGTGTCAGGAATCAAGATTTCACATTGCAAACAGTAATATAGGATGCACAACAATAAAAATGAGGTCTTCTGACCAGCCTGTTTTCACTGGGTTATGGCAGGAAAGCATGTCTGACGAGTGCCTGGCTTGCCTGGATGCTGACTTGACTGCACCTAATAACCTCTTCCTCCTCTTTTCAGCATGTGTTTCTGCAGAAGTGCCAGTGATGTAACCTAAGACTTTCCTGAGGAGTCAGGAAGAATGGGGAGGAACAAGCAAAGACAGCCTTACAGGTAGCAACTCAGCCTCAGGGAGCTTCAGGATGGAGACTGCAAAGTTTGCAGGCTCCCTGGCAAGTTTGTCTCAGAATGTGAAGTCAAGAACTAGGCAAGATGGATTTGCAGAGCTTTCTGTGCCTTGGTGAAATGCAACTACTAAGGACTCCCTAAAACTGAGGATTGCTGAGAGGAGGAGCCATCAAAGGCCTTACACCAGCTTTACTATTGATCCAACCACTCAAAGAAAGTCTCAGCTCAGTCTTTAGAGTTCTTAAAAGTTTTTACGGCTTTTAAAGATAGGATCTCCTCTGAACAGGGACTATAGAAACAACATTGTGGGCTTCGGTGTGGCATATTTCAATGGCTCTGGATTTCATGTACAGTTTCATGTACTTATGTACAATCCTTTCTTCGGTGGAATAGACAAAAATACCAGATTATACATGGTAATAGACAGCTGGGACAATCCTGATCCAAAAGAAAAAATATCAAGTTCATTCTTTTACAGCTGTGTTGACTTTATATGCCTTAATGGTCCCATATAAAGTAGTAAATCTTATTTGTCACTAAACTGATTTCACTGAATACATGCAAGAAACAGACCAGCTAAGTAGGAAGGTGCCATTCCTACAGTTTTTCAGATTATAGCTCCATTTAATTTTTTACAAGGTAAAGTTATTCTCTATAAAAAGATATTAAAGACTTGATGTAAACCACCTTACTCTTTCTGACATTAGAAATGCCCTTTCTCCCACTACAATGGATGGAAATGTATAACAAACTATCCCATCCCAATGGGGATGGGACTTTGACTTATTATGAGTCAAAAGGTTTCCTTCTGCCTGTTAGGAAATATTATAAGTACAGTTTTCTAATGTGCACAGGTAGGATTGATACAACAGCTGTTTGGTCTGATATAGCAGCTGTTTGTCATTTGGTCGTTGGCAGCTCCTACAACATATCTCTGCTGTTCAGGAATAACTTGTTTTTCAATGCCAATTGCTGTATGCAAAATCACATTTCAGATGGATGACCACTGCTAACAGAAGATGAGATAACATTTAGAGGACTTAATAAATCTGCCTTGCTGTTAATTACAATGTTTAATGGTTTATAGTCAGTCAAAAGGTACATCTCATTCCCACCAGAGCTTTCACATGGTTGAGCCAGACATAAAGCATCTGATGTGGCTGTTTTTTTTTCCCCGCTCCAGTGCTAACTCTTTTCCAAAAACGATCCCCAGGGCCCATTCTTAAAATGCAGAACAATCATGAAGTTCAAAAATCCCACAGCATAGCTTTTTCTACACTATTTGTACTTACTAGACAAACACTGCACCAACATCACCAGAGGCATCTGTCTTCCAAGCCACAGAGAACATTTTGCTCACAGCAGGCTGAATTCTGGCATCATTGCCCTCAACTCCCTGCCTGAAATTGCAGGTGAGCTTCCCTGCAAGCAACGCAATGGCTCCTCATTCACAAAGGATGGCAAAACTTGGCATAGTGGCTGTCACCACAGCGCCTGGTGTGTGATAAAGAAGATGATGCAAAGTATGCAGCCCCACCAAATCCTACCACCTTTCCTTTCTCTCCTCTGAATTTATCCACCTGCTCTACATAGTAGCTGCCATAAAATACCCTCCTTGGTGGCCTCCATTGTCCTCTGGCCTTTGTGTGACTGATGTGGATGCTGTGATGGCTGAAGGACCTGGCTAAGCTGGGGGTGAAGGGTAATGCACCACTGAGAGAGGGCAGAGTGCTGTCTGGGCAGCCACCTTAACTTGCAGATACTCAGTAGAACTAGCGCCTCAGGATTTGAGTGTGATGTAAATGCCAGATCCAGGCGAGAAAGTGAGGCTTCAGGGGGGAGTTTGCTCTCTGATGTCTTTAAGAAGAAGCTGGAGGTCAGCTTATCACCTAAATGAGTCTTCATTAAGAAACTGACAAGCCCAGAAAACTCAAGAAATCAAATGAGTTCCTTTCAGAGAAAAAGGAAAGCTTCCTGTTCAAAAGCTGACATTTATGGGAAAGAGATGGTCTGAATTATAGAAAATGGGTCCAATCACACATGCACAAGACTAGTATTTTCTGCACTGCAAACCCAGAACAGCTCTCCTTAGTGCACAAAGTCATGACACAGGAGTAAGGTCCAACTGGAAAGCAGCCCCAGCTCACTGACTGCTCCTCAACAGCTACCCTGCCACTGAGATACCTGAACTCGACCTAGGTACCTGAAAAGAAATCTAAAAAGAACAGAGGACTCTTCTACAGAACCTTTCTGTACAAGCTAGAAGAAAGATCACAAAACTGTCTCTTGCAGTAGCTAGGTATTTCCACTGCTATATTTGGAGGAGTCAATACGGGTCCAGGGACTGCAGGGAAGCAAGTAATCCATTGTGAGCACCGAGAGGAGGGAAAGAACAAGTTAGCCAAAACTTATGTAGTCTCAAGAAAGGTAAGATGCCAGTTTTGCAGGAAATTTTTATTTATTTTATTTTTATTATTCCTAACAAAAATCTGAAAGCCCAGTAAGTACACAGCTCCTCCAGCTAGGGACGTGCTATCCTTTCCCAAGACCAGGCTGCAACTAGGACAACTTACGCTAGCTAAGTGTCTGGGAGATAGTATGCAGCGAGTCGCAGGAAGGGTTTGGAAAGGTCTTACCCCAAAGATACATGGGAAAGAAAGGAGTGGGTGCAAAAGGGAAATCAATAGCATAGCAATCCTGTCTCAATAAATAGCAGGAAACAAAGGGGGACAGCAGCTAGCAGGGCAGCATTCAGCTTCACTGTGGAAAAGGGACTGAAGAATCATGAATCAAGGGCAGCAAGTAAACAAAAGAAAATCAAACCAACAAAAAGAAAAAAAAAAGAAAAAAAGAAAACAGAAAAGAAAAAGAAAATCACTGGCCTGGATTACAGTGAGGGAAGAAACCACAAGTGCAACACCACACCCCGTGCCGTGAAGGGGAAAGCTGTGGCAGAGTTTGTGCATCTAGGCATGGAGAGGGAGGGATGGAGTAAAGGGGATGTGTCTGTGTCCACCAGGGAAGTGAAAGACCCGTCGGGCTGTTACAGTCTTGTGAAGAGTGTGGGAAGGCAGGGAGAGGGAAGGAAACCCGGTGCTCAGGGCTGGACGGCGCGAAACAGAGTGCTCAGCGGGGGCTAGGGGAGGAGAAAAGGCAGAAGGGAAGGAAGTTCTTACCACATTTGGAAAGTCTGCCAGTCATCAACTCCATACAGTTAGTGGTGTCTGGATCATAGAACGGAAAGAGGAGGGAGGGAGGGAAAAACACAAAAAAGGTTTCCATACCTCTGTGCATAAAGTAGTAACTTAGCACATCATTACCTGAAGCAGGAAACATATACACATCTCGGGCTTTACACACCCCGGGCCAAATTCTGCCACCCATTTATGCCAGTGCAATCCTGGACATGCAACTTGAGAGTGGAATTTACCTCAGCCCCACTGTTCCCACCCACCTCTTTATTAGCTCTAAAGATCCATGAAGTGTAGGAAAATGCTCACTACTCCATTAGCCAACTAAAAGCCTTGAAACACATTGTTTCACCTGTCTAGGCTTGTAAGTTGAACTGAAAAACTCAGAAAATGTCCAGCTAACTGATCTACATACCTCAAAAGCTCAGAAACAGGGAGAAGCATCTAGATTGCAGTGCTACTAGGCATGGAATACAGGATTTAGTTAACCAGCTCAGAAACATCTTTCAGACCCCGCAAGAAAAAGCCCAAGTTCATAAACCTGCCTCTCATTCACATGCAGTCTCTTACTCTACTTGATTGCAGTGGGACTGCTCACAGGCAAGAGAGCTACATCTTCAAAAGGTGGCAGAAGCCTGTCCCTAAGGCAACCCTGTCTGCTTGTGTATAGCTCCCACTGCCACAGCCTCTGTCAGCTTCTTGCCCAGGTGAGTGCGTGGAAGGAGGTCTATGTGTAAGATTTAATGTAAAAAGGATGCTGGACATCTCCGTGCAGAACCACCCAGCAAGCAGAATCTGCCACCAGGCAGGACACCCTTGCATTTGGGACCTAAATCTTTGTGCCCATGCGGGATGTGCAATGGGGAGCACCCATAGGCTGCTGAGCAAGTGGATAATAGCTAATGCACTTCGTTCAGTCTCACATGTTACATACCAAAGAGCTCTTGGGAATATACATATATATACTGAAACTGCTATTTGCTAGGAAGCTCTAGCTACTCCTGCTTATGCTGAAAAGTCATCAGGAGAGAGGTTAGGATCACTTCTCAGCATTCCACCCCTTAAATATTGAGAAAAGTAACTTCAGAAGGGAAAAAACAACTGGCACAGGTTATGCCTGGGTAAGCTATTTCCCCCAGCATCAATCCATGCTGGGAGAGCATGGATACGTTTTCTGGTGTAGCCAGGCCAATTGTGCAGAGATCACATGGGAGTGCATGGAGTAGAGTGCTTGGTCCAGTGACACTGGCCAGAGCATCTGAGGAGAACCTCTACGGTCTCCATCTCCAAGATCTGACACAGGCTGGCAAACGTGAAATGGAGACAATACCCATGGAAGGTCTCTCAGAAAGGCATAAGACTTAAAGAAGGAGAGAGGTAAAAGGAAGGAGGTTAGGGAGAGGGGAAGGTTCAAGACTTGGAAGAAGGTGTCAAGAGGTGTCAAAGAGGCCAAGAGTTTATTTATCTTTGAAATTCTTTGGCTATTCTGAGTGAAGACAAATTAAGCTCCTAAAACTCTTCCTCCTGAAGATACTAAACAGGCTTAAGAACTGCCTATAGCTGCTGAATTATGCCAATGATCAGAAGTCACAGTCATAAATTTCTATTGTTGTTTTTCTTTGATAATCTGGAAAAATTTTAGCAGTTCCTGTCCAGCCCATCTGGGTTAATTACGTTATGATGCAACGTAACCCAGCTCTATGCTGAAAGGCTCCAATTATCCAGACAGTCATTAGCATTATGCTTGGAGAAAGTGCATAAAAAAAGCCAAAAGCCAGGAAATCTCAAATATATCTGAACAATTCCTGCTAATTCCCAACTTAAATCTCTTGAAGTTTTTCCCTCAAGTGTATGAAAACTGACTGGCTACTCAGTCACTAGTGTTCTGGAAACAAACAAAAAAAAGTGGCATTTGGATAATATCAGAATAGGTAAATGTTGTGGTGGTTTTGCTAAAATTCACCTGAAATGGCTCTATTTATTTGCTTTTTTTTTTAGTTAAAAAATCAAGTTAATACCTCATTAAGTTACTTAATAGTTCAGATGAATACTGTCTTTTTTCTAAGTCATTTGCAGTCAGCACATCTCTTTAGTATTTCATGTAAAGCTAATTCTGTAACAGATCTAAATATATTAATCACGTGTGATTAGAATACAAACTGACAGATCAACAAAGGAAAACGGATTGTAACACAGGCTTTTGGATAACTTACTATCTTAGGCCTTGTAATCCATTTTGTTCCTGAACTACTACTTTTAGGCTGTAGAATTATTTTTGATGGATAGGGAAGAACATTGAAATGCTTTTAGAACTCAAGATCATGAAAAAATATCAACGGAAGACCTAATAAAACCTGTATTTTTTCTTCCTTAAAATTGTTATGGAAAACTGTAATTTGTATTCTCTGTACTGTCAGTCACAGGAATTGCACAAGAATCTGCCATTATTTCTTTTGTCTTCCTTCTATGTGATCAGGTGTTTTCTTCCCACTCCTCAAGAACAGGAAAAATGAGCACACTAGAAACTGCAGCTCGTGACAGCTGCTGCAAGACTAATAGAGTTCATATGCCTCCATCCTCTCTTGTAACATTTACTTTAACACCTCATTTATTTCCATCATATTGTAACTTCTGCTCTAATAAATATTCTACGTGATAAAGTATTTTATAATTTTGAAGTAGAATTTTCATCCTTACTAGAAAGCCTCTTAGATTTTTGGCAGCTAGCTGCTGCTCGTGGACAATAATCCGTAACCTGGAGCCTGTAGGATCCAGATGTTATGAGTCAGACGACAGTCTAAAGGCCTTTACCTGTCTGAGAAGCGTTGATGTGTCATGTCACTGCATTTTTCATGGGTGCTTTTTAATTTTTTAATTGAAACACAGTGGAAGTGCCAGCTCTCAATCCTTCTGATGATAAATTAATTCTTTATTTCATAAGCACTGCTGGCACTCATTCACACTTTGGATTTCACAGAGACTCTCTTAAAAATGACACCCAGTTCAGTTCATTAACAGATGGCAAAATGCTTTGCTTAAAACAAGACTTTCCTGATCTGAGCATGAGAAAGCCAAGCATTCTCTGAATCCAAATAAAAAATAAAAATTGCTAAAATTCCACTATCTCCCCTCTATTTTCTTCAACTTCTGCATTTCTGTGCTTATCTTAAATTTTACTGGTTTGGGATGCTCTTGATGTCTATGAGACTATGATTTGTCCTAGCCTAGGAAATAGGACACAAGCAACTGCTCCTCTGAGACTCCCAGAAATCACCAAGCATCTCCTGCCAGATGCTTGGAGGCCCCAGGATATATTTCCATCAAAGGCGATGATGTCAAGGGAGAGACACGAATTCCACTGGTCCAAGATAGTTATCATTTCCCCAGCCTTTGGGTGCTTATCTGAAATGCATTGTCCTATTAAAAATCTGGAGTGCTTGGATGTTTTTCCTATGTTTTAAGGTCAAGTTTACTTGACAAAAGTTGCTCTGCCAATCCAACTAGGCTTTGCCCCACACCTTTTATAGGTGGGAATCATGACGGGAAGATGAAGTGATTGCCCCAGACACTGTGAGAATAGTAAGAGATAAAGGATCTCTACGAGAATGCAGAGAACAATATAAACATGGAACCTGGATGAGTCCCACAGCAGCCTGACTTGCAGTCCAAATCCAAACTGGTCTTTGCATGTCCCTGTAATGGGTCTGCAGCTGGAACTTTACCTTTCAAGCACTTTAATTTGGAATTGGTCAACCTATACTCTTGTAAGTCATAAAGATCAAGACCTAGATTGTACAGATCAATGCTACAGCCAAGCTGAGTTACACATGCATTTTTTTTACATATGTACACCACCATAGTAAGAGAGCTAAGGAGCATTTACTGAAGATGGAATGGGAAGGAATTTGTACTGCCATGTTTTGAAGCTGGATATGGTCTCTAAGCATTTGCCTATGCTGATGGAAAGCAGATCTGGTTGCAACACTGAGAAGTTCTGATCTTTGAGGTGCCAGTGGTTAAAATCTGTCGCAGAACAGAAAGAAAAACAATAAAGAAGAAGAAAACCTATTATAGCGAAGTAAAAAAATGGGTTATTTCACTATTGCTGATTGTCCAGAACATGGGAAATGGGGAAAATGAGGATATGAAACACCCCACTGGCAAGATCACAGCATAAATGCAAGAAGATATCAGGAAGATAAAGCCGATAGTCTGAGAATAACCACTAATCACTTTTGCATGTCCCCATTCACCAGCTGTTTCTATTACTCCTTTGTGCAAGGGCACTGGAGGCAGACGGAATAACATTTAATGGAAAGTGTACTGGGCTGAAAACAAAGGCAAAGAGCTGAGGTGGGTTTTTTTGTGTTTTTTTTTTTTCCCTACAAAGATCCTTTTGCCCCACCAAAGGGCAATTCTGTCCAGGGACTATCTAAATACATATTCTGCTTATGAGACTCCTGGATGGAGCAATATACGGACAAGAGACAAGGCCGAGTGCTTCCATGGACAGAGTTCTTCCCTGCTGATCCAAGAAGGACTCTCGCAGTCTCACTGAGCATAATGGACATTCTTATCAAGAACACATGGACAGCTCTTCTGGTTCAGATCCAAGGTCCAAACCATGACATGTTAGTAGCTGTATATGGACACCCAGCAGGCCAAACACTTATGCTGCTTTCCTCTAATACTGCCTCACTTTCTGGCCATTTTTAGGTCAGGGATGTGATAAGCCTGCAATGGTTCCTCTGCAAAGCAATCCACAAAGATTTCTCTGGCAGGGAGTTGTCCAGCCTCCCTCTGAATATGGAAGTACTCGTAGGAGTACGAGTCTATAGAAGCTTCCTGCATCAGAGTTTGCTTCAGCAGGAAGTTCCACAGTTATTGCCTACTAGGCCAGGAAACAGCTTCCAGTGCTTGTTTGGTACTTGGCTTCCAAGAGTTTCAGGTAAAGGCCTCTTTTTTTTTTTTTTTTTTAAGCAGAGGAAACAAAGCACAGCGAGTCCTACACACTTGTTCTATGTCAGTCACAAGCCTGTTGGCCTGCTATTGCCTCAGCACTTACAGCTCAGTAGATTTAGCGACCTGAAGTATTAAGGGAGAGGCTGATGTATTATGCTGAACATGGCCAACTTGACAGTAGATTTTAAACGTATCAATTTAACTTTGTGGATGGTGTGGAAAGCTATTTTCCTGCTTTAGAGTATTTGAGAAAGAATAAGCACAGCCAGTCTTAGGAAGAGAGTATGGCAGTGAATGGAAGAATATCTATGGGAAAGGGAAATAACAAATGTGCATGTGCACCATAAAAATACATCTGCCTAAATCAGGTAAATACGTGTGCACACATTCACATACACACACACACACAGATGCATGGACAACACAGCTAGAAACACTGTTGTGAGCTGGAAGAAATGAGACAGAGGAAAGTGTGTTCTGAAACCCAGGCAAGCCAGCTCAGCGGGCTGGCATGCTGCACAGCAGACCAAAGAGCGGCAGGAGAGAGAAGGACAGTCCGTGCCTTGTGCTTACTAGGCCTTGCTATTCTGCTTCACAGTATTTACTGAATCTTCCCCTCCTGCACTTCTCACTTTACATGCATGCTTTTCTCTTGCAGATGGTTTTCATCATGCCACCTGTAGTGGCATCCAAAGTAAAAGGCAGGGGAGACACCTGCCCAGAGGTGCACAATGAGCTAGGGAAAACTGCAGTGCCCTGGCAATGGTATAAACAGGTCCAAACTGCTGGGCTCAATCCAAGGAGGAGGGCATGAACTGTCATCCCCTTCTGTTGCCTCAGTAGACTTTGCCCACAGAGCAGCCTTTAACTACGAACCTGCACAGGAACACAGCCACCACAATGCATGTGAAGTGTTCAGAGATAGGGGCACGGGAGAAAAGAAATGGAGAATTTGCCTCGTTTCTGCAGACAGAAATTAGAGTAATCCCATGGTGATTTCTAGATGTCTTTGCACAGGCCTGCCCAGCTCCAGCTAGGTAGCTGAGCATGGTGAGCATCAGCTCTCTCACTGTCCCCTTATTCCTGTTTCCTCCTACTCTTTCACCATAGCTGGGGTAGATGAACCAAGGGGCCTTCCTACTTTGACAAACAGGTTCTCTTTTATTTTTGCCTTCCTTTCTCTCTTCCTCTTCGACTCAGTTTCAAACTCAAGTTTTTGTGTTCCTCTACCTCACTTTTTTCAAGAGACACACCCCTAGCTGATGGGGACAGGCGAGTACAGGAGGGTTTGCTTTCTGGGTGTCTCAAGAGCTGTCTTGCCTGAGTAACAACTTGGCCCTGGGAATTCTCACTGTTAAGTTTACAGAGATCACCCATTTTGGTTTGGCCCCATGCAAAGGTATTCTTCCCTGGTTGCCTTTAAAGATTAGGCTGTTTTTCTCTGGCTATGTGTGTCTGGAATGACCCACACTAGTGTACCTTGAGGCAGCAAAAAGAGATCGGGCATCTATTATATGATTTCTCCCTTCCAGAGACAGAGCAAAACAATGTCAGATACATTTCTCGCAGCACTGTTGGCCCAATATCTCAACCTCTGAGTTAGATGAATGGCTTTTATTCCTGCTATCGTGCTTCTGTAGCTAGAGCGTACTACACTGATGATATGAAGACAGCTCACAATTTTATTTATAACATTTTTTTCCTCAGAAGAGGGTGAAGGCACTTTCATATATTTTTTTTCCTGTGTTATATGAACAAAGCAGGATTAATATGAACTATACCCAAAGGATACGCCACTGGGCCTCATTACCTCCCAAGAGGAAGCACTGGCAGAAAACTCTGTCTACTTGCTTGAGTTGAATTTAATTTTCAAAGTCCAGGCCTATACTCAATCAAGATCCTGAACTGACCCTAGTTCAAACATTCTCACTTTCCCTCTTCCCTAACAGAGTATCCATGTGCTGGATACCCTTGCAATCCAGCATGCAGAAGGTCAGGCAGTGCTGGAGGGCAAAAGCCAAGTGGAAAGTAATCTGTCCTCAGCTGAGTGTAGTTTTCTGTCTATAGTGAGCACACACAATTCTAGATAGAGTATTTTATCTTCAGCTGTTAAAGCCACACGTTAGACCAGAAGTTTTTAACCCATATGTGCAACGAACCAAGGAGATCCAGCATTTAACTGCGGGATGCCATACTTGCTTTCTTCCTATCCATTTTTTCTGTGGCTGGTTCACATAAAGGTCAAGCACAGAATTTGACTCTTCTGTAAACTCTTATGTATATTTAGTTACCACCTTTTCAGTATTTACAATGAGAAAATTCTCATTGTATTACTCCTCTTGCTTCTCTATCTTCCTTCTGAAGCCTTCACCCTCTGTCTTGCTCAGATTTCTTCCTTTATTTGTGCCTTTGTATGTTTTTCCTGCTTCTCCAGATTCTTTTTCCTTCCTTGAAGCACTCCCAATAGCTAAGCATCCTTACAATTTCATTTCCCAACTTTTCCATTGTTTTGTCCTCTTAAGGGACAGAAGAAGTAACACTGATTTTATTTTTTTTTTAGTGCTACTACTAGTTTTCAGAGTTTGTGTTACCATTTCAGGCTGCCTGCAGATTCAGATTGATGCCATTGCACAGGGCCACACTTGTCTTTCTTTACAACCATTAAGAATAGTGATTTACATTAAAAATAGACATGGAAACTATTAGTCACCTTCTGATCACGTGGAAATGCTGCTATTAATGGCTAATTAAAAGTAGCTCTCTCAACTTGGCTCTGGGACCCTCTGAAGTAAGGGGTTCCAACAGCACACCTGAAAAGCTTGAAAATTAGATGTTGTCTAGAGCTTGTCCCTGTTCTGGGAGATTTTGGAGCCAAAGGAAATCTGGAAGAACTACTGATGATGCAGCCTTTGATGGAGAAGTGGGCAAATGGCTCTTTGGGCAGGAGGAGGGGAGAAGTTGTTCGCTTGGGGAATGCATTGGGAGCACTGGAGTGGGGATGAGAGCGGGAGGAGCGGGGTGGGTGTGGGGAGTTACTGTTCTGTCTCAATGGAGCCAATTCCTTGCTGTCATCAGAGGGATGACCTCCCTCAGCCTCCTCGTACTGAGAGGCACTTCGCCTTCCTGTCCCTGCAGAAGCAAGGTGCTCAACAGTAGAAACTACTTACCTGATAACTGCTGCACTGAAGGTTGGTCATGTGTGCTTAACAACTGCGCCTGAATGGTTTCTACTACCCTCTTAAAACGACGGCTTGGACCTGTGAGGAGAAAGAGGCACAGATGGTTGTGAGAGGAGTGGGAGCTGAATCCCCAAACAACACG
The DNA here is from genome assembly GCA_032353885.1 of Nothura maculosa. NCBI lineage: Eukaryota > Metazoa > Chordata > Aves > Tinamiformes > Tinamidae > Nothura > Nothura maculosa. Next base: position 314,328 of record JAUBOD010000351.1, on the reverse strand, counting down.
GGCCAGAGGGGACTCTCTTTCAATTTTCTCCCCATTTGTGTACTGAGAAGCACTGCCCTGTCCTTCAGCTAAAGGGCACAGCTATAAGGAAATATTTATTCAGTTCCCAAGTTATGAGGGACTGTGGTGTGCTGGACTGAACAGGAGAGAAGGGTGGCTGTCTGGCTACTTTTGTAAAGATGGTAGAGGTTTTTAACTCTTCTTTTTTTTTTTTTTAAACATACCCCTTCCTCCCCAAACCCTCTCCAAGCCCATCAAAGAGTGAGGACAATTCCTACTAAATAGTGGCTAAAACAACCCTGTTCATCAATAGTTCTAATAAGGCCAGCAGGACGGGGTGTCATCTTGCCCTAGTGAGGCTTGTCTCACTGAGCAGCGCTCCTCCAGCCTAAGGCAACCTGCACAATATCCACACAGCCTTCGTGTGCTGCTCTCCTCCTTTAAATGTGACAGGCAGCCTCAGGGCCAAACAGCATGTGACAGGAAGGCAAAATCAACAGTCCACATCGGAGAGACAGAGGAGACTGTTGCATTCCTGTGGCACCAGTCTGGTCGAGGGCCTGTTGATCCTCAATACTGGATTGCCTGGAGGGAATTACTCACTGCCTTCCATGACGAGTGGGTTATGAGGGGGAGCAAAAGAGCAGAAGTGAGGCAGTGGAATGGAGGCCAGGCTGGCTGGAAGGAGTGAGGCATATGGGCAACTTCTGAGCTTCCCACTGATTTCAGCTGTCCACCTAAACCCCAGTGAGTGATACGGACAGCCATGAAAATAGATGGTTGAAGATTTTTTTATGAGAGGAGAAACTAGTGGCCTCCCTTGGGCTGAAACAAGAAAAGTATTTCAAATCTGACTATTCAAATCTCAATTCTGCAGAGCAGAATTTTAACACTATTCATGGCAAGGAATCACCTATTTGAGAATCTTCTTGCTCCCCATGTCCTCCTCTTTCCAACTATCTGAATATTCTCTTAGGGCCAAAACAGATTTCTTCCCCTGGGTAAATTCTCTCTGCTGGCCTCTGTACCACCAAGGGCAAAGGCAACTTGGAGTCCATTATGGCTTGCTGCAGTTACCTGATAAGAGCGTGAAAGTGACAGAATAAATCCCGTTCTCCTTCTGCGCCTCTCCCCCTTCTGTGTACGTTATGTCCACCTGGAACTTCACTGGCTTCTGGAAGACAGCGGGGCCACCTGTGGACTTATACTCTGCACGGAAGCTTGTCTGTGAGATGACACTGTGACTGAGGCTTGGAATCTGAAACAGGTGGGGAAAAGGAGATGATAGGACCAACGTACAAAGGCAGCAAAATTGCAGGATTCAATTTAAAACAATTAGTTATGCATTTCTAGACTGGTTAAGATCTGTTGCTTCTGGGCTCAAACTTGTAAAGTATGGAGTATTTTTGTGAAACCAGTAAACCTGGAGGCTGCATGGCACCACCCCAGCACGCCCGCTTCCTACATGACTGAACTACATTTAACAGTGGAATATTGAGAGGGTACCCAGCAGGCACAGAAATTCCACCTGTTGCACAACTGCACACTCTCGGGTTTGCTTTTCCTCACTACCTATCAGTTTCAAGAAAAGTCTTTTGTTGAATGAGAGCTGGTATTAAGGTTAGAAAAGTCAGTGGTATGTAAGACTGCATATAATGACACCCATTTTCACTATTAGGACAGTCAATAATTGGAACAAGTTGCCCAGAGAAGTTATGCAGTTTCTGCTCTGGAGACTTGCAAGACCCAGGCAAAGCTCTAAGCAACCCGGTCTGCCCTCAGAGCTGAAACTGTCTTGAGCAGGAGACCTCCTGAGCTCGCTGAATTGCTTGGTAGTTTTGTGATACCAGTGAGACACCAGCACAAAGAGCAGGCAGGTACACAAGTACCTGGGATATCCACATGGACAGCATGCCTGTGAGTCATCTACCCAAACCACAGTTCTTATCAATATACAAAAGAACTCTGGCCAGCTTTCTGGTATTCTCCAACATGTATCAATGACTATTTTTCCAATGAACTGGAAAAAAAAACCCTCTCCAGATTGCTTCACTCTGCTGACTTTTGCTTCACTGATACTTTTAGATGGGTGAAAATAAGGACTTAATCTAGGAAATAACAGGAAATTTCTCTCTGTTCATATAGCAGACAGTCCTAGATTTTAAATAAACAGTATGTACAACAATTGGTACTCGAGACACAATAGAAAATTACCTTCTATCTGCCACAAAGTACAGAAGAGGAGATTTCAGGTAAAAAATGCAGATATGAGAGAAGTTTTTGTGCCTGATAAAAGTAGTGGAGGGCATACTCAGCAAAGGGAGACTCAACTTGATGCCCAGAAGCTGATTAGAAAATGTGACAAAGCAACAAGTTACTGTCTTGATACCACACTAGCAGTGTGAGCTCTAACTGCACTGGTATTCCAAGCACTGGCAAACCTGGGGACCCTGCCAAGAAAGGTGGAATCTTTTTTCACTGTAAAGAATCTAATCAATATTAGAAATTCAGACAGAGACCAGGGGAGGTCTGAATCAGTATGCCATATGAATTAAATGTTTGAAGGAGCTGAGACTCTGACTAGTAGCATATGGCACAAGAAGACCTGGAACTGGCCTGTGAGCAATGCTTCCAATTCAGAGCACATCTTTGAAGCGACTTACCGAGAGGAAAGCGTGGACAATATCAGCCTTAATAGAGCTTAGTGGTTTGTCCTTGATGACCACAAAAATTTGTTCTTCTTTCTCAAGGTTGATGAAGTTACCAAACCAGGATTTTTTGGCAAGCCTGATATGATGAAAAGAAAGAGAGAGCTTAGAATATTGAGTATTATTTCTTGGATACCTCCACAAGGAGAGAATACACAAAACTACATGAGGAAGTATTGATAACACTCCAGATGTGACACTATTAGAGTAGGTGGCTCACAGGGTCCGAATACTTCCTATTCATGTACTGAAAATTGCTGAAATGAAGGCCCACTCAGTGCTATTTTGGCAGCATGTGTGACCAACAATGGTAACTCTTCTGTCATCAGACCGAGCCAATATACCAATTAATATTGCATATATAAAGTGCTTATAAAACTGAAGACACATTTATGAGACCTTTCCATTTCTCATGACATCTCGTAGGTGCTGGTAACACAGGGAGGTTAGTTCCTTCCTGCCCAATTTCTACCCCTTTGGTCTTCCAGGACTTTGATAGTCCTTTTTCCAAAGGTGTCTTCCTGGCTTGACAGTACAATCACACTATTCTTCATCTTCTAAAGCAAGCTGTGCATTTCACTGGATTTCTATTCTGTCAGCGAGTGAAATCTACTTCTCTGCAGAAGGCCCAGACAAAAATTCAAAAATTCTGCGTTGTATTAGTTCCATTCAGGGTGTCTAAATAATGCATGAACTCTGGCTTTTCTATACAGAAATGAATTTCCAGTACTAAGATAGAAGATATCAACACAAAACACACTTCAGGCTTTCCAATGACAGCAATCCAACCCTGCATTTGCTTTCAGCATCATATGGTGGTTTCATCATAAAATGAAATTGCTTCATTTTTTTTTCCACTGATAGTGTCAGCAAATGTTTGTTTCTGCTTATTGTTCCACCATCTCCACTTGGCTGGAATTCACTTTCAAGTTAAAAAGGCTAAAGGAAAAAAGGAAACTACTTCAAACTCCAGGGAGCCCCTCTGAGAGGTGTGCTTTTGAGGGAAGAGAAGATGCTGTCAGCTGTGAGATGCAGCCACAGAACTGCTGGACCAAGTTAAGCTCAGGTAAAATTCCACCAAAATCAGCCATGTCCTAGCAGAGAGGAATTTAGTTTGGAAAAAAGTCAGGAATTAACCTGTCACCAAGCTAATGCATTTTTTGTTTGTTTGTTTTTTTCTCTGCAGGATATTTTCTAAATGCATGACAAGTCCAATTTGCATTATGCCAAGCAGTAGCTT
>JAUBOD010000351.1:267416-297632 GCA_032353885.1 Nothura maculosa | reverse complement strand
TGCTGGAGCGGGAAGGTTGGACCAGATGATCTCTAGAGGTCCCTTCCAACCTTGAACATTCTGTGATTCTGTGATTCCTAACTGTAACATCTTCTGCACTTACAGTGTAGAAGAAGTGTTTCCTTAAGTGTAAGGAAACACTTACACTTAAGCCAGCAGGGTTTACCTGTCCATGGTTATAAGCACTTGGAGGATAAAGCCTTGACAGACTGCCTAGAGAAAGCACTACACATGTGGGCAACACCTCTTCTGCCTTTTAGCACCATCATCTTGACTTTGCCAGTTTTAACCAAAGCCCCACTTATGAATGTTTTATATAAAAAAAAGTAAACAATATATGGTATAAGCATGTTATATGCATGAGGAGTAAATGTTTCTGCTGACAATCACCTTTCTCAGGGCATGTCCTTCATCAACTTGTACTGTAGTCTGTGGTGATCTACTCCAATGTTTTTATAAAACAATTTACTAATAGGATATTCTCTTTTACAAATGGAACTTTAATTTGAAGTGTGACTGCATTCCTTGTGGTACCTATGTCTTCATTGAAAATAAAGTGCTCTGGAGAAAAATCTATCTCTAGGGCCATCTGTTCACCTCTTCAGAAAACATACTAAAAAACGAAATACATGGCATTTCCTTAATTAACATGTATGGTATTCAGCTTTATCTTAAAAAAAAAAAAGAAAAAGGAGGAAAAAAGATAAATTAGGATCAAAATTAACTGGTGGGTACCAAATGATGCAAAAAGTGCTACATGGAGATGGGGCTTCATACTCAGAAGGTGTCCAGGTATCTGCACAGTGTCTGACATCAGTTCTGTGTGCCCACAGACATTGAAACATACAGACAGAGAAGAGAACCCAAAAGAATCCAAAAGGAAATTTATGGAGTGTGACTCCAACAGAAAGGCAAACAAACACGCACAAAAGCTCCCAAATGCTTCTTCCCACATCTCCCTCTCTCTCTCTCTCTCTCTGCTGTAAAGCCTCATTTCACTGACGTCTATTGGCCTGGACTGTATTTGTAAAGTGCAAATTAATAGCTTCTCTACAAGATATAACAGGTTCCACAACAGGAATAATCCAAAACTAGAGCTTACCCCAATGGATCAGCACTCGCCATCCTCGGGAAGGGAAAATTGAAAAGAGAGGGAGAAAAAGAGAGGAAGAAAAAGAGAGAGGGGGATGTGGAGGCAGGTGGAGAGAAGAGTAGGAAAAGCAGAGTGAAATACTGTTCGGAGAACGGAATGTTCATAATCATTGCCCCAGGTGCCTACCTCTTCAGAGACCAGCAGCACTAGGGGGACAGTTTCATTTACTCAACAGTAACTTTTGTCCTGCTCACAGTATCACAGACACGTCCACCTTGGGAAGTGGGGAATGTGCAAGGGCCATGCTACGCTGTGATAATATTCCCAGGCAAGCCCCAATCAAAGTAGTTAGCAGAGCAACAGGGTTCGTTACTTCACGCTGCGTTTCTTTTCTGCCTCTTACATGAGGCACAGTTATATCAGACTATTGTAAAGGAAATTGTTCTATTTGTCCCCATTTTGCTCAGGGTAGTGTCCCTCTGTCCCCCAAGCTGGCCTGGTAAGAAGTACTTTTTTTGCCATGAATGAGCTGTGAAACATATTGGTTATTAAAGCATGCATTTCTGAGCCAGCTTGGGAGCCCAGGGTACAAGATTGTAGATCAAGCTGTGAATCTGCTTTGATACTGGCTTATTAGTCATGACGGTCTTACAGTCAGGAATTCAGATCAGCTAGAACATATCGGCTCAGCAACCCGGCACTTATCTCCGTGGATGCCATCTTGTGCTCCAGGATCTCATTTTTCATTTAAAATAAATTCAGTCCCTGGGTCTTACAGGTTGCAAAGAAAATATTTCAAATGGGAATGGAGAATAAACCAATGCTGTGCTGAAAAGCATCTGAAACAGCACCTCTAAAAGCAGAATGAATCTCTGGCATGTTGACTTTGATGCCTAGCGGCAATTGAAAACTTCACAATCCTTCATTTTTCACTATTAACTGAAACACTCAAAATAGAAAAGAACAGTTGGGTTATTAAGTTACTTAGGGTACAGGAAAGCAAACTCAGGAAAGCGTCCCTCTTTTTTCACCTTAACAAAGATGAGATTAAAAATTAAAAAAATCTGGTGTGATATTAAGTCAAATTACTTTCAATGTAGCTTTTTTTTTTTTTTTTCCTGTTTCTCTCTAATTCTCTCCAGTTTCGATAACAGGCTCCCAAGCTGCCAGAGTTACCTCTGGCCGAGTGAGGAAAATCCATTCTCCACCAGACGGACACCAACAGAAATGCCAAATTGAATAGATGCCCAGCAGATTTCACAGTTTACTTCTCAATGCAACTAGCCATGCTTCTGGTTACATGAACATTCGCAATGCTGGCCTGGGCAGTGCAAGGCAGTCTTGAGGAAAGTTCAAATTAAAACGGAGGTAGAATAGAAAGAAAAAGCTGTTGTGCTACACATAGAGAAGTGGAAAGAAGCATTATGGTAAATTCTTTTTCATGTGTCTGAGTGACACTCCATTTATATTTTGGTCTGGAGTGCAAATTTGGATAATATCTAATTAATATATATACAAATATATATATATATATCTCCACATATATATATATATGGGCAAATGCTGTTGTCAATTGTACCAGTACAAATCTATCTCCTGTGATGTAACTGAGAAGAGCAAATTGACACCCATTGTAGATTGGAAAGTATGTGTATATTTATGCACAAAATACACCCATATTCACACATGCAGAGTATTAAAATGCAAATAGAACGGGTGTGAGAAGGTTGATTCATTTTTCTTTCAAGTCATTTTCCCCATAGGGAAGGCATTGAGGAGGTTAACAAAGGGAATGGAAAGCAAATTGACAGTAGGGGAAAAGGAAGAGGGGTTTAAAAAAATGAACAATCCCAGGACACAATAGACCCAGAAGCGCAGACATGTGCATTCCCTACAATACTGAAGCAAGTGAACTACGGAGCTGCAGCAACCCAGATACAGAAGAAGAGAAGCACTGAAAGAGGGGGTGAAAGAGAAAGTCAGAAAGAAAGAAAAAGAAAGGAACAGTGGCCTCAGCTACTAAGACAATCATGTGCATCTAGAGGGAAGGGACCCTTAAAGATGCAGTATTCCTTTAAAAAAAGACAACATCAAGTTGGGTAATTAAACACTGGCCAAAAATTTAACGGCCACCATGATTAGCTGGCCCCATTTTGCTGGGGTTCTCCTCACTGCCTTTCCTTTCCCTTCATCTGGATGTGAGCAGGCATAGAATCCAGTTCCTCCCATTTTCCCATCACCGAGGCTCTTCACCCTAACTCTTCAAAGTGGCAGGAAGGTGAGAAAACAGGGAATGTGACCTTCCAAACATGAGCCTGGCCCTGCAGTGATGGGGACCCTTGGTGATCCTCGTGCAGTCCCCTTGGACTTCTACTCCCATGCTCTGAAAAATACCTCCTTGGAGAGGGAAAATGGATGCCCATAGGTATTTAAGGAATTTCCCCCTGTGGTTCCCCAAAGGTCATTTTCTCTGCTCCTAACAGCTGAAACAGCTGCTAGAGAAGTACAGAGGAGTCATGAATGGTGCTGGGAACATCTGCTGAAAGATGCTTCTCATGTCACAGATGAAATGCAAAGGCACCTCTCTTATCAGAACTGACTTTTAATTACTGTGGAAGAACTAATCTTGGGAGAAGTCTCAGACCAACTTTTAATGTAAAAAGTGCCAAATGTTCAAGAGCAGAACTTACATGCTGGGGAAATTAAAGGAACAGCAACTTTCATGTCTCCAGTAACAGTTAGGAAAGCTCAGCAGCTAAGGCCTGTACAATCTGGCAGCAAATCTCTACTTCTTCACGGCTGTGAGAGGTTTGCAAGAGTCTGAATGCAAAGCTTGCTTCTAGCTTGGCCTCGGGAAGAAGATGCCTTATACATCATGCCAGGACTCCCTCTCCTTCTACACACACTAGATCTGTTCTTCATCGTGGCAGGTTAAGATTTTAAAAAGCAACTACAAAAGATTGTTTGAGCCTGCAAGAAGCTAAACTTTTTTTTTTTCATGGACTCACAAACAACTCCCTTAAATTCCCTAGGTTTGACGGTATGCATATCAACTTAGCCTCTATCCATACCTCTGTTCTTCTTCCCTTTTCATCTGTCATTTGAGCTGCTGGATTGGAAATACCTTCCAACAAGTTTATCTTTCAATAATTCTTTTCTCTTGTGTTCTCTGGTGCAGACAGGACAGTCTCCAAGAGTTTGTCTCCTACTACCAGCACTTAGTGTTTTGTCCTGTCTCACACAGTTTTCCAAGTTTCCTTCCATTGCTGTTACTGACTCACTTGTTCTACTGTTTTTTTTTGTGCTGGGAGTGGAGCTCTCTGGGTTTTCCTAGTGTTTTATATTCCAGTCCTTCCCAAAGCAGTCCTAGCAAATACATCTTCTCTCTTGGGCAACCTACTCATGGCAGAACAGAAAAAGAACTAGCAGCAGTATGACATTTTAGCAGGGAAACACTGATACAGTCACAGTCTGAAATGAGACTGTACAAAAATACCTGTAGTGTGGGGGTGTAATATCCCACCCTTTTTGGTTCTTTCTAAAGAGAGACCAGCTCTGTCCCCACACAGAGAAGGTAAGTACTGCATCTTTAAGGTCTCAGCAGTGAGGTAGAGGAGAGGAACATATTGTCAGTGTTTATACCTTTCTTCTTTGTTGAATTTGGGATTGGCTTCAGAGATATCCAGGCTTTTACTGAACATTGTTTTACTATGGCAGGAACAAAGCGAGAAAACAGAGTTACTAGTGTGGACATATATAAAAGAGAGTCACCTGAAGCAATGCTGGACACCCAGCCCCCCAACCCGTCCTCCCCTTTTTAATCAAAGCTCTGAAATACCTTTATTTTACTTTCTACCTATGGCTTAAGCCTACACAGTGCAGAACAACATTATCTCTCCCTGGCTTCTGAGGTCTGAGATGCTTGCAGTTTCCCCATATATCCTCGCAATTCCTGGCTCCACTTTATCCACCAGAAAACCCAGGAGATCTACTTTGTCACATTGTCCACAGATACAGAACACGCCTGAAGGTAAAAAGTGCAAACTGCTCATTCCTCAGGCTTTTTCCGATGGTCTTAACAGTAAGAACAAACCAGGAAAGGGTTCAAATCAGACTGCAGAGCCTTGTAGAGTACAGATGACCCATTTTGTCTTCCAATTTGTAGAATCCGTTACCACTTACTCCCAAGCTCCCTTCCCTACACTGTGTATACAGAAATGCTCTTCTTTGAGAATCTGGGAAAGGGAACCTGAAGCTCAGAAGCAAAACTCCCTGTGCCTTATTAACAGGGCAGTTCTGTGTCCTTGCTGTCCTGCGCTTCACTGTTTCAGGGAACGCTGGTTCCTCATATCAGCTCATCTTTCCTGCAAACTTCAACAACCAGGAGAAAACCCGTTACATAACGGAGCCCATTTTGAAGACTTTTTGGACTCCCCCAACAGAGCTGCAGAAAAATTCTGGCATTTCCCTGAGAGCTCTGAGCTCCCGTGGAATTCCTTGTATTTTGTGTGACCTTGGCACAAATCAGCTGGTGTTACATCGCACTCAGAACCTTTCGCTTTTGCCATCTCAGTGAAATACCACATGGTCTGAGAGCTGGGAGTACCACAAGAGCAGAAGTATTTCAGATGCAATCGGGAATCTTGTTAATTGATGGCCAAAAATAACCACCAATTGTAGCATGGCTGGTGTTTGTGCTTACTAAGTTTGTTGTGCACATTCAAGGACCCAACTGAGCACTTCCACAGCTCCGCACAAGCATTTCAAGGCATCTGCAACAGGCTGCCTTTGTATTGAATTCTTCTCCTTCACCATTTGCTAGAACTGAGCCACTGAAGGACTATATTTTTTACCTACTACTTTTGCAATCTGTATGGCTTAACACTGCCAAGTTTCAAAACAAGTTTCAAAGATAAATCCTGCCAAGACTGGACCCTTGTAGCGTCCCAACATGATTACCAAAAGCATAGTTCAGCACACAGATATGTAAAACCAGAGGGGCACAACAGGATCAAATCACAAGACGTGTGCTCTGCCCACTGGTTAGATGACTGTCTCTGCTAGCTTAAGAAAGGAGCAACGTTTTTGTGTCCCCTGATGTTTACAGTCATTTGTGTCTTCCTAGTACTGAAGAATCCCCCTGGGATAAAAGCACTGAATAGTCATCTATCCAGACCAAAAATGTCATTCTCAAAATAAAAAAAAATGCATCCATCTCTGAGATCTAAGGCCCAGTGCTGTAAAATCTACTCTCAGTGGGTCATTTCCTGCAAAATAATATGCAGCTAGCCATTAAAAATCCCTCATTCTTGGTGGAAGGCACTTATCATTTTGCTCCTGACTGTTCTGACAGATGGTGCCCCATCAGCAATGCATCGTCCCCAGACAATCCCAATGCAGTGGTGGTTGTTAATGAACCCGGTTCACGTTATAAACGATTGCACTGCCAGCAACACAGAATGTGCCGTTGTCATCTGTGGATGTGGAATGGTATGAATAATGGAAGCTCAGACGTGGAATAAAATAACATCTTCCCTTTAACCCTTCCAAAGCAAGCACTACCAAGCTCATCATCATCAATCGTGGCATTTTTACATGCCTTTCTCTGCCCTCAGCCACACCTTGATGTTCTGCCTGTAAGAGTTGTGTGGCATGCATGCTCCTATGCTTCTTTTGTGCCTGGCAGGTTTCTTTTCCGCCTTCAGCCCAAAGCCCTTCCTCACTGACATGCAGCCTGGGCACGTCTCTCCTCTATCTCCAAACTCACCTTCTGACTTCAAACATTTTCTCATCTGCACACAGAGTGAGACATTTCAAAGCAAAAATATATGCTCTGGATATGGAGATGCAACTTGGCATCCTCTTCAGTTTTTTGTATCCGAAGTAAAAGCTGAGAGTTGGATAGGAAGGTTTCAGCTCTCAGAAAACTTTAGGATTCATCGAATGAATTCTAGACTGGCTAAGCAGGACTGAATCACTGCCTCAGCTTGTTCACCTCACCATATAGTATTCGCTGCACCCAGCTGGACACTCACGGCAGCAGCTGCAGAGTACTGCTGCTCACAAGCAGCCTGGAGCAGAAATGATTCACCTCTGGCTGGCTCATCCTGCAGAACATGATGGCCTATGTGTCTCCCAGGTACTAGACGAAACATTGCAACTTGAACAACTGTTGAGTGGGCAACTGTCCATCAAGTTGTGTGCTCAACCTTATCACTTCAGGGGCCTCTGAGGAACACTGAGAATACATCCTGACCTGAGGAAGTCCTTAACCTAGACCTCATTAAACATCAAAGTAAAACACATATACAAGACAGGTCTAATCCACACTACAATGAGATTTTTTTTGACGCCGTCTCTCAAGGATAACCGACCACAAATTTCTGAGATTAATCCTAGCAACTCCTGGGAACTACCATTTTTTCTTCACTATAGATAGAACTGCCAGAGTTGCCCAGCAAAATTTTTCAACAGTACTAGCAGCCTCTTGACATCAAAGTATATCCTGTTCTTCATTCAGTTGTCACTCAGCAAAGGGAGTTTCTGAGCACAGCAAGCTCTTTTTTGAGCAGATCTTAGCAGCTGAGGATTGTGTCATAAAGCTGAAACAAAAGCTAAAGCATCAGTAGCAAACACATATGTGAAATGTTCTTTTATACAGACTGATTTATTCAAGTGTAAACTTAAAGGTACTAGTTCCCCTTAAAGTAGCCATAAGAAAGGGGGAAGTAACTTCCATGGGGAACACAGTTCACTTATCCTAATCTGGTTGGAGAAGACACCATTTTCCTCTGCTGTTTCACCATGACTGACACTATTATCCAATAGAAAAGAGGCAAAATTACACGTCCAATACATATACTCAAAGATTTTTGTGGGTCAGATGCATGTTGGCTCTGACAGCATGTATGAGAGATATCCACAGATACCTGGACAGGCCTTTCTAGATTAATTTGTTTGAAGGAATCCTTTTCCTTCAACTTCTGGTGCCTAAAAGTAGGCCACCTAACCCAAGATAGTCATTCACTTCCTGCTGCAGGCTACAGAGACAGGAAGCAAAAACAGAGGGTCATTTATCCTACCTAAGATTGTTGGAACAGGGGACATATGAATCTGAGACCGCTGCCTGCCCCCACTCCCTAGAGTGGCAGCCTGTATAACTAACTCAGACTGTGAATGCTTAAATTCTTGACAATTAACAGGAAGTGAGATGAAGCTTGTCTAGAGGACACAATAGCTTCCTGAGTGATGGGCACAAGCAAACAGAGCCCCCAAGCCCCTGGCAGGACTTCTGCTCCTGTGTGCGTAAGCACTGCTGGCTGCCCCACCACATGGCAAGCGCACCTGGATGTTGCTATGAAGGCTGGTGCAAATAGAAAAGCTCCACACTCTTTTGCATGTACAACATAAACAGGGGCAACATGGGAAACAAAATCAGCCAGGTGGGACTAGCAGCTCCTGGATGAAGAGACCCACCTCTGTCCATGTTGTGCCATTTCAATAGCTCTGCGAGCAGGGACTGGGGAGCCACCATCTGTCACACTGAGGACCTCCATCGACTTCCTTTCTGGCCGCCGCTTCCCATGCCTGTTCAACATCGGGGAGTCCACACGCTTCCTGGGGGGATCTTTAGGAAAAGAAAATGCTGTCAGCTGGATTTGCCTGTGATCTGCCTTATCCCCCTTGGCTAAACCCTTGCAACAATCTCTCCCATCAGCGCTGCAGACACAGGTATCTTTGTGATAGACACGAACGTTTGTAGCATCATCCTTCTTCTAAATTTGCAAATAGTGAGATGCAAGTTGTAATCTACCTACAGCCAGAGGGAGTACTCCTGCTGCCCTGAATGTGTGTGCACTGTAAAATAAAGGTACGACCATAACATGGCTAGCACAGGTTCCCTTACACGGCTGATAACAGTAAGACTAAGATGCCAGCCTGGGCCACAGCCCAAGCTGTTAGCCAGACTGTAAGCCACCTCGTGACCTGCAGAGGGAAGCATGTTGCTAGTGCTGGCCTGTGATGGCCATCACAGTTAGAGCAAGTCTTGCACAGGGACTTGAGTGTATGCTAAACTCAGATGTACATTGTGTTTTCAATATCTAACCCTCCTGACATTTTTTTGCATCTTTAAGAGGATACAAAGACGACTGAAAGAGATTTCAGGTTTTCCCTATTGTTTTATATTTTTCTTCTTTCAACCCTAAAAATTAAGATTCTTGTCTACCTGAGACGAATCTCCAGTGAGAGCTACTGAGACATAACTCAGAGGTCTTCATACAAGTTATACTGCTATAGGAACTGAAGTGCTTTGTATTTTTTATTTTGTAGCATCTCTGGGAAATACAGAAGTGCTACTTCCACTTTTCAGAGAGCCAAGAGAGGTATAAGGATGAGATTTTTAAAGGCATATAATTCCTAAAAGGTGCAGCCAAACATTTACTGAAGTTCTGAGAAGCACCTAAAATTGCTCCCCAAAATGGAATCTCTGGGCTCCAAACCACGACACAGAAATTGCTCCTGGGTGGCCTGCCAAACCATACACAGCTCCACTCTGAACCAGGGAACCAAATGCACCCACTGAATGTTTTGCAACTAACATCTCTGATGACATCAAAGAGTAAAAAGGAAGAAGCAGAAAAGGAAAGAATTTCCTTCAGTTGGGCTATCTAGTTCCTTGCCTCTATTTATAAACACATTTTAAATTATTCTTCCCTCTATTTATAAGCATGTTTTTATCTTTAGTGAAGAGCAACTACCTTGAAGAAAACGAATCCTTCACCTTTGCAGTTAGATACAAGCTCTCAGTGCCCATCCCCTAAGGCTTTTTCCTCTGCCATGATTCCTTTGTAAAACCAAAAATATTTAGGTTGACAATTCTATCACTTCTGCCTAGTCTGATGATATTAATTTTGTTGTCAGTCCTCTTCCATTCCCCTACTTCTGCTTCCCTGTTTCTTCTCTCTCTTACATCATGTTTTTAGAGCACTGTTTCTTCTAGGCAAGGCCTATTCTTGAAAAAAAATAAGCAGGAACAAATAAGGCTCATATGCAAACAGGCTCTTGATAACACCTGATCCTTTTAACCCAAGTATTTCTTACTAATATTTTTCTTCTTAAAAATGAAGTAGAAAAAAAAGAAAAAAGCAGCCAAATCTCATTCTATTTCAGCCTATTTCCAGTAATAAAATGGTAATAGAAAATAATAATAGGAGTAGCTATCTCCAGATTAGGAAAAATATATGCAGTGTATAAAGCAAAGGGAAAACCAGCAGGAGATGCAGCAATAAGAGATGTCTTCAGCTGCACACATACAAGTGGTTACAAGTAGGCTGAGCCAAGGTTTAGAGAAATAACTTCTTAACACTTCAGACTATTTTTCAAAACCCATCAGAGAATGAGAGAGGATCCATCCTGGAGAACAACTTCTGGTACAAGAGGGACTAGGGCTGTGTAACACACATTAAACAGAATGTAATTAAGGTCAGTATCCACAACAGGGAGTTGGTAAAAGTTTCCCAGGGGGATGCTAGATTTTAGAAAAGGTCAAGAAAGGATGTAGCTCAAAAAAGAATGTAAAAAGGAAGGAAGAAGATGCAGAAAGCAGTTAAAAGAAAGGAGATGAGTAAGTTCAGACTACATTGAAGTCAGTTACCAGTGGAATCTCAACAAGAAAGAAGAAAAAGGCAAGAAAAAAATATATGAGTTGATATCTCACCTACTTATAATAGGATATTTTGAACCTGTCCAATCAGGTTCAAAACAGAAGACTTTAGCAAATACAAATTTAGGCAAGTGACACTTATAAAAATCATAGACCAAATACGAGGTAGACATTAAAAGTAAGCTAAGAAGGAATTTCAGGAGGAGTTAACCAAAGACTTGAATAATAGCATTTTACAGCCACAAGAAGCAGAAAGCTTGAGAGAATGACAGTAGCCAAAAGGATCATTAGGGAATCAACAGAAACACTGAGTAGAATAAGGATATTTCTAAAATACTAAATAATTCTTTTGTATCAATTTTTGCTGCTCAAGATGTTGGAAGATATTGATTTCCAATCTGTATTTTAGGCTATTTAAGAGAGGGAATAAGCAAAAGAGCAGGTGGTGAAACACACCTATAAATTAAACAACAACTGACCAAGGCTTGACGGAGCACATATCCAGAATTCTGCAGGAAGGTGAGGAAGAAATGGTTGAGTAACCGATACTACACACCTACATATACAGCACTGATGGTTGCAAGTACTGTATATGTTTTTTTAAAAGAGTCTGTGGTGATCCTTGACATACTGAGTCCATCATCACTTTAAGCTGAAAGATATACAAGGAATCACTAAACATACAGCCATTCTGCCATAGAGATTAAGCTGGTGGCATACGGTGCAGATATTTTAACAGCAGCATAAGAAGTGAAAACAGGAAAACCTCCCATGTGTGCATTTCTCTTCATGAGTCTCTGGTAAAACTTAGGAGGAAAGTCCTAATCTAGTCTGTCGTAGTTTTTGTAACATATTTTTCCTTCATCCTACAAGAGAGAAATTAAGCTGCTTCAAAGGATTTTTACAGAGGAAGAGAGTACCATATAGGGAATAACCAAGTGATGAAGGCACTCACTTGGAAGGGAGGAAATTAAGGTCTGGGTCTCAGTGAGGCTCCCACTGAGTCTCTCGCTCCTTTTGACTGAATCTCTCACTCCTTGATTTAGTAAAAGCCTCCACAATGCAGAAGCCTTTTGCTCAATAGATATTAGTAAACATTCACATATTTTACTGATAAATTAATAACTTATGTGCTCTCAGGAAAACAAAATGGACTGCAAAGATGGTGAGTTTGACCCTTCCCTGGCATTCTGTGAAAGCTTCATATAAACCCAAACATCCTAAAGGAAAGCTAGGCAACTGTAAAGATGGCAAGACTAAGCTTACTTTTACTTTAATCTGCAACCATCTTTTCCAAGGTCTAACACCAAAAGGAAAAAGAAAAAACAAGTACATTGACATGTACTTCTTATTTGGCAAGAGCTCAGGCAAGGTACAACTCTGAGGAATTTCTTCAAGCTGCTGTTATTAAATCTGTTATTTTTTCTCTTCTCTTCTGTGTTTGTGCAAGGCCATTGCTAATGGCTAATGATGAGACATTCATCAGAAGCACGACTGCTGTTAAATAAACCTGGCCTCATGTTCTCTGAGATCCTGCTGGGAGCAAAAAAGGAGGAAACCTCCTGTGGAAGAGGAAATACAACTTACAAACACTAAAAGAAGAATGTTCAGTCTAAAATGTGCCAGTGCAGCACAATGGTATGTTCAGAGTAATGTTTCCCTATTGGAGAACATTTTCACTCCATGTACACAATAAATACAACAGTGGAGCCCACAATTTCAGTTCAACACATAAAATAATTTGTTGTGTGGGAGAGAAAATGCATCATAGCATATCTGTACATTCACTTGCATGTTGGATATGAAGAATCTAGAGGCACTATGCTTCTTTTTCATAAGATAAAATATTGCTAAAATAAGATGGAGGTATCCCTGCATTTCAGGGTAATATGTTTGGGTCAAAAGCTGACTATGAAGTGCTAGATGACAGAATACTCTGAGCAAGTGCTTCTGACCACAGGACATGCAGTTGGCACATTAACCCAGCTTAATCAGGAGCTAATATGCTCTCTGCAGCTTCCTCTAAGTAAAAGTTAAAAAAAATGTGTTGCTCATCCTACAGATGATCCTATCAATATCCTCATCCTATTCTTCTCCCAAACAAGAGACTTCCTTGCAAAATTATATGGCCTGGAGCCGGACTCATACAGTAATCCAATTTAGTAATATCAAGCTCACTGTTCAATATATGACTCCTCAATAGAATGGGGAGGTTCTTGCCTTTTGAGTAAAATTAAGAGCACTTGCTTCTGGCTTTGAAAGTGCTTAAATAGCAAGATCTAAAAATCATAACACAATGTAACAATGCTATTTTAGGTCACTGACTGAAGAGACTAGCACTTTATCAGTTAAACTTTTGTTACTGGGCACAGCAGGAGACTCTCACTCATCTCCTTAGGGAAGCATTTTCCCTTGAGTCTGGCACAGTGTAGTCCTTGGCCACCAACAGTACTCTGCTTATAAAACACTAACGAATAATTCTTCTGGAATAAGGTGCTACATGCAGATTAGCAAATTCTGCCACTAGCCTACCCTGCTTCGAAAGCCAATCTGGCTTTCACAGAGCTAGCTTGGGGTTTCTCACGACATTTTCTAAGATTTTTGGTTCAAAACCAACTTGGATGCTTCTGCAATGTAAGGCAGACATGTCCTGGAAATGAAACCTCAAGTTTTTCCTCGAGAAAAAGGTTTCTCAACAGTGTTGAGTGCTGTTTTGGTGAGAAGACTACAGTGATGTTACAGCTTAAGGACAACAGGAAAAAAAAAAAACAAGCATCCAACAATAGAAGGCATAGAGGAACTAACTGAAATGGATTCATGATGACAGATGTCATATCTTTAGTACCTATTTCATTCCTAGGGGGAAGATCCTCATCTTCATGACTGGGATACCTCTCCTTCCGGTCAAGCAGAAGAAAATAAATCATTTTTTCTTGGTTCTCTCTGAAAAAAAAAGAAAAAAAAATCAAAAGAGAAAAAAGGCAACAACATGCAGATATCCCTTCTCATCAAAGAAAGACTTACAGTTATTCTAAATAAGCTGGAAATGTTTGTGTACCTGCCAACTCAATATATAACCCACAGAGCTTTTTTGAGAGCTTTAATGTCTCCAACAAGCAGCTAGTGGGAAAAGGAAATATAAATCCTACACTGCCTATCTTGAACAGAGGCCTAGGACAGACGAAGTAACATGTCCACCTAACGTCTGAAGGGAAATGGCAGCCAGATGCTGTCAAAGGGCGCGTTCCCCCTCCCGTTCCTCACGACACCCATCTCCAGGAAGAGATCGGATCTCAAGCAGCTTGAGGTAAACAAACCCCTACCAATAGAGGCAGATTCAACAGGGAGAACAGCAGCGACCCCTCCCTGCCCAGCTCCCTCCCATGGGCCCATGAAGTGACGCCCCCTGGCAGCGGAGAAGAGGGCAGCCCACGGTTCTCCTGCAGCTCCGGCCGTGACCCTCTGTCACCGGGCACAGGAAACGTTCAGTGACCTCCCGCTCCCTCCCAACACCTCCCTGGCAACTGAGCTGCCGGACAGCCAGAAATCCCAACGATTTCTTCATGGCAAGAGACATGTTAAAGCAATCGCTGCCTTTCCCCAGGTTTCTCAGCATTCCAGCCTGCGCACACCCCATGGATATTAAGACAGAGCAAGTGCTTACTCTTCCGACAACAAGTCCTGTAAGAGTTTATTTCGGTCACGGAAGCAGCCTAACGAGTGCATGCTATCTAACACATCTGGATCAATATCCTCCAGGGAAGGCAGAGAGCGAATCTGCACCTTTCGAGGGATTGGTTGCTCTGGTTCTGGCTCATTCTTACCCCCTCTGCAGAGGAAAGAACAGAGAGGAGAGAGAAAGGGACAGGGAAAAAAAGGAGAAATGTGAGTCACAGTTGAACCTGCCTCTGAAACACAGCCTGCAGCAACAGATGGAAATAGCTTGTTAAATTCCCACTGAGAAACCAGATCTCACAACCTGACAGGTACTCGCTTCTGAAGAGAAGACCATAAAGGCCAAAAGTGACCAGCACCTTGTGGATTTGCTTCTTTAATGTGAAAGATTTACATTAAGTCAGAAAGGCAGTAGGAATTTTGATTACCAGTGCCCTCATAATTTAAGCAGCTGTTCAGTGTCTTAATACCAAACATTTATAAAGCACTGCATGGTTTTAGAGATGCTGTCTCTTCAGCAGGCCAGACCTCAGGCTATCAGGCTGAGAAGTGCAAGCTGAATGACTCGCTTTCACACAACGAACTGTGAGCAAACCAACCCCAGGTTTCTCTAATTATAAATACAACAGGCTTCCCAGCAATTTTTCACTTGTAAACTTCTGAAGTGGTTTAGGAGACCTCAGTGTTGGGGTCCCAATTTGACACACTTCAAAAGATATTTCAGGAAACGAGGTCCCTTATTTACACGCCTAAATACGGCAATCTCTGCTTCTCTTCCAACAGGCAAATTCGAAAATTGGGGCCCGAGAGAGCTGCTCAAGGTCAGTGGCAGACCTAGGAATATATAATTAGTGGCAGAGCATGTTATTCTTTTAAAGGGAGTCCACACAAAATCCCTGCGTAATTATTTCATTCACTAAACTCAGGAAATATTGATTACTCACTGTAATTAGAGGTCCTACCTATAAAAAAAACAGCTCAAGATTTCAGGTTATGTGTAACAAACTGAACAATATAAATAGCAAGCAACCTGAACACCCTTTGATTTTATGTAGTTAGGCAGAGAGCAGCTTATGTGAACTGTGTCCACTTAAAGAAGTGTTTACTCTCATGTGACATGAGACTCTTAGTAAAAAACGTAAGTTCTGGTGCCTCGACAGAGTATCACAGAAGTCTCTGATGTTTTGTACAATGCCAGCATGGTCCTAGGTCTAAGGGATAGATTCAGACATCCTGGTACAACTAGAGAAACACTGCTTCAATGCCTTATCTTTCTGATGTAGCTACTCTGGGAGCAAGTTATTACTCAAAATGTGTTAAGACTTCGCTTTCAGCATGGTATAAGCAATGCTCAGCTCATAATCTTTCACTATTAAAGCCAAAGATGACCCTCTGATGAAAATACATTTTGGTAGCAGCATTTGCTTTTGTTTTTTAAGCATGTGATGTTCCATACTACTAGGTACTGACCCCATTAATCATTCATTATATCACAAGCAGAGGTCCTTAAGGTAAACTAAAGAGATTTAAAATAAATTATTGCTTTTGAAAATTCCCAGATGATTTGTATTTCCTACTAGTCACTTTAGTCTACAGCTGACTAGCACTTGCAAGTCTATCTTAAATCAACTTGGGAGCCTTTTCTAGAGAGCACAGCCTCTGCTGTCTCTTGTGCACCAAAAAGCAGTTTTCCCTTATGCCCTGCACCTGGTCAACCTTGGTCAGAGACAGGGATTTTCACACTTCCTCATCAGGTACAAGAAAAGCCTCTGACGAGACGCCCTGTCATTTGGCAGCGCATTCAATGCTTCAGGAAATGAAAATCACCGGCTCTGTGCTATGATTGACAGGACTGTCGTGTCTGCTCCATCCGCAGTCGGGTACAGAGTGACACGTGTCGCATTTTAGCCCACACAGCCTTCAAATGTCTCCTGATGAATATTGCAAATCACGTATATTTTTGTAAAGGCCTGAATGGATGTCGTTGCTGCGTTAAAACCCCGCTGCTTCTGTGAGCAGTGATGTCCACAATGGAGGTGATTCCACAACAGGGTGGCCACTCCAAATCTTTCTCTGAAATTTGTTCCTGAATCTCATGGAGTTGCACATTTACATTACCTCAAAGCAAAGTGGAACCAGTACCACTATTCTTTACTTAATTTTGGTAAATTTGCTCCCCTCACAAGGGGAGGGACCTAACTCAGCATTAGAGGCCTCTGTATTTCCCAAAACAGGAGATTTTATTTAACCTCTTGCTTTATCAAAAATGATTAAAGTAACTAATGTTTATTACCTCATAAAAAGTAACTTGCTCTGGAGGTTTTTATCTGATATAAGATAACGTGGCACAAAATCTAGCATTATTTTGAAAGCAATCCAACCCAACCAAAAAATTGTTTAAAATAAAAAGGCTTAAAAATATCACTGATTTAATTTGAGTGGGAGGGCAAGAGGAATGGGAGGTTGGAGATTAAAGGTTTCTTTTTATTTTAGGATTGTGAATCCTGATTTTGACTTTCAAGACCTCTCTCGGTCTGCCTCGCCTACATGGTTTTCACAGTTTTGCAGTTTTACAGGATCCTGAATATCTATTTAAGAACTAAGCAGAATCACTTATCATGTTCTGAACACAAGTTTTAGGTTAGTGAACTATATATGACAAAGAATGAAGATTTTATACAGAATAGTAGTGTTACATAAGAAAAACATGAAAGCTGCAAGCAAAACAGCCATCGCCTACAAACACCACACTTGTAATCACTACTTTCTTTGTCAACATCAATATATTGAGGCAAAATGAATGCAGAGAGGCTGGGAAGCATTACCAGGTGGAAGTAGTAGAGTTTAGAGGTGGCAGGGTTATTCACAGGCTAAATTTAGCCTAAGGAGGTTCCTCCTTAGGTCAATCCATGGGCAACAGAGAGGGACTGAGAAAGATACTCCTTATAGAAAGCTATTTTGAGCAGAAACCTTCTTTTAAGCAATCTGAACTGATTTCTGCAGGAGCCTTTCTCTCTCTCCATTAGCTGTACAGGGATGCTAGAGAGATTTGCTTTTGCAAAGCTCAGGTTAGTTCTTAGGAGAATGCCCTCAGATAACAGTTTCCATTGGGAAGTGCTAAACATCAGAGGGGCAGATCTTCATCAGGAAGTACACGAAAAAGCTTTAACACTTACAATTGCAAAGAAAAAATCTTTTAATTTTCAAGCTAGACTAAAGTCCTAAGATAACACCTCCTTAATTGTGCACACGAGTCTGGAACAACCGTCCTGTGTGAGGTAAGAACTTCCAGGAAAAGCTCTTGAGGAAGGTTAGAAGAGTAATGTAAGTGATGAGTGCCATTTGATTTTATTTCCTATTCTGTTTCTGAGTAAATCACAGGAAAACTTCAGCTGCCTGGACTTCATTCATGAGGAAAAAAAAGGGGATTCGCTATCCAGTCCAATGGACACAACATTTACTTTTGAATTTCAGGTAAGACATTATAGGAACGACATTTCAGAGATTACAGTCAGAATCCCTTCCTCTTAATTTCTCACATTTTTTCTATGAGAATTTCTTTTTTTTTTTAAGAAAGAGAACATGCAAAAGTGTCACCTCCCTGTAAAACACTCAAATCCTTCCTTAGTTTTAAAAAGTGTCATGTCAAGTGGTAACCACGGAGTGCGAAACAAGCCCGAGGCAGGGGGCAACCACTGTTGCAGGCAAACGAAGAACAAACCATGTTATTCTGCTAAATTGTTGAATGTCCTCAGGTCCCCTTTAAGTCTGATGAATCCAGCAAGTGAACAGTACCATAAGGTAGAATTAGAGAAACTCAATTTTTTTTTATCCTAGTGACAGGCTTAAACATCAGGTCAGATAACCCTCAAAAGCTTCCCAAGAGCAATGACAGGAGAATTAAGGAGGCAGGACTCACCATAACACAATTTTAGGGAATTTGGAGGTACCCTGATCCCCAGAAGCATGTATCAACACATCACTTCTCTGACTCCTACCTGGGAAGCATTCTCCTTAATTTCATTGGGTTACCATCCATATAAAGCAAAACTGTTATTTACATCAGGACTACGCAAACTGAAAGGTCACTTTTGAAAGCCATCAGTCTTCCTCATGCCCAAACCACTGGACAGGCCCAGACTTTTCTCAGGGCCCTCCTGTTTCACTGTCAAGACTGCTGCCTTTAATCAAGTCACAGAGCTGCTCCCACAGCAACAGCTCACAAGGTCAGAAGCAGCCTCCTGGCTGGCTGTGAAGAAGCAGGAGCCGGGATTACAAGACAGAAACTCTCTTGTTCACAGGTGCTCACTTACCAACATAAACACTGTTGTTTGTGCTTCAGAGAAAAGCCAAGACACCACAAAGGACCAAGCAAAAGCTTTCTTGTCAAAAAGGTTTTCAAGAATTCTCTGTAGCCTCTGGATAGCCAACTAAATGTGTTTGAATGTGTCTGGTACTTTTATTTTTTCTTTTTTTTCCAGTTTTTTATTTTTCAATACAGCAAATTTCTGAGGTGAATGTCTTATTTCAAACAATTGCCACTCACATGTTTCTGTATATGAATGGCCCTGGCTAGCATTGACAAAGATGGATATATTTTAGAAGCAGAGGGTAAAACAGCGCTGCTAGATGCCGTTGTCTCCTCTGTGCCCTTCTCCACCTGTCTAACAGCTGCTTTCTAATTCCAATCTCTCTTCAGCGAGCACCAGAATTTCAGCTTCTCTAACACAGAACTGAACACATGCAAAAGTTAATTAAAAGGTGTTACTTACATATACCATATGTGTTTCTGAATATGTTCTAGCTACAAAGGAAAAGAAAACAAGGAATTAGTGCTGTAGCAAAGAAGCAGTCATATCATATGATATCCACATTCAAGGCTTGTCTCTAGTTAGTGTTAAGTCCACCACTGCCGAGCTAGATCTGTGCAAATGACAGGAGCTTTACATTGCATGTAAAGTAATGAGGATGAGCATGCACAAGGAGCATGCTCATCCTCACACACCCCACTGGAAAGAAGAGGAGCCCTCTGGATTTAAGCAACAAGTCAGGAGCAAATTCTAGAAATATGCAAACATAGCAGGCTTTATGTGCGAGCATATTGCAGATGAGTTTTTCCCTTGCTGATCCCTTCCTTCTACAGTCTAACCAACACTAACAGGGAGCTGCTTTCAGCACGTGCTTAATGACTGCCTCTTTTCACCAAAAGCCCATTTCTGGTTTTGTTTTGGATTGAGAGAGAAGGAAAAGATAAAAATTAAGCAAGTTCAAAGGGATAACGTAAATGAACAAAATAAAGTACCTAGGAGTGATATGATCATCCAGCAGGGCCCTTTCCTGATGAGCTTCGCATTTGCCATTAGAATTTAAAGACCGTGTGGAATAAAGCTCCATGTCAAGGCAAACCATTTACTGCTCCAGCAGCTCATTAGCAGCCTGTAAATTATTTTTGCTTCCTCCTTTTCTGTTTCAGGCATGAGCATTTCACCTTGCAGTGAAGAACTGATCAAAGTTTAATAGTGGCCTTGTCTGCATTTGGGATGCAGATGCCAGTAAATGTTATGCAATGTCTGCCTTTTTTGCAAGCACTCTTTTCTTTCCTAGGAGAAATCCTAAGCTGGAGAGAGAAGAA
This sequence comes from Nothura maculosa, assembly GCA_032353885.1. Classification (NCBI taxonomy): domain Eukaryota; kingdom Metazoa; phylum Chordata; class Aves; order Tinamiformes; family Tinamidae; genus Nothura; species Nothura maculosa. The sequence goes on along the minus strand of JAUBOD010000351.1, from coordinate 277,568 downwards.
ACCTTAAAGCAAAACTTTTCTAATACAGTTTATTCACACTTCCATCATAGTGGAAAATTATTCTTCAGAGATAGCCAGGCATTCTTCATCAGGAGGACAACGTTGCTGCTCTTCCCTGCTCTGAAGGAGCCGCGGGCACCGTCGCTGCACGCAGGTCAGGCCTTGTGCAACGCCGAGCGAGAGGCAGCACCGAGTTCTCAAGTGCTACCAGCTAGAGGATGAAACCAGAGCCCCATTAAACTGGTCAGCAGGAACAGAGACAGTTGTCCTGCTTTTATGCCTTTCCCTTTAACTCCAGAACAGGGACAACCAGGGAGCAGGAAAAACAAAAAAAAACCAAAAACCAAGAGGAATGAAGGAAGCAGCTCTCAGGAATAGGAAGTGGGTGTTTGACACAGAGCGCAAGCGTTCAGGGGCTTCTGTGTTATATAAGAATAGCTCCTTGCCTGGGAAACCTGGAATAGCTCAGGCTCAGACTCTATACAAGATCATTTGCTAAGTGAGACTGGGTTTTTCTCGAAAGCAAAGAAACAAGGGAATACAGCTTAGGGAAGCACAACAGGAGGCCGGAAGGAGAAGCATGGGAGACAAACAGCCTCCTTTAAAACCAAGCCTGTGCCAACACTGCCAGCAGTTGCAGGTACAGCAGGTACAGTTGCTGCTTGTACCTCCAGCTGTGACCTAACAGCCCAAGTGCTGGGAGCAGCCGCCCCTTCCAGCGTGTGCACGAGGTCCTCGGCTGCTGCCACAGCCCTCACCACACACACACATACACAGAGGATAAGGATACACCATTGCAACACTAGACAGGAATTTAATATGGTCAGGTATCAGGTCCACACTACTGTAAGAGCCACTAAGGAGGGTACTTGCTTTGCTTGGTGAAACTATCCGGTGACAAGCCTATCTAATTTTTATTTCATATACCCCACATGGCGAGTCAGAGATCGTAATGATTTTGGACAGAAGGCAGATGATGCAGCTAAGAGATGTCCAGCTCTCTTTCATGCTCGCTGCCTCTGCTGCATTTCCTGTCTGCCTGGGTCACGCTGCTCTGTTGTGCCTGGGACAGGCAGAAATGCCACGATGAGGCAGACAGCAGCACTTCATCTGCTTCAGGAAGGGAGGATCACCAGCTCTCACCCGAGCCACAGACCTCCGGGCTTCTTCAGGGAGGTCAAACAGAAATCCCTGCTGCCCAGCCCTGCCAACCAACCTCCTGCAAACTAAAGACCTCTTTAGAGGACCAGTTTTCTGCAAGGGAAGCACCTTTGATATCTATACACATGTACATCTGGGGACACGTATGAACTGGCACATGAGAACACAATGTCTGCTGTTTACCCACACATCTGCAGCTCCATCCTCATCAAAATCACTGCTGGGAAGTGCTCTGGGATACCCTAGACACAAAAACTACTCTACAAAACCTGTTTCTCTTCCAAATCTGAATCAATTTCTATTTTGATTCATATATAATTGCACTGAGATGTTATTCCAAGTGTGCTTGCTGCTGCCAACATCTTCACTGCATTTTTAAAGGTAATTAATTAATGCTTTGTAGCTTTTCTCCTGCATTAAAGTGACAGGAGGGTTATGGGAGGGCGATTGGTTTTGACAAGGAGAAGTCTTTATGCTTTTTACTATGCAGGGGAGGGAGATCCACAGTGGGAGCTCATCTCACTACTCCTGCATTCATTTAAACACAATGTTTAAATGCATTTAAGTGACGAAGGCATTTAACAGCCCTTCCCAGAGGGTTCTTGCTGTTTGCTCATGAGTTTGCCAAATTTAATGCCATTTTATGGGAGTTGTAAAAACGCTGCTTGCTAATATCTCTAGCCACTGCAGGCAAGTGTCTCGTGATGCCATCTCTAGAACAACAAAACATGCTCAAATTCATTGCTCGAGCAGAGACACAAGAGAAGCTTCTGCAAGCTAAAATGCTGTAATGTAAGGAGAGGGGGGAATTCCTTTACTAATTAAATATAAAAATACTCCCAATACCTATTAATTTTGTATGGTGACATGGCATTTAGGAGCCCCGCTCATAGATGACACCCTGTTGTGCTAAAGAGCTGCACCAGTTCATCAGAAAAAGAGGTCTCCTCCCCCAAGGAGCTTACGTCTGAATTCTAAGAGAGGGAACAACAGATGGAGATAGACAGGCAGATGGAAAACAAGGCAGTGCTGTCTACATCCTGAGCACTGATCTCAGCAGAGCGGTTGCCAAGCTTAAAAGTTCTGTCCTGAACAAAAACTTTCTCAAGATCTGTGGATGTGAATCTGGGCTCATGCTCCTGTCAGACTGCAGACTTTCCTCTCCAGAGAGCAAAGTCTCAAACCCCTCTTTGCAAAAGATGGTCCTGCACCTTAGCTAAATCTTCTTCCATCAGCAGATCCTCTTGCCTGAGCTTTAAATGTACTGCATAATGTTAAGATATGGGCTTTTTATGGCCAAAGAATTCAAGCTGACAGTGCAAATGGCACTGGCAGAATCACTATCACTGTCAGCATTAGCAGCTGTGCTATAGCAGTCTCTAAGGACCTTGACAAGGGCAAAGTGTCAACATGTTAGGTGCAAATTATAAGAAAAGGTCATTGGCAAACGAGAGTTTGCTGCCAACATGAATCTACTAGACGTTTACTTCCACTGTACATTTGCTTCCACTGTACAGGTGGTGAAGTGAGATAATTTAAATGATGTGCTAGGCATCTCAGTATCAGATCACCTAGAAAAACGCAAAGGACACAGGATGAGTTCATCCCTTGCTATTTTTTAAGCATCCTTTAGATGCTGCAGTCCAAGCAATAAAGAACACATCATCATTAGCATACATTAGGGCACAGACAAAACAAATCAGCAGAGAGGAGATGCTGAAAATCTGGGGTAATTTAAACTGGATACTTTTCAGGCACAGGTATTTCAGAGTAGCCTCTATGTGATAACCTGACAAAGATGACTGCTCACTGTATTCTGGAATAAAATGTCAACACTGCCAGCAGTAACAGCTTCATAATTATAGCTTATTCTGTAATATGTGTCCTGATCAAACTTGTTCTAGCCATCATTAAAAGGAAAGCGGAGCAAAAGCTTCACAGTCCCTCATTTTTGTCTCTGGACTCCTGCAGAAGGAAGCAGCAACTGAGAATTAAATGGATTCCCCTACAGTGACCATAATTCTCCCTCTGCAAAGATGCTGAATCACTGGAACCCTCCATGGAAGGAAGCGTTTCCTCTCGGAAGAGCACGGGGCTTGAGGAACCTCCCCCTGCGGTACTGCAGGCAGCAGGAGCACTCGCTCTCCCGCAGAAACCTGGCGCGGCGGCTTCAGAGCGGCGCGCTCTCCCTCCCAACACTCCTCCTACTAGAAAGCTGTCCTAGAACCTGGCTGCCACAGCTAAAATAACGCTCCATTCTAGCTTGCTTTTATGTAAGGCCATTTGCTATTCATTTATTTTTGTGCCAGTATCTCCTTTAGCTTAAATAACCCCCTTCTCCCTGGCAATTGCCTCTCAGGCATATGCTGACAACTAGTACATCCTTCCCCAGCTATTTTGGCAGACTAAGAGAGCTGGGCTCTTTAAAGCTCCATCTGACAGACTCTCCAATCTCCCAGTCACCTTAGCAGGCAGACTTGGCGCCACGACCAGCTTGATTTAATGTTTCCTAAACATGGGTGGTCAGAGACACCTAAAACAGCAGCAGCAGCTACGAGCTCCATTGCATGGTGCCTACTGCAAGGAAAATATGGACTCTTTTATTTAAAGTATGTTTAGCTAAGAGTGCTGAAGCCTTGCCCACCAAACACGCTGCAGGCTACACAATATCTGGGGAGCACGACCAATACCCCATACCAAGGTCTTCTTTCTGTAAAAGAATCACACACATCCAAAAAGGTAATGCCGATTTCCTAAGGCAGGAAAGGGCCAACAGCAGTAATTCCAAACTCCCTCCTTCCTGTTAACCCTCTCCAGCTATAACCATGGAGCCGAACGCTGACAGTCGAACGCTCGGCTTTTGATGATCATTTCAACAGATGGACTGGGAAGGTGTGGGTGTGCTGTGAAATGGCAATTACTGCAGGGAGGGAAATGCAGCACGATGAAAAAAAAGAGAGAAACCAAAAAAGGAACAAAGCAGGGAGGAGAGGAAAAGAATTCCAGTGACCTTAAATCTCACTCTATTTTTCTGCTGAATTCACTAGTAAGATATTGAACAAATGATCAGTGGTAATATGTACAGCTGCGAACTGTACATTTAGTACCCAACACACAATTCCTCATAGATCTTTATATAAATACCAAACTGTTCAAGTGAGGTATTTGCCAAGAATAGAGACTTCCAGATAGATCTGTATTCATTCCTTTTTCACAGGAGGCAGCTACAACAGAACTCAGGTGGCTCCTGAAAACAACCCATATTCTCCCACTCATCTCCCGTGCATCACACAAAGTGAAGCTTCTGCCTGGAAGCCCAGCAGCCACAACGCAGCAGAACAGCAAGGGCAGTGTGACAGCAGCAGGCAGCAAACTGAAACACCCTTAAATAATGAAAATAAGATTGTAACTAATAACAAATAGCAAGTCCTTTTTCTCTCACCTTTCAGCTCTTGCATACATTGCATTTCAAATTCTTATTCACAATTCACTGTTTGCCAATAACTACTCGATCTGTTTTCTTTCTCCCTATAGAACTAAAAGTTTCTTTTTGAGTAAAAAATGTTCCCATCTGTCTATTCATTGTGAACTCTACACCCTGTTGCCTTATGGCCTTATTCTTTCTACTCCGTCAGGCAACAAACATAGTTTTATTTACTTTATGAAAAGGAAACTGAGTTAGAGACTTGTTAACTTTCTTGATCATAAAGAAAAGCTATCTCAGAGTCCAGCCCTAGATTCTGCTGGATTTTTTGAAAATAACTAGATGATCATGGCTGCTATTATTTCTTTAAGCAAGGGCCTTTTTCTGCGCCTAACATTTTTGTTAGCTTTTTTTTTTAAATCAGTGTTATTCAAGTACTGCAATACAATGTCTATTGGGTGTAAATGGTTAAAATTCCTAATCATAATAGAAAGAACTTTTCACCTAAGCCACCAAGCAGAGCATGACCTGGTTCCATAATGAATGAACTAAAGCAGCTGCGGCTGCCAGGTAACACTGCGCCGAAAGTTGTGCCGGGAGTTTCAGTTTCTCTTTGGCAGACAGGTGTCTGCATCCCAAAAGCCCTGTCACAGCTGCTGCACACTGATGCTGTTGTTAGCAATCGCGGCAGAGGGGCCAAGCACTGATCTGAGAGTTTATTTATAAATATTTTAGCAGGCTGAAGAACCAGGAGGAGTTTTAAATTTACATTTCTTTATACATACTCCCACTCAGAATCTGTGAGCTTAGTAAATCTGTATAAAATCATCACTAGAGCCTGACAATAGATTTACAAGGGCAATGCACCCATAAAGGCAGAAGCCTCCAATGACAAGCAGGCAATCTTGCCTTCCAAAATGATTTTAATTGCTAATTTTTTAAAATTTCCCAAAACATTAACGCAATGTTAATGAAGGAGAGCATCACTACACAGTGCCCAGCCTTGCAGGGCCTCTGTTTTAGTGCCAGGCTGTATCCTAGATGTAGAGTTTCAGTGCTGAGTGTTAGGAGCTCAGTACTGTGGCCTACCTATACTCAGGACCACAGGACATAACATGAAGATCAGAAGACACTTGATCTCAAGGATGCCAGAGGACAATGCAGGGCATGTGCAGGATAGATATACTGAAGTGACAAGCTACAGTTTTAGTTAGAAATGTAGCAGTTTTGTCCTTCCATTAGTTCTATCATGACCCTGATAAGCCAGTGTATCATCCAGAAGAACCATGCTGCCCAAGTGGACACTTTCCTAGGTATCTGATCTCCCTTCCCTCTTGCACTGCAATTCCAGTTGCTGCTGAGCTTCTGGGAATTCTGAATATCCTCCTCTCCATTAACCCTCTCCTACATCAGCTGTGCTGTGATGACATGAGGAGCGAGTTATTCCAAACATCCACTGTTTCCTTATGAAGGTGAATTGTGAGGTTAGGGAAACAGAGGTGGTAATAGGCCTCCATTCCTTCAAAAGAGAAGGCAATTAACCTCTTCCCAAAGACTTCACAAATTCCCTTCATCCTTTCTTTAGGTGGAAATACAGAGAAGTGACAATAAATCAGTTATCTCAGTTACCCAAGCCTAACTACAGTGAGATGACAAATGAAGCCCTGTTCACATGGTCTGCAGCAAATGCCTTCTTACCGTGAGCCGTTTCGAGGCATCCACTTCAATCATCCCCCGCAAGAGGTTCTGACAGTCTGGGGGGATAAAATGTGGCATGTGGAAAACTCCACGTTTCACCTTCTCCAACAGTTGCCGCAAGTTGTCATCATCAAATGGCAGGGCACCCTGCAGGGATGACAGAATTGTGGATTGGAAAGATGAGAGAAAGGGATTTGGAGAGGGCAAAAGGAGAAGGATATTAAGAGATAGGAAAAGCAAAAAAGCCCTCTTTCTATCCACTGAAAACAGTTAATTTCTAGGTGCTGTTGTATTTTCTGCAACATAGAAAACAAAACTGAGGACAGTTTTTTTCTGTTACACCTTTAATTAGAAAATGAATACTGGTACAAAACATAATACAAAATATGAAATTGCCTTTCCAGGCAAATTCACTAAAGATGCATGGATTCACTTGAATTCAGCTCAAGCTTTTGATCTGTTGGTGTTCCTCCTGGGCATACTTTCACTGCAGCAATGTTTATCGTCTCCTTACTTCTAATCTTCCTGAGACACATTTACTGCAAATGCTGAAAAGAAGGCGAACAGCATTTGACAGACTTTCACTAAAGAACATCCTCTTTCTTTTGGAGCAATGGAGAGACCTAGCTCAAAGAAAACCTAACCAACATTGACCTTTGGAAGTAGCAGATATTCTGTCTTTTTAATCTATTCCATCCAATTCCCATGACACAGTCAGATCATCAGTTCCTATTGCTTCCCTACAGTAGCTCTCTTGTAAGAATGTCTTGAGTTTTTTGAGCTGAAATCTACCTTTTGAATAGATCATCAGCTTGCCGCAGAGAGCAGCAAAAGATCTATCCCAGTTACAAGGACAAAAAGAAGAAAAAAAGAGAAACCTTTAGGGTAACTCCACTCAGTGGAGCTGATATCCTCTTATAGCAAGCTGGGTCTTCCTAGCTATTCTGTGGCACTTCCTTCTTGCATTGCATAATTGCAGTTGGTGCTGAAGCTTCCTTCATTTCCAGGAAGGTTTGTGGGAAGCTGCAAGCTGTCAGCTGCTGTGATAATGATGTTTTGGGCTGTCAATATTGGCACTGATCTTACTACAGTGAGTAAGAGTACTGCACCTGTATAATCAATCCTCTGTCTATACAGTTTACGGACACCAACAGCTCTGTTTGCAGGAAGCCTGCCTGGCCACAACAGCCATGGGGCCCTTCTTCCTTTGGTTTGCCTGTCCAGGTGGTCCCAGAGAGTTTCCCTCCACTCTATAGCCAATCGTTTGAGTTATCTCAAGCTTTTCCTAATCATTCAGACTTACAGAAAAATCAATTCTGATAGTTCAAGACTTTAGCTAGTGCAATTTAATCCATGATGAAGTCAGCAAGGCTGCTTTGTGGCATTTCCTGAAGGTAACAACTATAGCACTTTTATTACAACTACTATCATAGCTTGAGACGTTTTGTAGGGTTTCTCCTGACATAATTAACCAGAGAGCTCTGCTCTGTCAGTAGTAGGCTTATTCCAACTGTTTTGTAGGCTCATGTATATATGTAGGAACAGATGAAGATGTGAAGACGTTTCCCAGCAACGGAGGGACAGACACCAAGCCTCGACAGGAAGAGGAAAAGCTCCCTCCCACGGATCCTAACATCTCACCACCTTCTCTCCGCTTTGCCTAGAACTGAAGAAGCTGTATTAAGAGTTCACTATATAGTCGTGTTTCATTACCCGTGAAAAAAATCAACATAAAAATTTGAGATCTTGAAAAATGTCAGTGAACAAAAATGATCAAAAAGAAAAGATGAAAAATTGTTAAGATGATTTAAAGCACCCTACTGAGATTACTTCGAGTTATTTTGATTTTTACTGTTTTCCAGATTATCAACATAAATTTTGACACAAAACTCCTTAATAATTTTCAAGTATTTAAGTAAAAATAATGAGAAGAATCTAACTCCCACAAAAGGTTTTCACTTAAGTGAAGAAGTACTTTTGTCAAAATTAAAAGCTCAAGTGAAAAATTAGTAGCTAGGTTTACTAGCATATGTACAGTGAGATCCAAATTTGACTTTATGCTTGTTGAGTTGTAATCGTAGGTAATCTGAGCTATTTTAGATATAAAACTTACAGACATAGTAAATCTATGCTCATATACACTATTAAATCTGCATATGGTAATATGCTTGGTAATGAGAACATAATCTTTGTTTTCCTATTTTATGGACACATTTCTATACTCCTTTATATTCCTATACTCTATTATTCTTACCTTTTGGAATATGGACTTTCCTATCAAATGCCAAGCTCATTTGCCAGCTTTCAGGTAGGCATCCAATTGCTGTATGTTTGAGAGTGGAAGCTTTACAAATCTGAATAAAATCCACAGAGGACTGAAACTTTGAACCAAGGATGAGATAAAACATTTTGAACACTAAGGAAAGTATTGCTAAACCAGATGGAAACTAATTTAAACTTTGCAGTTTTGGCTCAGTTCTATATTCTCAAGTGTACCAAATTAACATGTAGCTCAATACTTTCATGAAACAAAACTGTTGCACTTGATTCTCCTCTTGATAAAACACATTGCAGTTGATGTACGTATATACATATTGAAACATACAGTGACAAACTCTTTTTTAAGACAGACATTGCCTGTATCATGTACTTGTAACCCTGCATACCCTTTTGGCCCCAGAACTTCAGTATGCTTTGAATGGGGCTCTTTAAGGCACCGCAATACCACAGCACAGGGAGGCAAGTCTCTGGCAGGTGTCTGTGTGGAGCAGAAGCAGTTCAAAGAAGCACTGAAATGTTTTTCAAGCTTTTCCTTTTGGACTGATGTAGAAGTAAGAGGAGAGGATGCAACTGAAGATACAAAAACGGGGGAACTAAGAAAACACTATACATGATAACTATACAAAAACTACACATGATGTCCACAGAATCACTGTTAAATAAAGCACCATTTTGGGATTCTTATTTTCTTTTTAAAATGTAGAGCAAAGGAGATGACTCACCACTAGCAACGCAAATAAAATGACTCCGCAGCTCCAGACGTCTGCTTTCCTTCCATCATATTTTTCTCCCTGCGCAACAATGACACAAAAGTTCAAAGGAGTGCTCACTAGTAATTGAATTCATTATCCTTGAAAAGGCAGAGAGAGGAGAATGGGAAACCCTCTATTTAAATTCATTTACCTGCTTCCCAAGGAGACTTTCCCAACCAGGAGGCCTCGACCCAGCCCATTAATTGAATTTTTATGAACCATCTTATCTGGGTTTTGCAAGAACAGGGTCAAAAGTTGTGAGCAGTGGAGGAATGGACTGTGATGTGGAAATGATTAGGATCGGCGCTTAGACGGAGTCCAAAGGGCATCAAGAAGCCATTTTACTCCTCAGTGGTTCTTCGGGGAGCTTGTCAGCGGTCACGGTGTTTGTGAGCTGACAGTATTGACCGTTTCTTCGGCACTCTTTTGGTTTGGCTCTATATTAATGCTCTGCTTTAAAAGGGAGGGGGGCTCTTGGTCCCTGGAGACCTGGACATTCATCTTAGGAGGACAAAGCGAGAATAAAAGGAAAGGATAGCTCAGATTGTTAACAGAAATCCCCATCAGTGACAGCCACAGGAAGGGAAAGCGTAGGGGACTGCAACCCCTGGGTGGAAAGCTCAAGTTAAACCAGGCTACTGTGGCTCTGGACGATCCCATGGCAAGTAGGGGCTCTGAGCACAACACAGGAACACGTTCCCTTGCCCTGTTGATGCAGCTTGATTGAGGGCCAAGTCAAACCGCAGCTACAATCCTTGTGTCCTTTCCCCTCCCCAAGCAGTGCTGCTGCTTGCCTTGGACACGGTTCATACTAGCTGCATACCTGCAGGAAGCGAC
>JAUBOD010000351.1:252710-265378 GCA_032353885.1 Nothura maculosa | reverse complement strand
TGCAACTGGGATTCAGAGAAAAGAGTTGGTGACAGAGAGCACAGGAACAAGTTACATCAGATCATGTACGTTTGCTCATTTTAGTCATTTCAGAACCAAAAGATTTGTTCATTTTGGCAGGTTCCTCTAGTAATGCCCTGTGTAAGAACAGAAGTACTGTGAGGACTTCGGAACCGGCACAGATCTATTCACGTGTCCCGCTAGCAAACGTGCTCAGAAGCCTCCTGCTTCCCTGACATCTGCTGCAGTGCAATGGAATTTGCCAGACTTCTTACCAGGCATCACTGAAATTCTGCTAAAGCCCAGGAGAAAGGCCATGCAAACGCTGTAATAAATCCTTTGAACTCTCATTCAATCATGTAATTTTGAGGTCCCCTTTTATCATGTCAAAAATGCAAAACAAACAAAAAAGGCAAATAAACCTCTAGGCAGCCACAGAGGAAACCAGCCATCCTGTCTCACTAGAACTTAAGCCAGCTCAGTAAATAGTGAGGTAAACTGTCTGGTGTGCCTGGGATGGATTTGGGGGTAGGCTGCATGGATGAAGCTCGAAGAGAGCAGGTTGGATTAAGCTGATCGTCCAGCAGCTGCACTGCAGCTGCCCAGAGAGCGCAGGTTTCTGGCAGAGGGACCGGACCTCCTGCCAGCGCACAGCAGCCAGGTATCTGCAGCATTATCTTGGCTAACAGCTCCAAACGGGATCCTCCGGCCAGCCACAAGCCACAGCACACTCATTTCCATGCTGCCAATCACAGAGCAACCTCAACTGCTTTAAAGAGAAAACTCAAATTTAATCAAAATCTGTTTATCTTGTGACAGAGTCATGAATATTTCTTTGGTTCTTCTCCCAATTATTCAGTATACGTGTGTCAAAGCCACATTCCCTGCCTCTTCCCTTAGGCCATCGCCTCATCTTTCAGCTCCATCTCTGTGCAGCAGAAGCCACAGTCTGCCCTTGAAAACAAATAAATCTATCGCTCAGCAAGATCAAGAAGCAGTTGCTGCCTGCAGGTGCTGTTGGAGAAAAGTGCCAGTGCCGGCAGTGTTTATACAAAGGGTGATGCTGATTCTCCCAAGCTGCTCTGCCTGGGGCAGCAAAGGCTCTCTCCACACTCATGCCACAGCTCTCTGTGTCTTTTGGACATGGTCACCTAAGGACTTTTGGGTCCTTATCAAACCATCTGTGTGGGATTTCAACCACAGCAAACAAGCCAAAGTTGCAATGGTGAAATCTAGGACAATCTTTGCCTGCGAAGTCATTCATTATCACTAGCAGAGAGAAATGCATATACTCTCGATGTAGCTGCCCCGAATTTCAGCACTACAAATCAGAAAAAATAGAAAAGCAGCCACTGCGCCCATCAGGATCCTGTGCAACTACAGAAGGTTTGAGGCAACCACTGCCATATCTGCAGTGCAGACATGATGTCTGTCACACGTGCAAGCAATTTGGAACTACTGACTCACTGCATAGGAAAGAGGCCTCCACTTTGCACACAAAAATGAACTGTCCATGTAGGATTGGCAGTTGCTTCCCCTGCAAAGCTGATCAGGAAGCGCAGGAAATCTGGGTTCTGTCTGATCCATCTCCCTCGTGTTAAACCAGATTTCTGACAGCACTCACGCTGCCTGGCAGGTTCTCAGGCCCCATTAGAGATGGGTGCCCAGATCAGGCACCCTGTGCTCCCATGCCTAGGACGGTCCTATTTGGGAAGAAGGACTGGCTCTTTGAGGTTCTTCAGGCCTCACAGCTGGAGGTAACTGCTTCTATAGAACGGAGGAAGGAGAGGTCTCTCTCCCTCCACTTTCCTTGTGTGTGAAGTTATCCCGATGCAGTAGAGGTGCACTGAAGTCCTCTTGTGTCTAGCTGCTGTTTGTGCTGTTGCTTGGATGCTATAGTCCCTTTTCGCCCTTTCTCCAAGCCACCTTTCAGAGACCAAAGGTCACCCCCAGAGCAAAAGGCTTCCTCTGCTCTTCCCCTCACGCTGGGTAGCAAAGGGCTGAGATGAAGGGGAAAGAGAGGAGTAGCAAGATAGATGAAGGGAGCAGTTCAGGAGAAGGATACACTCAAGAGCACACTGAGCTGAGGAAGCAGCAGGCAGAGATCACACAGGGAAGGCAGGCAGGGAGAGAGGGAAGCAGCAGCTTCAGTCCAGGCTGCAGTTAATGGAGTAGCTGTGGCTACAGCTGAGGCAGTGCTTGCAGTTAATGCTGAGCGCTATTTTGTAGCTGGAGCTTCAGTTCAGTCCTTTAGCTTTAGATGAGAAAACCACCATCGAGCCCTCAACCATTTTAAAACTGTTTATTCCTCAAGCACAAACACAGGTTCTGAGAAATTGCAAATCAGTTCGTTAATTAGTTTAGGAGTTCAAGCCATTTAAGACTTGGAAGTCTTTTAAGAAGATTTCCTTCAAGAGGTTTTCATTAAAAGAAAATAAACACAGCCCTATGTTAAAGGGACATATTAAGGCAATGTTAAGTATTCAAAAAATTGGAGATGCTAAAATGAAGCCTGAAAGAGTTACACTGCACTCAGAGGGTAAGCCAGGTAAGCCACAACACCTTTCTCTTATTTATGGCCCAAGCTGGAAAGTCTGTAGCAAAATGAGGGACATTTAGTGTCATGAAGGAAAATCCTGTGCTAAAGGCTGCTCAGCGGCACAGCAGTTAATCAAACTCTCTCTCCGCTGCAGAATCCTGCTGTAAATAGGACCAGGTACCTGAAACTGAGCCATGCTGCACAGATAATCACGATCTGCAGGTCCCCCGCTTTCCCAAATCACAACATGACACATGTGAGGCTCCATTTACAGTATTTACAAGCATTTAGAGCAGCAGCTGCAGTCAGTAGGCGCTGGGCTTCCAAAATAAAGCACTGCCATCAAACACTGAGCATTCAGAGGCATCAGACCCCAGAGTATCAAACTGGGCACTCAAAGCTGGCTGATAGTTTTGACACTAATTCCTGAGAATTAGAAATTGAATCTCCTCATATAAATGGAGATAACAAGACTAATATCACACAGTTGATAAGAAAACAATAGATAACGTTTGTAAACCTAAGATTCTATGATGAAAATCTGACCTAGATAGAATTGAAAGCAAGGCTTGAATGCAGTGAGCAGAAATTATGAAGGGGTCCATGCAATGAATGAGGAGGTCAAATCAGATGTTAAGATTGCTACTCACTTAAAAAACACAATCCAAAACTGCACAAGCTCGTAGCTAATGCCCGTATTCTAACGTGCATGAGCAGTTTGGGGCTAAGCTAGCATTTTACTGGCATCTTTAAAAGTAGCATATTTTAAATTTCACTGTTTGACTTTGCAAGCCTAAAGCTCTTTCAGTGGCCTTTGGGATGTATTATAGGCGAGGCTGATGTTAATACTTATTAATAATGCTTCCCTTTGTAATCCTCATTTCATGTAGCTTGTAACTTACCACCAATTTATCCTTGTTCCTTCAGATGGTTTCATGCTAGAATGTCAATGACTTCAGATGAGCACATGAACCTTTTGACCAAAACAATTCCACTATTTATGTCTAATTTACTTTAAATATGTTTTTTGCTATGAAAAAGGAAAAAAGCTAGCACCCTCAAAGGTGAAGAGAAGCCTTGGACATCTGTTTGCATTCTCTGCAAGAATTTACTCAAGCATAGCCACTGAAAGCTGCTGTTTGTATCTATTAGTATAAATTCTCTAGAGCACCAGGATAAAGATTCTGCTTGCATAGGTCATACCTCACCAAACAATTTTTTTCCCTAAAATGGATACTATGAGCTGCTCTGGTTGCGTTATCAAACAGGACCAAATGTCAAAACAAAGAACTCCTAAATGAGTGCAAAATTAAGAGTAATTAGACCCGTGACTGAGAGCAACAGCCTCGGTCAAACAAATGGGTTGGAAACTTCAATCCCTGATCTTTTTCTCATTTGCACTAGATTTCAACTCTAAAGATCAGAGATTTAAGTCCAAATATGGAACAAAGATGACTGAGCGGTCAGCAAGATAGGAGAGAAAATCAGGGAGAGAGACAGCGAGAGCGTGCTGGGAATGGAAGCGCTGAGAGAGGTGGTTTAAGAGATGCTAATTCTGTCATTTCCTCATTTTGAAAGCCTAGAAGTGCAAACCTAATGTATACCTGGATATAGGGTGCTTACATATGTTGTGAAAACATGTGTAGCTTTACGTACACAAGTGTATAAGGAGGAAGGAGATACACACAGCGTGATGTCACGGATCCATTCCAGTGGCAATGGGTGAATGGCAGTTGAGCATCGTGCTGCTGATAGAGCTCCTCACAGCCCACAGGCAGATGCACAGGGAGCAGGAGCTCCATGACCCCCACTAACTGCTCAAACAAATACACAGGGCCCTGGCTGTTATAAATGCCCTGAGCTTATAAGGAATCAGTAATCCTAACGAGGACATACACTTTTTCAGTAGGTCTGGGCACTCTGTGGGCCTGCAAAGGGTTGCTAGGAGTGGCCTTGTGGGAGAGCCGTGGGCAGAGGAATCCACTCGGCTGGGGTTTGAAGCTGCTGTTTTCTCTTCCCTCGTTAACACCATGAACAAGTGCAAAGCTTTCTTCTCAACAAAATTAGAGGCCATAATCATCCCTGTTCTTCCCATATGCACCAGCTTTCTGTGGATGAGGCCAAGGATCCCCTATGGAGACAGTGACACGGGGAACTGCTGCAGTTAGCTGCAGGCCTGGTGGCTGTGGTGTCAGGCTCGGCAGTGACTGCCTCTCCAGGGACCAGTCCGTGTGCGGGCGAGCTGCATTCACACACATCAGCTCTCTTTGTTTGGGAGAGAGGGATTTGGAGGCAGGTAGCACAGGGATTGTCACCACTGATGAGTTCCCAGCCACTGGGCAGCCCATGACAACCTCCTTCTGCCAGAGACTCCATGTTTGAAGTCTGAGATGGGCAAAATGGAGAGAAGCAAGGAGATGATGAAAATTTATTTTGCCACATTTCCAGGACATGGTAGGGAACAAGGAATTAGGAAAGATTATTATAAACTCCCCAAAATTGCAGTTCAATACTAATCCTATTTAATTCATTCTAGCCATGAGACCTCTTAGTTCAACACAGGATCCAGGGTTCAACTCTTGCCCCTGTCCAATGCCTTGTTAGGATGGAAAAGAGAAGCAGGGAAAGATAATGTCTCCTTCAGCAGAGAAAGAAACCAACCTCCGATCTAGTGGGTCGGAACCCAGAGGTTTAGCCCTAAGACACTCATTTCTCCTGCCTAGTGGGATGCCAGAACAGACTGGACAAATTCTCTCACCACTATGGCTTGCTTTGCAGTCTGTCAGTGACAAATTACATCAATAAAAGAGCAAGTCTCTCCCTAGCTCTTATCCGCATTCTCCAACCAAAAAAATACCACAGCTAAATTGAACTTTCATTTCCTCCTGCTAGCCAGCAGTGCTGCAGAAAACTGTGCTGAGCTGACGACTAGCACCCATCAAACACTGAGGAGTGCAACATGGCCTATCTCAGGCCACAGAGGTGTCTTCTTGAGATCCCTCAAGGCTCTGTGGTGACCTAAGGCCTATCCAAACTTTGGACTACACTTGGCAGTTCTCGTTGGATGGGAATGTATTTCTGACTGCACTCTAGGTGCCCTGCTGTTCTGACAAAGTTGGTTGCATCACATGCTAAAGCCTGTCCGATCCTCCCACTCTGACTAACAGAAATACCTGGAGACTCCTCGCATGACTGTCAGTGAAAATGTTACAGTTTCATCTCATTATCAGTGTTCACAGCACAGATAAAACCATTCTGGAAATTAACTTCTGAGTGCATGGAGGAACAGCTCATTAAAACTCAGTATCTCTGCCATGATTCAATCTGTTTTGTTCCTTTTCATGCTGGCTGAAAGCCTCAACTACAAGGGTAGGTGAAACTGTTGCCTTGAAAAGCTCCGAGGTTGGTTCCCAAGAGCTCCCGGGGAAGGGGAGCGAGCACTTGATTGCCTTCCTCTGTGAAGTGTCCTACTGCTCCATGTTCCTTCCTTCCTTCCTCCCTTCGCCCCCCAAACCAGATACATCACAAGGCACCAGGATCAGCCACGCTGGGCTCCATGCCAGGAGAATTAATGAAGTGGTGTAATAGCTCACATGGAGGCCTAGTGATTGGCACCATACTTAAAATGCATCTGCAAGGCAGGAGCTCACAGTGCTGCTGCGTGTTGTGTTTATTACAGGCACGTCTCTTCCGTGCCATTGATTTCTTTATTAGCACGTCCTGATGCTGCAGGGTGGTGGCTGCCTCCGCTCAAACCATGGAGGTTTGAATTCCTGCCCTGCTTAAGGACAAGAAGGGTCCCTTTGAGATGCCAAACCTAGACAACACAGCCCTCTCTGCTAACAAGACCTGTAACCCCCCTGCAAACCTCTAAGGACTATGAAGGATCCTACAGCGGGTAATAGGAGATCCGGTTCTTCCTTTTTTTTTTTTTTTTTTAAAGCAGGGAAGGAAATCAGGAGATTCTCTTTAAAGCATATGGAGACTGTGTAATAACTGCAGCAAGGACTTCATTTCCTAGGCGAGAGAGGAGGTCTGAACGAGGCTGTGACAATGTGCCGACTCATAGCTCCTCGCTTCTCATCTGTGCTGTTAAGAGTTCAGATCTTGACTTGGCACAGACGCAGAGAGGAACTGGGGGGCCTCCATGTAGTCATCACCCAACATTTGATCATATCATGAACTTGAAACAGTATTTCAATCCCTTCCCCAAGACTTGGAAAATGGAAGTGCTACAGCTCAGGAGTGAAAGGTAGTGGCTGGGCTGCATGGGGAACCGGAGTGACTCCATGTCTACGCTGAACCGCCTCGGCACTGGGTACAGGCTGCAAAATCACGGACTGCAACAGGCTGAGGCTGCCGTCACCGCATTCCCACCTCGCAGGCCAGGGAGGGCTGGGCTGCCGGGGAGGAAGCGCAAACCTGCGGGCACCGGCTGCGTCTCCAGCCGCCGAGCAACCTGGCTCAAGCGTTGGGGCACCACTAAAGGCTGCAACCGGGCAGGGCATCATGGCCTGGCAGTGCCACCCGCGCGCTGCCAGCTGCACCCGGACCCAGACCCGGAGTTGCCTTTGCCACCTCCCCTGGGAAGCCCTAGGAGGCTCTTGCTGGCAACAGGATTTGCCCGGAAACGTTTCCAGCTCACCCTGTCAGTATTTCTTCATGGGGTCTTCTGCTTATCTGTGTTCACGCCCTACTTGCAGCTGCCAAGGACCCTGCTGCCCCCCTGCTGATCCTGCACGGGAGGCAGCAGCCAAGCGGCGTGGAGCAGTAACGGAGAGGCAAGCAGGCAGCCTCAACACCACCAGCAAATTCCAGACCCAATTCTTGATGTTCTTTTTTTCTTTTCTCTCCAATCATTAATATTTCTAAAGCCTCTTCTTAAAATACCATCACTACCTCTTACAGTTTCTAAATAATACACAGACAGTGAATGCAAGCACAAGCCAACTTCTGCAGATGAATCCAGACTTCAATGCCTTCGTTTTGATATCTGTGTGACAAGGTCAGAGAATTGCTTGTCAGCATTAACCACTCTAAAAACCTTTTAGTTATCTTATACACTATATATTAATTTTTTATCTTAATGGGAAATAATGGTGCATGGTGTAAATCTACATGTTTCCATCAAAACTCCTACTGAAGAACACCTTTAGGCCTGGAATCCATCACTGATTTTTGTAATAATTCTGAGACACTCACCCACAACTGGTTTCTAACAAGCTGTCTCCAACCTGCAGTGATGCCATCCCAAAGTCTGCTATCCGGATGTTGTTCTTTTCATCCAATAGTAGATTTTCTGGTTTTAAGTCCCTGTGGCTGTAAAAGAAGGATCAAAATATGAGTTTAATCATCCTAGGCATCCTTCCCACTCCACAATTTGTTCTTTAGCAAGCACAGTCTCCATCCTTTTATATTTTAATCAACTTTGTTTTTATTCTTGTTCCAGACAGGAGAATAACATATCCAAGATAGAATCTTTGCAAAACTTTAGACCATCTCCCAAATATCCATTCCTGATGTATGTGATTTTGCTGCTTTCTGCTCTTTATTTGTAGCCCTTCAAGAGTCACAGGGATGAGAAAACACTTTAAAACCAGTCAGACTGAAGAAGAAACTTGTCTATGGTCTCTGCAAAGTGTCTCTTTGACGTCTTACTGATGAAAACTCCAAAACATTTACCTTATCCCACTGAGTCATAGGACTCCTTCCACTCCCTTTTCTGTAGGGTATAATATGATCTCCATTTTTGTATAAACACAATGACTCCTGCCTGTTAAAGCTGCCATGTGTCTTGTCAACCAAGGGCAAGTAACTTGGGCAGTATGATTCAGAACTGTGAATATTTTATCTAAGAAAGCAAAAGGTATTTCATAAACTCTATCTTTTTCATAGCAATCAAAGTTTCAGTGTAAGTGAAGACAGAAGACTTATCTACCATGGAATAAATACCAAGACAGTCATAAGACAGACTCATCTCCAACTATTTGACAAAAATTCAGAGCTCAGTGACAAGCAAAAGTTTCCAAAGACAGTGAATGAACAGTTAATGGTCAGGAAAGAATTCCTGAATGCCATTAGCAAGGACAGCGGCCCCTGACAAATGCTAGATTGTCAACATCTGCCAAATCTGAACAAGTCCAAGCCCCAGCAGTGAAATGGAGTGAAGAGCCCACAGACCCAAGGCAAGCCCGGGAAGCTGGACACTAATGAGACAGTAGAGCAAAATTTAATCTTTCCTCCAGCTGCCATCCTGAACATTTCCCATCCTACAATTGGTTTGGTTAACTGGGTGCAGGGAGGACTTAATCCAATTGGGGGATCAAGTCTTCCTGCCTGCTGATCAGGACACAGGAGCAGATTCCCTGTAAAGCAGGAGGTGCTTCTCAGCAGTGGTGGCTCTTCTCTTTGCTCATTCAGCCTGCAGCCTGTTAGCTGGCGAAGTCAGGGAGGAAGCCAACTAAAGCCAAGGGTAGTTCTCCAGGAATGCTGCCAACATTAATACCTCACTTCAGAATTGCCACCAAGGATCCTGCTTTTGATTTTTGCTGAGAGATGCAGTGATGAGACACAGCATGACCTAAACACAGGAGGTTCAAAAGCATTTCTCCCACGTGGATGCCTGTCCACTATAAAACATCAGGGCCTTTCTTTCTTTTTCTCTTGGCTCTAGATACTCACCAAAATAACATCAAGGGAAATTATCAGCTCTTCCCTCCACCTCAGGTCATTCAGCAGACAGAAGAGTGAGGATGCTGTGAAAAAGCTATACATTTACTGTTGATTGAACAGGGCCCCAAAATAAAAAAGCTATCATGGATCAGTCTTGCCTCCCCATCCCTCCTGCAACACAGATCCTAGTGCCAGGGTATGGATGGCTAGGAGAGAAGTTCATGGCAATTGTGAGTGCGCTTCTGTACCATGGCAGCACTTGCAGACCCCACTCAGAGACAAGGGTGCCTGTGTGACCAGGCAGCTCCTGCACATTTAACCAAAAGACAGTTCTGTGCCCTAGGTGACAATTTTTGTCTGGCTGGGACATCTCTCCCCTCTCCATCTTAGGAAGCCTTTGTATTTGTGGAGGCTGCATCTCGGGGACAGAACTGAGACCCGGAGTCTGGATTAGAATAGCAGAACTCACATCTTTGCCATTGGGAATGAGACTTGCTCTCTGCATTTGCATTTCCCATCTTTGTAATGCCAGCTTTTCAAATGCCAGAAGGAAGGGAGAAGAACATATGGGAATAGGGAAGGCTTGTTATAATTTACCTAAGAGCCCAGCAGCCCGGACAGCCTCATGCATTCATATTTGGAAAGAATTCTCTAGTGCCAGAACGAAACAAAACAAAAATCCCACTGTATGTGGTAATTACTTGGCATTAATGGAACATTGCAGAGCAAATGCATTTAATTTGGTCCCATTCCAGCTGATCTCCCTGGCTCTCCATGTCTTATATGACCGCATCAACTCCTCTCCCTGCAGGTGAGCAGAGGACTCGTTACCCTTTCATTGTTCTAAAGGCTCCAGCGCTGTAGGGGCTTTAGCACATGGCTGCAAAATCAGAAGAGAAGAAAGCAGCTTCTTTAGTGACAAACAGTGCTAAGTTTCCTATTGAGCCTTGCATATGCTGAGATGGAATATGAAAGAGAAATGCAGCATCACCCTGCAGAAAGAAGTCTGCAGGTCTCTGATCCAGGGTGCAAGCAGATTGCCCTGAGCTCCTCAGCTGAGATGACAGTGGAAGAAGTTGGCCCATGAAATAGCATAGGAGGCCCTTTGAAAGGAGAGTGGAGTGAAGGGGAGGCATTACAGCAGCCATGCCAGGGAAAGCACACGCACACTCAGGCACTTCACAACGGCCCTTCCTTCAAAGGCTCTGCAATTCGTTTGTAGCACAAGAGGGAGAGGGAGATGCAAGAATGATCATAAGGAAATGGGTACAAATCTTGGAGGTGCTGCAAAACGCCCTGCTGGCTGCTCTTGCCATCCAGCCCGCTTCTCTAGCTCCCTCCACTGCCCGTCCAGTCTGTCCTCCGGGACTCCGGCTCCGGGAATATCTGCCCAGCTGCGCTGCAGGCAATCGCTGCATGTGGGAAAGGCAGAGGCAAAGCAGCCACCCTCTCCTTGCCATCCCGGCCTGGCAGAAGGTGTTTGGCCTAGACACAGGCTCAGGATACCAGATTCCAAGAAGCTCTGTCACCTGGCACGAGATGATGATGAACTAACTCATTATTTTAAAGTGATTTTTGAGCTGAAACATTCGTATCTGTTTCTATGACAACATGTTGTAGGTCACAGATTTCTAACCCAAGAACCTCCTAATTGGAGTAGTTGCAGGTCATTTGTAATAATCAAATTGTTGGCTACTTTGCAAATGCTTTTCTTACTGACCCCAAACTCCCTGCAGGGCCAGACCACAGAATAATTTTTCACAATATGTCTCTTAAAAGTGCTCAGCGCAAGCTCATTGTGAGGCAAATCATTTATCAGTAATAATTAATGGTAGCAGAGAAGCAGTATTTTTAACTTTTACAAGCAGAAAAAGCCTTTCATCTTATTTTTCACTTGCTTCTGGAAACACGATTTGAATGTGTGAGTTAGAGCTCCCTCCAGAAGCATGTTTGTTCGGAGTCACGCTTCCTATGCTCAGATTTAGCAAATTTTCACTGAATTCTGCAAAACAAATAAATATGGTTATGACTAGGAAAAAGGACAGCACTACCAACACATCAAGAGTCCTGGAAAAGGCCTGGGCTGCCTAAAATGGTGCCTGCTCTTTTGCAATTCTTTCTGCTGATCTATTAAAATACATCGCCCCTCCCTACAGATCTCGCCTATTTTTATGTGCTTCAAAGCCAGAACAGACTGTCAGCTCTGATCACCACCACTGTACATGCCAAGGAACATCGTCTGGTTCTGCCTACAATAAGAATACACCATTTGGGGGTCCCCAGCAGGTTATATAAAGAAATAATAATACAAAGATGCGCTCTTTGGCTTGAGCTGAGCTGGTTATTCCACCTTTGGCACTGTGGCTGCTGACCTCTGTTGGTTTTCTCCAGTTTGCTGCGCAAGGGAAAGCTTAAAAGCTCCTTGGCTTTTCAGAGCAAGCTTCGATCATCAGCCTGAGATGCCAGGATTTGGGAAATTCTTGGGAAATCTCCCCCTTTCATGAGAGGGAAAAGGTATTTTTCCAACTCATGGTGTTCAGTAGGAAAATCTGAAATCTCTGAAAGGCTAAAGGGCCACAATGAAAAGCCACACTGACCAGCACTATTAAATTCCAGAGTCTCCAGACTGATTGCACATTGCAGACCTTCAGTCATGACTTCTGTGTGCCCAACTGCTGCCATCTTACGTATCCAACAGATTATCCTGGCATAACACTGTAACATAAACACGGGAAGGCAGAGCAAGAGTCCCTGCAAGGGTGACGCTGCCTGACAGGACAATTGCTCGGGACACTTGCCATTTTCCTCCATCTCTTGCAGATATCCCAGGTCTCTCCCAAGGGTCTGCTTCCTTTACTGACAGCGTCCGGCAGCTCCGGCCTGCAGGAATCTCACCAGAGATTTTGGTGCTACCACCGTGAAATCCTGAAGCATTATCCAATAAACAGCCTTTCCCGCCTTGCCCCGCTGGGAAAAGCACAAGGAAAGTCAGACAAAGCTCCTGTTCCTGCCGCAGCCCCTCTCGACCCCCCCCCCCGCACCGGCTTCAGCGGGAGCGCGCTGGGGCGGGCACCGCCGCGGGCTACGAGCCGAGAAAGGGCCCTCATAATTGTCATTTATCAATATTCATAAAGGCCCCGCGCAACCCCTCTTGTGTACGCTCGGGAAAGAAGAAGCCAAAATGAAATCCCACCAAAATAAAAATAAAATGAAATAATCATTCAGGCGCGCATTACCGCGGGGGATCTCCCCTCACTGTCACCGCCGCCCCGCGCAGTAATTGGCATTATCTGTTATCTCGGGAGCCCTAATAAGGTTTGCCACGGGGCTCTTTCTCTAATCACGTTTTTAGGTGTCAGCTCGCGCCGCACACGCAGCGGGGCCCACGCGAGCGCCGCCGCCGCAGCCCGGCGGGCGCGGCCAATGGCAGCCGGCGCCGGTGACGTCAGCGCAGCCA
>JAUBOD010000351.1:135734-158216 GCA_032353885.1 Nothura maculosa | reverse complement strand
GATGGTTATTTCCATTTTGAATACATAAACACAAACAGAGGGGACCAATTGGGGTGTGGAATTAAATACTCTTAAAATTCAAAGATTAAACAACAGTGCAAGTGAAAGTAAGTGTGCAAGTCTTCAACACCTCTTTCTTTTCCTAACCAGTGCTGGACATTTAGAAGTTCATAAAAAAAATCCAAGTGTGAAGAGCTGTGCTAAAGCAGCTTCTGCACCCACAGTTTAATGACCAGGCATTCAGGAGAAGCTGAGAGCTCATTCTGTTTCATTCCAAAAACTGAAAACTTCAAGGAAAAAAATGATCCATTAACCTCATGCAAAAACAAAAACAAAAAACACAGCAGAAAGCATTGGCAAAGATAAAATACAGCTCCATATGGAGCTTTTAAATAAATAAAAGTTTCGAGAAGAATTTTTTTTCATGCCTTAGGGCTACATCTTTGACTGGATCTCACTGGATTTCTTTCCCTGGCTTGAGTTGCTAAACTCTGTAGCCATGGGCCTCTGGCAGGCTGTTCTACTGCGCCACTGGTGCTATTCCAAACCCTACAGACACCTGAAAGATGAAGGGA
The DNA here is from genome assembly GCA_032353885.1 of Nothura maculosa. Taxonomy (NCBI): domain Eukaryota; kingdom Metazoa; phylum Chordata; class Aves; order Tinamiformes; family Tinamidae; genus Nothura; species Nothura maculosa. The sequence continues at coordinate 157,641 of JAUBOD010000351.1, read as the reverse complement.
GGGTTCATAGCCAAATGCATACCAAGAAAAAGGCCCTCTGCTTCTGCCAGTCTCTGCAGCTCACGTGCACATATCTGTAAATGAAATGGCACATCAGCTGGGCTGTAACTGAAAGCACCCTCTACTTTTGCACAGGCTTTTCACAACTGTTGTACAGCATGACAGGCAAATCGAACACAATTAGAAGTAGGGCAGGTTTCAAACAGATGCAGAGATGGACAAAATGAAGAACAAAAAGCCAAGCGACCTCATCTCGCAGGAACTCTCTTTGAGGAGGGCTGCACCGGTCCTCATTTATCACCCTTGCTTTGTTTGTGGTGGGTCTGTGACTCTCAGCCATGAGTGGCTCTGCAAATGCCGATGGGACTTCAGCGTCACCAGTGTGGAACAGGGTTCGCGTCTGTTTGGTGCCAGATGCACATGCAGAGGTTCCAGGCTGGCGAATGATGCCTCCTGAGCTGTATTACAAAGCCACTTTTAAAGCATAGTACTATTTTCAGCATCTGGTAAAAGCTTAAATTAGATCACAGAAATACATGTGGTAGCTCAGGACAGACGCCTAGAACACAGCACAATCACAGACCTATGTCAGTTGACTACACAAACAGAAACGTCATCCGTAAGGCAAATGCAACAAGCTTTCCTATGCACATGTCCCCGGTAAAGTCTGTAGCAACAAGTACCGGGCTTCAAGAAGGTTGGATCCAAATGTTGGATCCAATGTGAATCCAAAGTGGTATAAAAGAATGAGGATATAAAGCAACTAGAGAGAAAAAAAAAAGATTTAAATTGCAGCTGGAGAAAAAGACAGACACCAGTAAAACCTTTCTAAGGGTGAGATTAGTTAAATATTGCACAAGTCACAGGATCTCATTTGGGAGGTTTTTCAGAATAAGAATAAGCTAAACCAAGTCTGCCATGGATGGTGTGGATAAAGGAGGCAGTAGACGACATCTTGGCATACATTACAGACCGGCTTTAGTCTGCGAAGTTCCTAACAGCTGGCCACTGCAAGGTCAATGATGGAAAGCAATAAAATGCTATGGGTTAGAAGCTGTAAGCAGTGACCAAATAAAACAAGCTTGCCTTTAATTTGCCCTTCCAGTTCCTCTTCCACAAGAACTGAAGTTCTGAATGCAGAACTGCATTTCTATTCCATTTGAATATGAATACAAAGTGTAGTCAACCAAATCCAAAGCATCTGACAAGCAACCACTACAGCATATATATGTCAGAGTGAAGCTTTCCTGCCGCCCCCGCCCTTACCCTTCAGATGTGCTGAACCATGGAAGCGCTTGGAGCACATAACACCCTGCTAGTGCTGCCCTACACCCCCAACCCCACTGCAAGGGCTGGTTTTAGTCTCTGAACACTTCAAATGACCGTTTTCTTTACACTTCACAAGTGTCACCTTGACAAACCAGGCACAGACCCAAGAAATATTCAGTTATGCACAGCAACTATAGCAACTACTGTGGCTATAGTTCATTAAGAATCCTAGAAGATCCTGCATACCTGGATTCCTGAGCATTCTAGAAGATTCTAGTTTAAATTGTACATTATCATAAATAGCTACTCTGTGTATCAGTAAATTCATCGCTTCTACTGGATGAGGAGCTCCCTATGGAAGCTCAGTATAACGACTGGGAAGGACAGGCCGTTGACTTAGAAGTTGAAAACTGAATCACAAAACCAAGGCATATGAAACACTGAATAGAGACTGGAAAGAAAGATGAAAACAAGGACATCGTTATACAGATCAGTTAATCACAATCAAGCGCATGTTTTATCTTCCCCAAGAAGCATGAATAAATAAATACCATTAGCTCTCTCCAGGCTGCTGCTGCTCAGCTTCACTGTCATTAGCAAGCTGATTGCTTCCAGACATTAAAACAGAAGCTGGTCTTGAGGATGTCTTGAAGGAGGAGAACTGTTGTCAGAAGGGCAAATGGGCCACTGTGCCATCAGCAGAGAAGGATGCAGACAGGCAAACACAGAAATGGCAGAAAACAAGAGGTAGAAAAACACCAAGCAGAAAGAGAAGACATGACCGCTGGGTTTTGACTGATACAGCAAAACTGATAGAGAAAAAAAAAAGTAACTAGGAGACTCTAAAAGACTGGTATGTTGAGACTGACAAGTAAGGAGTATTTCAGCACACACAGACTGAAGAGGGTGTGACAGTGAGTGTTAAGATGGGCCAAAGCAAAAGGTTTGAGATTAATAGGAGAGACGAAGAAAAAGAATAGAGTTATGATGGGGAAAATGCAGGCAGACGCTCGGAGTTTGCAGCTGAATGGAAGCTGCTGCTTGGAGTTTAACTCTCCGGCTTTGACCTAATACAAGCAGATCATTTTTGTAGTCCCCCACTAAGAACCACAAAGCATTTTGAGAGAAGCCCCCTCCTATGTCAGAATCCCCTCCAAAAAAGGGAAAACTTTTCAATCTAAAACTGCAGGTAGGCAGAGTACATTTCTTTAAAAGTTATCTATTTGGGGCACATTTTCTTTAGGTACTTTCTTTGTTTAAGCAGATCAAGAGGCTTAAGCAAAAACTTGTTGAGCAGTAAAATGGTTTAAAAAGTTACACCATATAGTAGGAAATAAAATGCTTTTACAGATCTTTATTTCAGCCTGTGATCTTTCAACTTCAGCAAATGTAGTCTCGTTTTCAAGCGATCGAACCCAAATAACAGCTAGAAAAGGCAGATGATGAATACTGGTTTCTCTCTAGCAACACAAGATAGCCAGGAATATAGTTCCATCAGAAACTAATCCTCTAACACCAGGAATGTAATGCTGCAATCTGCAAGTGCAGCCAGGTGCCACAGGCACCAAGGTAAAACATAAGGGAGTAAGTCACAGAGAATGATCTTTTGAGACAAACTGTAACAGAAAAAAAAATGGTTGCATTTTCCACTGCCTCTCCTACTTTCATGCCACCTTCCTTGATTCTATATCTTTAAAATCTATTTTAGTGAAAGCAGTAAAATCAGGCGTTTCAGAACAGCTGTGTGAAGTCAGGTCAGAAGCCCCTATCAAATACTGTACAATTCATGGCAAAAGAATATTTTGGCTGGTATAGAATTGCTGTCTGAGTCACTAGGTTATACCTACTATAACAACTTGCATTGAGCTAATACTTCTAAAGTGAAAACTCATGGTTGCTGAAGAGCTAACTAGGTAACTGTTAACTGGTTAAACTGTTCTCATTGTATCAGCACCCCAACCACTGAATTCAGCACAAATGCCCCTATCCTCCAGAACAAGCCAAACAAAACACCCACAAAGACAAAAGAAATCCAAGAGAGGGTGACCAATGCGAGTTTTGATCTCCTAATTCTCTGAGGTGCTGTGGTTGATGCATCTGATGAAGGGAGGCAAACTTACTGTCAACAGCTCAGTGATTTTTAAGTGTTTTGACTAGGCATGTGCCTGGGACTGCTGGACAACATCTCTTGGGCACTTGGTTTTAAAAATCTTCTTTTTTCTTCTTTCTAAATCTCATCTCCAGATGTCATGCTTGCAATCATCTATGAATCCAACCATGACTCCAGATCTTCTACACTGAGTGCCTGTTCAGCCTTTCAGTCTCCCATAACACTGTTAATGGGATGGCATTGGAACAAAACAAAAATAAGTGCGCATACAATATACTCAGACTCACAATAGCAGTGCATGTGAGTTTTGTAATGTGATTATACAATTGTACAAACCTCCATGTACCTTCTGCTGCCAACTTCAGAATTTGTAATTAGAAAAGCAGGGCCGTAAGCCAGTGGTGTTTTGCTTCATTCCACTGACATTTCAAGGAATGTAAAGAGCTCTAGTATCACTTCCTACCTTGCACATTCCATCCTTGACTTTCTTCTGATGCCAATTCCTACCTTAAATACTAACCGTTAGATTCTAGGGATTTGTTTTGCTGTGGCCTTCCCCAACACAGACTATTACCCCCAAAACTACAGGTCCTTCCTACACTGGTCGAAGAGCGAGACCAAAGTGGGTTTCACTTGTTCCACAAGGGATTACGCACAAGTATGTGGCACCATTGCACACCTAAATGTGCATACATTGCACAGAAAGTCTGCCTAAAACTAGTGCCTTCACAAAAAGACAAAAAAGACAAAAAAAAACAACAAAAAAAAATCTACTACCACCACCACACACTATAAATCTAACTGGTTGCCCTCAATTTCCTTGCTGTAGCTTGCAGCCTGTAATGGTCATTCTAGTATCTAGAAATCACATGTCAAAAATGGCTATTAAAGCCTAGTAGCTATAAGTCAATATATACCTATGGAATTAAGCAACAGTCTATTTTATGATACTATCAAAAGGAAAAAGCATACCTCGCCTCCCAAATACAAGTATAAAAGCATCTTAAAGGTACTAGGCTCTACTGGTAATAAAGACCATCATAAAAAGATGCAACTCAACTCAAAGTCCTCTAAACTGAGGCAGTGTCAGACAGTGGTAACATTTCACCCTGAATCACTAAGCTACATCTGCATCCCAGAAAAAACACTGTAATGCATAGCCCTGCATGAGTGGGACTTGGACTTGAATAATGTATTTCATTTCTAGTTTCCCTGAATCAGTCCCTGATTTAAATGACTGACCTACAGACAGAAAAACAAAGCCGTTCATAGAAGGCAGGGAAGCAATGACATCTAGAGAGGTTTTTAATAGCTTGTCCTGCCACAGCAAAAATCTAGCTACATAAAGAGTTTATTTCTTGACTAGTCTCTACCTTGACTCTTTGGCACACTCACAGAAAGTTAAAGCCACAAAAGTATTTGTGGTAAAACAGACATGCCCCTGCCTCAAGGCTGGGATGTGCTTAGATGAGTTCTATTATTTTTGAAAGGAGACTACATGGGCTTTAGCTTCTAACTAATGGGTCAAAAACATTTCTTGATTCTTCTCATTTGTGCATCTAAGGGTGTATCCAAGGCATCAGTGCTGGACACCTAAATCCGCTTTGGACGTAGTACTTCAGAAGCACTATAGGAGTAAGAGTCTAGAAGTACTTGTCCAGTGAAGGGAAACGGTCAACTGTGGTCTAAGTGAAAGAAAAAGGGGGAAAAGATGTCAGGAAGCAACCTGAAAAACCATTCCTTTCTCATAAGCAACATGGATTGTTTCAGCAGAGTCTGCTCTCCTCAGTAGTTGGTCCCTGTCTCCTCCCCATAAAGTTCAGATGGGAAACAAGTAGTTTAGAGAATTTCAACAGCTTTCCAAAGCATTCTTTTGAATGATGCTTCAGCTCCATTCATGTCTGCCTCAAAACTCTTGCTTATTTTTCTTCCATCTTCTCCTTCCTTTCCCCAAAGCCCTTGGAAACATAAAATTAAATGTAATAAAATATACATACCTATTAAACCAAGCCAAAAAACTGTTCTTTTTGTCTGGGGTTTGGATTTTGATGAACTGAGGCCTTCCAGGACCTTCTCTTTGATGTTTTCAGAAACATCAAAAGATCAGGCTTGTTATCAACATCATTAGCACGGCCTGAAGATGTTTAATACTCTAGTACATAAAGAAAATGCATCACAGAATCCCCCAGTGGACTTTGTCCTGTTTTTATTACTTCTTTTCTAATTTTGTTTTAAATCTGTTTTGCATTTCTCATTCCATGCAACTTATTTCTCTTTTACCCTACCCCATGCTCATTAATTCTCTAGAAAGTTTTCTGGCACTGACCTACTCCTCCTTCCTGAGGGGAATTCTCTTCTCCCCTACCTCTCCATAATGCACAGCAGCCCTATTGCAACTGCTTCCTGCCATAAATAAAAGCATGGCAAGTCCTGAAAAACATTTGCTTTCCTGAAATCACTATGAAGTTCAGATTTGTTTAAAAAATATTTAATAGGAGCTTCATTTAGAAGAAGACTCTAAGGGGGAAACAAAGGGGAAAGTAAAACCTGGAGTCCTTCAGAGAAAGAAAAGACCCTGAGGTGCTTGGCCTTTTTATTTGGTTCCCAAACTAGTCTAATGGCAAACACTAATTTAGATCAAATAGAAAGTAACTACTTGTATGTATTCTGTAAGCAACACAACACACAGTGCTAGCTCCTCAGGTGTTTCCCCACTAGGAAACGCAGCATCCACAGCCCAGGCCCTCAGCTGCTCCTGGACATACCAGCAACGACTGCAGCACCTCCCTGTGCTCTCACCCACGAGCCCACGCCATCAGCTCACCACAATGGTGCAAGGCAAGAGCCTTCATCATGGTACTGCCTTAGGAGACTGCACAGGACTAACAGTCACACTACACAAATATCTTTGAGCCAGGATCGCCTCGGGTCACCTTCAGGAAGCTCTGCAGTCAGGACACACGTGCTGTGCCAGAGACTGACATGCTCCTTTTAAGCTAAGCCTCTTGCCTGGGCTCTTTAGGGCTCAGTGCTTTTGCCTGGGTAAGCACCTGAGCAGCAGCAACGCAACCACTTTCATTGCAGAAAAAGCCGCACGGCTGAGCAGGCCGTGCTGTACGCACAATGGCGCAGGGAGAGGTGACTCCACACCAATCACACTGTGTGAATATTTTAATTTAAAATGTTGGTATCAGGTCAGCTTGCAGTGTGATAGTCTCTTATGTCTGTCCTCCCCACCGACTAGCAGAATCAGTAATCAACCAACAGCAGAATCAGCCAAGAGCAAGAAGGACTTGTCAAGCACAGATTTATTCCAATACTATCAGGCTTCTTTTATTGCACGCAATGTCACTATAAAAATACCAATGCACATATCATTTTTGTCACCAGCAGATCCTTTCAGGCTAACCCTACTCTGCGGGCCTTGATTAAATGTTCTTATATAATCATCTGAATGAACTAACACCTTCTCTACGCTTTTGCCACGAACAACGTATTTCATCTGATTCTCTTCTATAAAGCTATCAAGATCTACTCAAGTTACAACATGCACAATATTTGTATAAGCCTATAGCTGCTGAAGGAGAAACAGAAGAGATGATCACATATCAAGCTAGACTTCATGGCAATATAAAAAAGCCAAGATGAACAAGCAAATAGATTCAACCCATAATTCATGAATATCATGAGTCCCACTTTCGTGTCCTGCAACCTCTCTTTGTTCTTCCACTTACAATCCAATCGCAATCTAATGAAAACAAGATTAGCACAGTCCCTACAACCACATGAGCAAATAAGCTCATGACTCCACTAGCAACAGCTGCACAGGTACATTCAGGTACATAAGTCGGCATGGGCATGTTCTACAGCACTGCAAACATTGCAGTCCTTGGCCACACAGATACAACTCTACGACAAAAATCAGAAATTGTGAAACAATTTGGATGTTTTTTTCCTTTTTTTTCCCCTCTCAAAAAAGAGCCTTAGATTCAAACTTCCTACAGGAAAGAATTCTATGGCAGATGGAAAGTACTGATATTCAATCTGAGAGGTGTATAGCAAATATTCAAAAGACTATACGCATCTCTTAAAACACAATGCGTCTCAGTAAGTGTATGTGCTGTTGCTGCAGAGCAGAAAGGCACACACCAGATTACCAAGGGGCATTTCACAGGTCATGAGGGCAGAACACGACAGACCAGCGAGTGGAGCAGCTTGTACAGTAGTTACCTGCTGTACTCTGCACCTGACCTTGCAAAGACCTAGAGTAAATTCTTCTCTTTTGGAATTATCCCTCAGACAACAAATTTAACTACAGTGCATTAAAAGGTACAAAAGGAAAGACATACAGGACAGAATTTTTATTAAGTGATTAGAGGAAATTATTACTGCAGAATCCATCTCTGTCACATACTTTTAATAGGACAGTTGCCATGAATGGTAGGTTCCAGAAACACAGTATCATTACAGGTGTACATAAACAAATCACTCCAGAGCATGTCATACTCTGCCGTTTAAGGGTTGTGTTCTTCCTATTATTTGATACATTCAGTTTAATAGTATAGTGTCCAAAGTGCTGAGCAACTGGAAGGGCACCATTTTTCACCTTCTGCACAGGCACTTCTGGCTTACAAGGCCACGGCAAACTCGGAGCTTTTTAAGCCGCTCTCCATGGTCTGGTGATCACTGCAGAGCTGTGGCTCTCCACCGGATCCAATTAACTAACTGTTCTTCCAGCGTGGCACAGGAAGACACTTAGCCACCCCAATATGCCAGCGTGCATGCCAGAAAGGGCTATATAATAGGCCAAACTTCACAGCAGCGGTTGAGGATAAATACCTGAGCTACAGTAAAATGTGCTCTAAAGCCCTGAGGTTTCATATTCTGACCTTTAGCACAGCAATAGAGGCCACTACCAAGGGGCCAAGTCTCAGCGGATTGTTGGGTCGCTCCTATAACACATTTCACTTCCCCTCCACAAGTCAGTACTTATCATCTACATAAGGGAACTATCAGAATTAGTTTTCCATTTAAAATGCTTGAAGAGTTATCTTTTACAACCGTTACATAAAAGCATTATTACTGAAGTCACTGTTCTAAGTCTTTATAGGAGCTGTGTGAAGTGCTGAAACACATTTCCAATGCCAGTGGGATCCTGAAAGACCCCTTGTCTCACTGGAACAGACTTAATGACCTGCTGGAAATACACTTTTCTACCGCCATAACACTGCATAACTTGTCCATACATCAAAGAATCTTGGAATATTTACCTTCTTTTCTGCAAATAATCTTGGCTGCAGAGATGCAAAGGTTATTCATATGACTGGCACTGTGCCCACTGTGGAAATCTGGGCAGCCTAACAACTTCCAGTAAGACATGTGAAGATAAGGTGGTACTGAGACAATGGGAGGTAAATTAAATTCCCCAAACTCAATCCTTCTGGGAGCTAGAAATTAGAAAAATAGGTTGTACAACAAAACCTTATTTCCAGATCAAAGATTTCATTGGAACCCAGAGGAAACAAGTGCCTATTTTGTTCTTCACTAGTGGTTGGCATGGCTTGATGAAAAGATTAAAATAAAGCAGTAAAAATAGCCAAGGTTTGCAACATAGCATTCTGCAATCCAGTTGTTTGGATTACGCTTAAGTATTTTTTTGTCTGATTTCTCTGACAATGTTCCATATCCATCACAGGGGAAAAAAAAAAAAAAGAAAAAAAAAAGAAACACACACACACACACACACACACACACACACACACACACACACACACACACTCTCACTCTTCCTCCTATTTCCAGATACCTTTGATTCTGCAGAGAAAAAAAATAACAGATGCTGTAACAATTTGGGAAAAGATCATGTTTAGAGCAAATGAGGCACTTAGGGAAACTGCAAAAGGCTACAAGAAGCTCTCAGTTCATTCCAAGAAATTCCACACAAAAATGATCCAGCAGACTTGTACAACCACCTGCAGGGAATAACATTCTCACCTGCACTAGATCTCTGCAGTGTTTTAATCTGAACAGCTGACAGAGCTTCTGGATCTTGCAGAGCTTGCTTACTGTATGCTGCTGACATCTTGCAGTTTCTTTAATACATCTCCATCACTTAAACACATATGCATATGAACACACCGTCAAGCAAGATAAACTGTTGATTGCTATGTCAACAGCAACCAGGAGGGAGAAAGAGGTACTGAATGTGGAAAGGAAAGCAGAAGATCTAATTACCAACTTCCTCCTCTGAATTTACAAGACACAGAAATGAAATAACAAACCCTTCATTACCATTCATAGCCATCTGAAACCCAAAGATCTCCCTGCAAAGCCTGTCAGTAGTAACCATCTGCACCTGCACTGGAAGCCAAACACACCTGCCGCAAACACGGGATGGGGAGCCAAGTGCAGCAACCTGCAGCAGGATGGAGACGAGGGCAGCGGCATCTCCCCTGCGGCCTGGTTGCACAGACTGATTCAATGTCTGCAGGTTTCCTCCCTCAAAAACAGGCCTTGGGGGGATTCTTAATTCCAAACAAAATCCATCCTCTCAAGCTGTTCAAACGTTACTAACCAACAGGGAGCATGAAATAAAGTGATGCCAAAATAAATACACAAATGAAACAGAAATTACCTTGAGGAAAGTTAACTGAAAAAGCATATGCATTGGCTAGATAGCAGAGGCAAAATCCACCCAATTCAGAGGTTTGTACCAGCTGTGACGCACACCTAAGTGTGGACAGACTAGTGTGCAGTTAGACAGAATTGGGTAGGGGAAAACACCAAAGCAAACAGGGCATATTTTACATAACTTTTTCTCAAGGTCACTTTAGTTTGATCACTCAAATCTCCATGACTTAAAATTTCTGCTCTTTCATTTCTACATGGAGGAATGCAATAGAATTATAAAAAGCTGAAGACTGGAGATAAAGCTAATATAAGTGTAAATAATTAGTATTATTATTTTTGAGGACCTAGAAGTTCATTTGCTGACTTGAAAGCAAAACCAGTTCTAATTTTAACTCTACTTAAACAGATGTGCTTGAACTTCTGTCTCAAGCTACTTCTGAGGAAAACAGCTAGAACACAGTTTCTGCAAACAGAAGAAAACCATGATTATATTATCATTTCCTGGAGAGAATAGCAGCTTAACAAAAAATTAATAATATTCCAAAATATGACACAGTCCACTACAGACTTGGGTCATCCATACAATCCTGTTATTATGTGACAATGTAACACTGTCAAATCAGAGGATTCACACCAGCATTAACAGGATTAACGCACGGGTTTATCAGCCACTGTGCACACAGTTCCCTAGACAACAAAGTATTCTCCTCCTCAGGATGAAACTCAGCCATTAAACAGTGCACAGTAATACTACACCACCATTTAATAACTGGTATCAAAGGCTGTCTTCCCCAAGAAACTCTAGTGGAAGGATTCTGGACAGGCAGAACAAATTATTCTCTTTGGACACTAACGCTAACAACTCATCAGCAAAGTTACATTACCTTTTGATGGCCATGAATAGATAGAGCCTCAGCTCAACTTGTCATTTAAAGTACTGCACCTCCTCCATCAGACTGTCACACTGGATCTGTGTAAAGAGTGCTGCCTTCTCATTCAGTGGCCCCACTTCCAAAACCAGAGTCTTCTTTCCTGATATACATTCTAAGCCATTGTTGACCTAAACCAACCCTAATATACAAATTTACGGTCCAGTCTCTTTAATACAACCACAAAAGCTTATTTTAAACACTAAAATGCCAGCAGAATCCAAATTAATGCTGTTGTACAGCTCATCCAAGGATCCACATTGAGATTTATTTACTCTTTGCTAGTAAAAATGACTCTGTGAAATCTCAAACTTCTTTTCCATTCCATTGTATTAATTAATCAGTGCTACCATGAGCCTATTTGGTGAACAAGATAGGCTACCAGCCTAGTTCCTCCTCACCCCTATCTTAAGCAGAGATTTCTCCTGGCTTGCCATGACAGGCAGATATTTTCCCACTCTATCTCTTCATATGTAGCACCGACCTCTCACTAACACCCAGGAAGAGACTTTCTGTTCTTCAGACTACGAGCTCAGCAGCATCTGCCAGAAGAGCCAGTAGAATGGTTTCCTTCCTGGCTCCAATTATCTGGAGGGATTGGGAGGATGCAGAAGAGAACGGTTAAGTAAAGAGGAGGTGAAAAAGCAGAAAGGGGAGAGTGAAACAACAAGAGTGGTGGCTGAGAATAGCCAAGAAAAAAGGACAGTAAATGAGGGGAAAAAAAAAACCCCAAAAATCAGCAAAGCAATCCTGAGACAAAGAGATCAAAGTGCAGTAAAGACAACGCATCAACTGAGCTGGTGAGCGCAGAGGAACACAGCTAATGTTATTAGCCTAGGCTTCGTCACATTTAATCTCCAACTCTTGGAAAGGAATCCATGACTCTTTCCCAGGGGTTTATTGCCAGCCCAGCCTCCATAAGCAAGATACATGTACTAATGAGATTTTTACAGTTTAAATTATTTCTTTTAGAGGAAAATGAAGAATATTATTTACTGAGTTCCAGTGACCTCCATTTATTGATCTAGCACCTTGAAAAAATATTCTAAAGAGAAAAAAAAATGCACAGATCAGTCATTTAGCTTCATATTGTGGAGAGCAAGCAGCTTCGTAACCCAGCAGGCTAAGGTACAAATAAACCAATCAGTTTTGTGAGCTGAAAACAGACAGAACTGAAAATTGGCAGTGCTTAAGATGTTACGGAAAACACCAGCACTAAAGTGACACATTGTGCCAGGCTTGCAATAGCCAGCTTCATTTTGAAAGGTCAGCAGAGATGAGCTACAAACTGGTATTTTCACTCTGAATGCCTTGGTGATCATTTCCAGGTAGAAATAACTTCTTAAGGTCATACCAAATCTTAGGGTCAGGGCTGCAGTTTTGGGCAGCTACAAAGCTGAGGTCATTCATTTTGCATGATCCAAGAAGGTAAGTGGAAGGCAGATTTGAATACCAAATTTGGGTAAACTAGAGCAATTTACATTCCATGGTTGAATTATGATTAGAGCTTGGGATCAGGTGCTGTAGAGTGTAAATTATTGCTAAATTCTCTCAGGGTCTCAAAAGGAAGATGAGACCTGATATTAGAAGATTTTTACATTTGCGTATTATCTCTGACTAATCAAGCAGTTACATAAATTATATTCACACTTAGTATTAGGGTTCAGGACAGAAGCGTACAAAAACTGAAATGCATGCACAGGGAAAAAGTGCAGGACTATAAGCAACGCAAAGCGGGAAGTATTTTATCTCATCAGCCTTGATGGATTTATTTTACAAGATTACACAAGAGCTCTTACTGTAAAATCTTAATTTTAAAGAAGCGAAGGACTAACGTCAATCCATTTAAATAATTTTATCCTAGTGTTTAGGCACTGAAATCTTTTTTTTCCCCCTATATATACAAGACTAGGGCTAAAACCAAGGAGCAAGGTAGTAGTGGATAGTTTGAATAGTGCTTTATTTTACAAAGATTAGAAAAAGAGAGGCACGCCAGCATCAGTGTATCTTCATACAGTGCTCAATGTGGGGATGCTGTATGGATGTTCTGCTTTACAAAAATCAATTAAGCATTAATGCGCCAGACTGTTAAAGTTATATAGGCCCACTGATGGCAGGCCTGAAATCAATGAAGTTCACAATTGAATTTGGTCCTTTGTTTTCAAACCTGTGGCTCTTTGTGCATGCTTTATTTTGTTCATTATATGAAGTGATTTTCAAATATTTCATTCTTAACATAATCTAGCCTGGATTTTTTTTTCCCTTCCGTGCTCAAGAGATGCCTAAGGGTAGGACCCCGGGGAAGGCCACTTTCAGGTGTAGTAATGAAGCTACAGAGAGGTGGCAAATAGGAACAAAATAGTGGAGCCAGGAAGGTCTGAAGCACATTGGCAAGGTGAAGGCTACATGACTAACCACTACTTCTGTAGGTGTCAAGATATACGTTTCTGCACAACTGTACTCTAAGCTACTTCAATGAACTTTGGACCTGACTGGATAACAGCTAGATGACAACATAACAATTTTCTTCTTAGTATACCAAGCCATTTATAATCCCTTTGGGGTGGGGAGGAAAAAAAAAAAGCCTTAGAAAATAAACAAAGCTGACCCCTAGACCACTTACGAAAAGTGAAAATGAAGGAAACCTGCTCTGTAAGTGAGGTCACACCTCTTTGAAACACTAATTAAAGTCTTCAAAAGCCAAAACAGTGGCCTAAGTGCTAAACCTTCCATTGAAGTAGAAGGAGGCTGAGTGAGAAGACCGCTTAAATTATTAATATGACCCCATGCTAGCCTGCTTGATTGGAACAGTGAGATGAATTATAGTGAGGGCAATGTTATTTTAAATTACTTTCAGCAAGGTGTGGAGCACTTATTCATTTCCCAGGGGTTGATGTTTACATGTGTCACACATGCCTCTCATTCTCCTTGTGTGTGTGCATACACAGGTATACACACACAAAAACATTCATCTACCTTAAAAACATATCACATGGCTGAAAGAAAAAGGTTAACTCCTGAAAGAGCAGAGTCAGCCAAGGAAAATAAGCTCTGGAGTGCAGTAGCTTTGTTACAAAAAGGCTAGAGCTCATATACCCTGGAGGCAAAGCCCTGTGTGATGACAGACAGAACAGCTATGAAGGATGGCTTAGTGAATAAGACATGGGGTTAGCATTCAGGACACCTGGGCTCAAGCCCTCCTCATCTAATGATTCTGCGTGTTTTTCAACAAGCTCCTTAATTTATTACATCCTTTATTACTTCTTTGTATAGTGCAGATAATGGCTTCCTGTCTCATAGGGGTGGATAGAAAGTAAAATCTAATAATTCAATGATTCCAAAGTAATTGTTGCAAATTTGGGTATGCCAAGGGGGCTTGAAGGAGTTGAATATTCTAGAAACATTTTCCTTCAATATGTAAAAGTCATTTTCCGTTGCAACTTCTACCATATGCCATTCCTCATTATTCCTTGTTCAGTATCTCCCTCCAAATCCCAGAAAAAAAAATGGGGAGGACTGGATTTCTTCTAGTCCTAGCATTAGCAACCTAAATTTCTTCAAAATTGCAGCAATGCAGGTAAAAAAAATCATGTTCAAATCTATTTGCATTGTGACAAATTTTAAAGGAGCATGTATATAAAAATACCTATGTGAGATAACTGCAGCCCCTGGTGCAGTGTGATGGATTGTGCGTCAGATCACAAATCAAGACCAGATGACAGACCTCCAATTGCTATTTAAGATACAGTAGACTCTGAGCAACAGAAATAAGTTATACTAAGCCTAGACTGGGTGTCGTGGCATCCACACTCCTCTTACAATTCTGCCACTACATTTCAAGATGATTTGAGGCAAGTCACCTTTTACAAATACATTCTCCTCAGATTAGACCATCATCTTTACCATATAAAAAGTGTAATGTATTTCCAATATTTTGCCTTGCAGAATGGAATGCACAAAGCACAATAACTATTTGAACCCCAGAGTAAACCCTGACATCCAGCTTTTTTTCTACCTCTACCATCCAAGCTGACTGTAGCACAGAAAAACTCTCCCCTTCAGCCTCATTCTACCTGAGCTGAACTCCACTTCCAAAGGAAAACAGCTTTGCTGGCTGTATCTTTTCAAGAAAGAATATAGTTTCAATAATAGAAAGTTTATAATCCAAGAGAGAATTCCCAAAGAATTCCCAAGGAAAGAATTCCCAAAAGAATAACTTTTCAAAATACTTAATTACAAAGGCAGAAGTCAGCCTCTATGAATACCTGCATTCACATCCAATTGCTTGAGTAGAACAAAATTACAGATTTTTCATGTTATCACCTTCATCATATATTAATGTTTACCTCAGTGTAATTAGATATGTCATGGCGCAGGCCCTACAGTTATCCTTGGAACAGCTTTGGCCTCCAAACATAGAGAAGACTCAGGCAACATTTCTGCTTGCCATGTTTTAATCATTTCCCTCTGCTCTTCCCCAGTCCTTTGGCCAGCACATAACGCAAAGACCAATGTCAGCAAGAGGCTGGCTCAGACATCTAACTACAGTGACAGACATCTCAGCTATGAACCACCCTGTACTGCCACCCTGCCCTCTCACCCAAGCAGACCCGTGTGCGTGC
This sequence comes from Nothura maculosa, assembly GCA_032353885.1. Lineage (NCBI taxonomy): Eukaryota > Metazoa > Chordata > Aves > Tinamiformes > Tinamidae > Nothura > Nothura maculosa. The sequence goes on along the minus strand of JAUBOD010000351.1, from coordinate 142,081 downwards.
GCGCGCGTGTGTGTGTGTGTGTGTATATTTGCATATTCATAAAATAATATTTTTAAATATATTCAGTTTTGTTTTTTTTTCTGAACAACTTGTTTTTTCCCCTTCTTCATTAGTTACACTTTCACATACCTTGAACATCTGCCAATGAAAGAAACTGGGATTTCAAACTATGTCATTTCATATAACAAAAGGTACTTCTCAAATCACCATGGACCAGTCTCCTAACAATACAGGCTTGTCATTCAACGTGCTTAGGGAATGCACCAGGTATAAGACCGAAACATGGAAAGAAAAATTCCCCCTGAACTACAGAGAGAACATCAAAAAAAAGTATCAAGGTGTTTTATTGCTTTGTTTTCTTTTATTCAAAACAAAAGCATAAAAATGTTGCAAATTGTTCCTGAAGTACACTCTTCCTCTGGTGGGAAGCCAGCAGGGATGAGGTGTTTCACAGCAGCTAGAGGCAGCCATTTCAGCTGTAGGTAACTTGGCAGCTACAGAATTCCCCTCTCCGTGGTTCAATGTGCCACTTGCAGAGGCACAATGCCCGACGGAGGAGTTGGAGGCGGGTATGGGCACACGCTGGCCCCACGTGCCCCTGACCTCCAGCCACAGGATTGAGGCTTCCCTGTGCTCCAGGGAAAGCTGTACAGGATGCTCTTCCCCAGGCCAGCTCCACTGCCACAACACTGCAGAGGATTTGCCTTGATTTTTTTTTTCCAGTGTTTTCTAAGGAAACCCCAGAGAAGGAAAAGTATTCCCCAACTTTGAGTGTATCAAGTATCACTGTTTACATTACAGATCATTTTGTACTGAAATACAAAGCAAGACTTACATGTTTTGTTCCTTACAAAGCAAGACTTACAGGTTTTGTTCCTTTGCAGTATTCCTAAGCATTACAGATCAAAGTTAGCTGGGAAATGCAATCTATCTTTATAAAGTCTCACCTATTATTTATCCTGAACACTAGGACAGAGCTAACAGGAATATAACAACTACCATTTAACATGACTTGGTACAGTGGTTTCTGAGAGAGATCAGAGACCTACATTTGAAAACATCACAGAAGTGTTCTGCAAAAACAAACCAAGCCACAAATCTTTGCTTTACCCTAGAGGTGCAAACTTCATTCACTTTGTGAGATTTATGGTAAAATAAGGGGAAACAACATCTGACCCTCAAACCCCAAAGCTGCTTTTAAAGACTCCTCCAATACTACTTTTTAAAACCCATCATACCTATATTCTCTCATGCACATAGCCCAGTGACATCTTTTTAAAGCAAATTTCCTCCTCCCAAGCAAATAAACTTTGGCTCTTAGCCACAAGTTTCACTGAAGAAAAACACGAGGAGATCTAGACAAGTTTCTAAACACACGGCTTCTATTTTGAAGGAAAAGCTGACTACAGACTACTAGATTTGCAGCTCAATTGGGATGAGCACTTAAAAAATGCTTTTAAGCATGTGCCTGAATTTCTCACTGGGATAATGGACAAGTGTGTAATGGACAGGGACAAACTAGAAGCAAGGAGCTCAGGAAGGCTCTGCCATTTCCATCTGTTTAAGGTGTTGTGGTGCAGCCACAGATGGACAGCCCTCATGAATGTTGTTCATGAAATAAGGCAAAACCCAGCTCAGTGAAGCAGGATGCGGTTCCAACCCCACAACAGGACTGTCACTTGCTTTCAGGCATCTCATGCAAAGTTGCACAGCTGATTCATCTTCCCCAATCCATTAATTACTACTTTCACACCAAACATCCTGTCTCTTCTAGGCAACAATTTTACTAAGCAGATCACAGGCATATTAAATCCACCAGTTTAAAAAGGCGCATTTTGCCAAACGAGCCATGAAATTCATTTTACTTTTCCACCACTGGTATGTCAGAAACTCCATGTCACCTTCAATAAACTTCTCCAAATGAGCACGCTGATAAGTAAGCAATATGACATTTCTACCAGTGAGAAGGCAGAAAATTAGAAAAATACTATGTTAAAAAACGAAGGGGAGGGGCAGGGAAAAGCAGCCTAGAAATATCTTGCTTGCAGTAAAATCTCATTAAGTTAGGCTCTCGCACTCCTAGAGTGGCCATGTGTCAAGTTTCCTGCTCCACTTTAACGAAGCTGTCCTGATACCACAGGACAAGACAGAGAGTGTGAACCAAGTGCAAAAACCAGCACAGCTAGAGAATTTTTCTCCTCACAATCCAACCATTCTCAGATATTGAGGAATGAAAGTAATGCTACTTTCAGCCACCCAAATCAATTGCCAAAAAAGCAGAGGGATATCTATTTCCTTAGGCCACAAACACTTCAATGCCATTGCCTTCAAGCAAAACATGTCCAGAAAAAATAGCATAAACAAATGAAAATGATCCATGTACTTGTTAAAGCTATTTTGTCTACTTTCTCAATAGATGTACTTGAGAATTGATACAAAATATGAGTTCACTGAAAAGGACCTATAGCAAAAGGAATGTGCCATTTCCATGAACCTGGAAAACTGCAAGTTGCTCACAGGTATCCTCTGTTCTACTGTATCCTCTCAAAACTACAAAAAGGCAAAAGAAGAAAAAAGTGTCAAGAAGCATGCCAGAGAATATAAGAGAAACTACTGAAAGAACAATAAAGCAAAAAAAGAAAAACGTTTTATGCAAAAATATGAAAAAAATAGTTTTGAAACAAATGGACTACATCAGAGTAGATATTTTCAGCTCCCCTTTCCCCCCATTGTCACATCCTGTGTTTCAATTAGCTTTAATCCTTGGCTGGTGACTTGAATGGAGCTATGTCAATTTATATTAGCTAAGAACTTGGCACATCATATTAAGTATTTCCCGGTGTAATCATCTCTAAGGTAAATAATTGAAACATCTCATACAAATAGGGACAAAAACCTATGTTCCTTAATGAATTTCACTACAGCCAGAAGAGCTCTGATTTTGTCAAATTAGATGAATTGCAACACGTTATTTGTTAAAGCCACAGATATGCCAGTACCTGAGGAAATCTCCTTTCCCAAAATGGCTGCTGACAAAATGGAAAAACTTACCTCACAATTCATAACTATCTGCTTTTAGGATGCCAGGTAAATATCTGTTAAGCATCCCTCTTCTTGCCTAAAATGAATTTCAGATAGTATCAAAGTCTCAAAACCAGACTAAATCTGTACAGTATAATCAAATGGAACACTTTCCTCCATGGGATCCATTCTTACCTCCTAGATATTTGGAATCACTGAAAAGTTACAGGAAGGAAACTACAACCTTGAAAGAGGAGTTATCTCAATTACTACTAAATTGAAAATATATATTATATATAAAATATATATATTTAAGTAGAAGTTCACAGCTGCAATGCAGACTAAGTGACGTATTAAAAGACTACAAATTGAATTTAAAAGGGGGAAAGAAGAGTGGGGGGGAACAAAAATGCATACACTTAGAAATTTTTGTTCCATTTTTCTTTGCTTTGATTCAATGGGCTAATGAAACTATATGAAAAAAAGGTTCAAGTCTAGTTTGTGCCCATGTCATAAGCACCGGATATACTCTTATGCATTCTCATTTAGAACAAAAATTTTACCTCTACTCTCAAACTTGCTGAACAAATTACAGTGGGAATATCCTTTTTATTATTATTTTATTATTTGAAACAGGCTTAAGGAAGCCTATTTTGCATTGAAGAGGAGGGCCCTCAATTCAGGTCTCGAAGGCTTCAGGTCTTCAAAGAAGGGGGAAGAAGGGAACAAATTAATGAAACTATAAGATAGAAAAGACTTCTCCTAAAAATGACTGAAAGGCATCAAAAGAGAACTGTAAGTGTAATTCACTATAAAACTGATAGGAAGAAAAATTAAAAGTATATAATTTTACCTAGAAGAGAAAAAAAGTATGGCTGACAAGTTAACAAATATTTCTATTTTAGCTCATGCTGGTGGCAATTTTCTCAGTGTGTTCCCTTGGCTTTAATAGCCTGATGCCTCAAAAGCTTTCATTTTTTCTATATCTCACATGTCACAGCAAACTCTAGCACAGTGTTAAACTATACAAAGCTTATACAACAACATCAGGACAAAATAAGGAGGAGAAGGTAACTCCTGTCTGGATACCCCTGAATTCGTGCATTTTAAGGTCGGAAAGATCTGTTCTAATTAGCTGCTCTGATGTCCTGCACAAAGAGCCTGTAAATTGTATGAAGAACACATTTCATTTAGATAAGTAGTCTTCATTTATGAGGTTGAGACCCCTCCTTATCGAACAATTTGTATCAATAAATTTCTAGAGAAAATAAAAACTGGGGGGCCAAAAAAAAAAAAAAAAAAAAAAAAAAAAGTAAGCTCCTAAATATATACTTATTTTATCATAGATGTGTTCACTTATGCTATTACTGTAGAAATCTGCAGATTGGAAGATTTGTAAAAAAAAAAATTTAATGGGCTTTTGGTTGATCTCCTTTACATAGGAAAATAAACGTTCAGAGGGCAGAAAAACAGAGTTAGAGTCTTAGAGTCCTTCTGAAAGCCAGGCCCATGGCACTCAGTTCTCTCTCTCTCTCCCATACACACACTAAGTCATGCTGTTCAGCCACTCACTAGTGAAGTAAGAGTGGACATGAGAGATAACCTCAAGGCAGAACAGCAGGAAAGTGTTTACCCTTATGCACTCTAGATAACCTCAGTAGTTTTATAATCTTTTCCGGCTTGATCTGAAGCTGCCACATGTTTTATGAACTCCAGTATCCAAGCCACTGAGAAGAACAGGCACTTTGCAAGGGAGCTGCATATGTTATCCGACGCTTGCATCACTGCATATTCCTCTGCAGGGAAAAGCAAGTTAGGCAAGAGATGGTATTTTTTTTTTTTTCCCCTTCGTAACCCTCTCCATGAGAGCCACAACACGGAGGCAGAAAAAGACCTAGACATATCACAGAGAAAAACAAGGATTAGCATCCACAGCACAATAACAGCATGGCATTGGATTTTTTAGTGAAAAGAGGTTGAAAGGCTGTATGAATTGCTTTATTACCATTTTTTTGCCACTAATACATTTGTCCCTAGGTTTGGTCCCAATGCCTTCTTCTATCAGGTCATAGGTATGGGAATCTACATTGCAGCATAGCACCTAGTAGAGGATATAAGGTTTGCATTTCAGAAGTGTTTAGTGTCAACTTGAAACCCAGGCAACAGAAACTATTGGTTCTCAAAAACTCTGAGGGAAAAGAAAACAGCTTTCTAATGCTTCTCAACTGCTTTGGGATATTGTGAGGATTAATTAAGTAATGCCTGTAAAACATTTAGAGATTTTCAGATAAAATGCTATAGACGTCAGAACAATAATCTAAATGAAGTCTCCCGCAATCACTGAATGTGTTTTGGTTAAAAAAAAAAAAAAAAAGAAAAAAAAAAAGAAGAAACACTATGTTACACAAAACAGAGGGAAAGTAGTTAATAAAATGCTACTGAATTTGTTTCAGCAATACGATGAAAGAAAAGCTGAGCTATAAAGCTAAAGAGCTGGGAAAAAAAAGATTTAGCCCATTTAGAACATGTAAGGCGTTTCCCCCTCACTTCTGAAGTCAAGGCTCAGTGGAAATTAGACAAATAAGACGTCGGCGGGAGACGGACCTTACTTCACAGCACGGCACACAAGCGAGACAAAAGCAGGACCGAAAGAGATGAGAGCAGCACCAGCTGCCCACCATTGCCTGTGCCCGCTGCCATGCGCACCCGCACGCACACGCACGCAGAGATTGCCATCTTTCACCCGATTAATCCTCTCTCAGGACAGATTAACGCTTATCTGCTCAATATCCATCTGCTTTGTGATTTCTGGAGATTGTAACCAATCCCAAGGCCTTATCAGCGTCTCTCCCCCCACAGCCAGATGGGAAAAGATGGAAATCATCGTGTCGTATTAGTGACGGCAGTGACAACAGGCTAGCACAGCTGCCTCTGTCCCTTGTTTCCTCATTTAGGCTCCACAGCACAGGGAGTTGAGTGTGGCAACACAGGCTAAGCCACCTTCTTCCTTTGGTTGCTACTTAGCCAAATTAATGAATTTGGGGAGGATGGCAGTGGTTAACACCCATTCTGAGACAGTTTTAATACAAAAGTCCTTCTAGGCCTGCCTCAGCAATAAGAGCAAAATGCCTCTGGGAAAGGGAATAGGGAAGAGACAGAGGGAATCCTTGACCTATTAAGATTTAGGCATTTCATCTGCAGAAGAGTAAACACAAGTGCTACAGCAGAAAGTTATATTGTGAGCATCCGCTCCTTTACATAAAACAACACAGATCCCTTCTCTGGACACCACCACCTGCTTCTTTATACATCTCTTCTGGGCTGTA
>JAUBOD010000351.1:97914-116390 GCA_032353885.1 Nothura maculosa | reverse complement strand
TTAACTTCACACTTCCAAATAGCCATATGTATTTTTTAGCAATGCTAGAAGCAGTGAACTGGAGCAGCTAGTGTTTCTATTTCTAACCCTCTCATCTATCTGATACCCTATAGAAGCAATCATCATTAACCAGAAATAGCTGCCGTTTTGGCCTACATTCCCTCTTCCGTAAGGTGAGCAAACAATCATCCAAGCTGACTTGGAAAGTTCAGCTCCATACAGCAGGAAATCAAATAAAACCTCATTTTATTGCTAAGCAGTGCTAGTCTCCAAACAGTTCTAGGACATATAAACATGTCAAGTTCAAGTAGGTAGTTCAGCACAAGGAAACAGAGGGAACAAAACATACAGCTTGCCACATTTGCTTTAAAATCCTTCTAATTTGCTTCCTCATTGCCCTGTGCAGCATGAATTTTTATATACGTGATGAAGGCTCTTCTGTTATTTGAAGATAAAGAGAGGTAGGAAACAGTTTTACCATGTCAAAATTTTGCATTTCAGCCTGGCATCTTTTTAAATTCTTTGCCCATGACCTATAGATTTAACTTCTAAAATGCTCCAGTAAGTAATCTAAGATATTAAAAAGAATGGTATCCATTTAAAAATCACATTGCCTTAGGAAAGTTTAATATTTATTCCTGTAATCACTAAGATTATCGTAACAAATAGAGAATAGAGAACACAAGCTTTGCTTAGGATTTTAAGATTTGTATTACTGTCTTCTTTCATATTATTTATTCATTTGGCATAGATAGCAACATTTTCTGGGCAGTCAGTTACATCATTTTCTTTTGCAGTGTGCATCCTTTTCTACCCATCAGAAAATCATTTAACCAAAAGCAGTGTTAGCACAACTGGGATAAAACACATTTCAGCAAGACATAAAGAAAAGTAAAGATGAATTGGCCTAAGCACACACTTAGCATTCTGGCTTACCTGCATTTTTAAAAGACTCATTTAAACATAAAAGAAAAGAAAGTTCTATTAATAAAAATTACCATAAATTGTACTTTAGTCTCATATTGTTTTCCTAATCAGTTAAAATACAAATTCCAAGTGAGAGTACCTCCTGAATGTTCAACTATTACCATTTCCTTGATCTTGACTACTGTCTATTACTCTCGAGTGCTTTTACAACATCCTTTTATTGAGCTTTCATTTCACTGCCTCCCTACAAGGCCAGAAACACTTTCAAATCAATTGTTAGTGCACCTGAATCCTTTTCTGAAACTTACCATGTCAAGAGAGCAGCTTTTTAAAAATTAGATATGGTTGTACCTCTAATACATTGCACTAAATTTCATCTGCAATTCCGTGCCAGAATTTAAACTTAGTGCAAACACAAGATGAACATATTCTTGCAAAAAGAGGTTGCAAAAGATGCTCTTGCATTACAGATGTTGACAACTAGCTACTGACAGATGGAGGGCAAAATAATGGAAGTTAAGAGATACTCTCCTAGCCAGAAGTGACACAGGCTCAGTGAAGGACAAAAGTGTCCATTTCCTCCCTCTTTCATTTACCAGACAACTACTCAGCAAAGTACTCGGTCACATTAGAGTCTTTATTACTCTGGGCAACATGAGCCTTTGAACAAATCTTTTTTTAAGTAACATTTTATTTCCAGGAAGAATTTTAGCTTCTCACCCCTATTTTCATACATATATTAAAAAAAAAGACTATGCATAAAGTAATATGTCCAGAAGAGGCATATGAAGGGCTGCTGGTTCATCTTCTTAATGATCTGTTTTGCATGGTCTGTGTCACAGTGCCATAAACACAAAGGGACACAAGTGGTAAGGGAAGAGTGGCAAGGAAGGTGATTGGAGGAAGAGTCTTATTTCTCACTCCAGACATGCGATACTAATTCTGTTACATATATACTGACTGGCTTAACCTCAAAATTCATAACCTGCTTTGAAATTATGCCATATCATACTATGTGAACACTTATAAATATGCAAGATTTTAATTCATGCATTTACTCCAAGATTTCTGCAGGCACTAAGATGTCAGGTAGTGTCAACATACTGTAGTTATACACATTGCAGTTACATTCATTAAGAAAAACAAGCTGGAACATATGAGTTTAGTTCTTCGAAAGAAACAAGTTGCCCAAACACCTCCTAGAATGAAAAATCCTTCAACTTTTATCCATGTTCAATACCTAGCTACACACAAAATCCCATGGAAGACACGCTGAAGAATCACATATCACAATGATCCCAGAACTACACCCAGCAGGATATGCACGAGCAGCAACTTTCTACTTCCATCATCTATTACAATTTTAGGTACTTTAACAATTAGTAGCCAAATCACAGCCAAAGAATATTTTAACATGTAAAAAACAAAAAATGTGTAAGGAGATACTAAAATATATCACTACCGCAGACCTATAAGAATATTTGTGAATATTTTAGGGAGCAAATGAATTCTTCAAAGCAGTATCAGCACAACAGCGTTTCAATAAAGGCAGCCCCACAGCTCATTGCTTGCTGTGCTCTTAAAGCAACATGAAATTTCAATAAAATGAACTGGACTCTGGACATAACAGGGTCCTATCCACAACCAAAGGTGATGACATTGTTTAAATTAGTCCTAAATATCAAAGCACTGGGCGAAGGAATCTGAAAATACACTGTATATTTATACATATCTAGAGTGCTATAAATATGCTTAGTGTTTTACACAGGTAATTCCTCTTTCTCCAGGAGCTTAGTTCTAAGTTCAAGTAAATGGTAATATGTCTGAAAAGTCCTATGGTAAGTTTAGTATTTCTAGGAAGTAAATCAGCCTTAGTAAGTAAGAATATAGAGCAGAAAGCTGCAACAGTCCAAAATATAGTATCACACTAATGCTTCATGGCATAGCTGAGGCATCTGTACTCTAGTAAGACAGTACATGACTGTATCAAGGCTCTTTAAAAATTCTGTGCTGTATATGCAAGAGTCATTTTTATAGTCACACCAGAAACATAACTGTATATGAAGCAGTATGTCAGATTTTTAATAAAAGGACATTATACAACTTTGAAGACAGGATATACAGAATCCATAAGTTCCAGTCACAACTATAAAAAAGTAAATGTTTAGTCAAAATCTACAAGCTTTTTTTTCCTGACAAAAAATAAATAGTTGGTTTTCAAGGAAAAACAATGCAGTGAGCTGTATCAAATAACTTGGAAAAAGCAAAGTAGAAGGTAAAAGCAAGTATCACTTGAGGAGATGCTCAGAAAGTCAGATACTGAGCCAAGGGAGAAATTTATGTACCCCTAATACTGAAAAATGCCTACAGGTGACAGCAAAACACAAACCAGACATAGGTCTCCAATGTTACTACCAGCAATTGTAACAACAAGTAGTGCCTAAAGGTTAAATAAAAATAGGATCTTGCTGTGGTAGGCACCACCTAAGTACAGAATTACGGTTGGGATCTGTCCCTACATCTAAAAAGAAAAGGCAGTAAACAAAACAGAGGAAAGGCTGACCACATGCACAGTGTGCAAACCCCTCTTAAGTTCAGGGGTTTGTGGGGAGATACCCATCCACAAATCTAAGGGAAGGAAAAAACTGGAATAGGATGATGTTATATGAAGAAATTAAAATAGAATAAATAAATAAAAAGGACAGAATTGAATAAAAGCTGAGGAAAAGAAGCCGAGAGGATAGCTTCTCAGCACCCAGCCCAGCAGCACCTGGCAGCAAGCACTGGGGCAGCCCTGCAGGAAGCTCTCTGCCCCCCAGCCTCTGCTGTGCCGCTTCTGCAGCTGCTGGTACCAGCTGCTGTCTGGGACTGCTTACTCCCTCAAGTTGTTTCCTGGGGCCGCACAGGCAGGTTGCAAGGGGAGGAGGCACCACCAGTCCTAGAGCCACCCGTGTGCACTGGGCTCTGGGGCTACTGGTCTGCAGTCTAAACCAGACCCTGTAGGACTCTACTGGAGTCTTTCATCTGGTTCCAGTTACTCCATTTCCAGAAAAAAATACTGGTATCTATATATAAGAGTATCAAAGGAGGAAGACAACATCACCATATGGCTGAAAGGACTATTCTGTGGATATTTAGAAGAAAACATATAAAAATATAAAATTTATATTTTACTAAATCACTAAATAGACAGAGCTTGCCTAATTGCCAATAAAGAGAAAGAATAGTTAACATTTTGAAATAAAAGCATATACAACGAAGGAAAGGAATTATTTCCTGCAATTTAACCATGAACAGGAAGGAAAAGGAAAGGAAAAGGAAAAGGAAAGAAAAAAATAAGGTGACAACATAGACAAAGACATATGAAAGAAATAACAGTATAGATTTAAGGACGAAATGGCAGAAGTTCCACTATTAAAGGATATTTATGCAAGAACACACAAAAAAAGTTTCAATTACATCATCATCTCACAAAAAATATGCATTAAATAAATGTCCACTGTCAGAGTGTTGCCTGGATGATCCAAAGGCAGCCTTTGTATTTCTAATATTTATTTGCTGACTGCAAAATGAAAGAAAAATGTAACATCATTGCATAAATGCAATTAGACACTGATATTTGTCAAGACCTTAGGTGAATCCCTCCTTTCTCTTTACAAATAATGCTATCAAACAATAATCTCAGAACTTGATAAAATCTACATAAACTGGAACACCTGAAAACACATTTATAGTGCTTATTTCAATACTCTAGAATAATCTTCAATTACACAAACAAATATACTGAAACATTAACAGAATTCTTTTAAACTGACAAGACTTAGAAAGAGAATTCACAGTATATATATTTTTAACTCACTTTAACATCACTATTTCTCCTATAGGAGGACATTGTTGAATATGTAAAAGATTGAAAAAGTTAAATAAATAAAGTATAAAGAGAGATGCTACTGAAATTTTTTCCAACATGAGCTCATACCATTAGAGCTCAACTGCTAGCAACTTACAAGTCACTTTCTTGTTTTATGAGATATTGCTCTTCTTTCATACACATACTTCATTATGCATTATAGATAATGTATACAGGAAACTAAAGAGAAGAAACTGCAATAAGCATTTCATACAAGATAATGGAACTGATACATGATATAAGGGAGACTCTGTATGGATGGAAAAAAACCCCTATCGAACCCTCCAAAGTATTCTAGCTATTTATATAAACTTTAAGCACTACTATCTGGAGAAGAGGGGGGAAAGAAGAAATTCACAGAGGAACAAGGTTATTCATTTTCTTTAGTAAGGCTGTGTGATAAAAAATTACTCACATTCCCCATACTCCTAATATTCAAAAGCTTCACTTCATGCAGACTGCACTCTCTTTTGAAGTTACACAAGCAGCAAAAATGATGTGGCTGACACCATTAATACATACTATTGCACAGGTACAGACAAGAAGTGAGCAATGTCGGTGTAAATTTAAAAGATACGTTTACTCTGCAGCAAAGACATTTTAACTTTCCAAAACCCACAATCCTCTGAGTCCTCTTTCATGTCATCCATTTACAGTCATGAATCCAAGTTCTCTGCTTGGACCATAAATGAGAATCTTCTCTCTGCAATACATACTACTTTTTCTCATCAAAGAAGAGGTTAGATCTAAGCAAAGCCACTTTACATCTCTAGTCCATTCCCTGAATTTACAGGAACAGGATCAAATTTCCAGAGTTTAGCATAATGCAGACAGCTTAGTGACAGAAAAAGACCACTAAATTTGAAGACTAAATCTGCATTTATGCTTCAGTTGTGACTTACGAAATGGCTTTTCATGACACATTGGGACTTTGCACAGGACCTCTTTTCTAAAAGACATTCATTTCCACTATAACTTCTAGTTCTTTATTATCTGTGAATTTAAACGTTTTCAATTCTTGAACAATTTGTGGGGATAAATGAAATTCAAATCTGAAGCAAATAAACCCAAAACTCTTACCTGTCTTACACCTGACCAGAATGACTTCACCAGCAGATATCCCAAGACAAACACTCCCACCTTTCACAACATTTCAGTAACATTCTGGTGACATGAGGCCATGGGGGAACTTTCAAAGCAATGGCAGAACTGAAGGATTACACTTTGTTTCTTAACCTTGGAAACTACAGTATATTGCCCTTTGTGGAGCTTTAGAACATACAGAAAGTGTGTTTCTTAATTGCTGACTAGTAGCATCTCTACTTTTCAGCACCATTTCTTCATCCCCACAGTCAGTTTGACAAGACTGGCAAACATCTCATTATCTTTTTTTTTTTTTTTTTTTTTTTTTATGTCATTCACTGCTCAAAACCCAGGCATATCTTCTGTGCTGAACTGGCTCTTAAGTTTAGCTACTGTCATCAACAGCACTAGTTTACAAGCCTGTAATCAGTAGCTATCATCCACAGTTGCCAATGTCATCTAATGTTGCCAAGTAGAGACAAATTTAAGAATCACTTATGCTTGCAGCACCTCTCCCTTTCTCCATGCTCTGGTTTCCAATTGCAGCACACTACCTTCATACACTTCCATAATAATAAAAAAAAATCCTTAAAGCCAAGGTAAACACTGTTAACAATTGAAGACTCATTCATTACTAACATTCTCAAACCTCTTGACATTTTAAAGCCTTGTGTAAGTGGCAAATTAAAAAGGAAAATAAGTTACAGTTACAATATAGACTAGAGGAAGAGAACTTCAAATTCAACAGCTTCTGCACTTAAAAAAAAAAAAATAAAATAAAGAAAGCTTTTCGTTGTTTTCTTAATTATGGGTGGGACTGTAATTGATGTGGTGGCATAGATGATCCTCAAGCAGCTAGACTAAATTCAAATACATAACAAAACAGAACAGTAACACTTAGGAACAACATCTCAAAATATTACAGCTTCAAGTTAGGTACATCTCTTTAAAATCATTGACACAAATATAGGGGGAGAGATGTATAGATGTAAAAAACAGGTAGATATAAACAAAAGTTAAGGATAGATACATGGATTAAAAAAACCTTGAAAAATATGGTTGTCATCCCTTATACTAGGGAGCATTCCTCTAGGAATAAGCAGGTGCTGAATTTGAAAACAAACAGTTTTTAAAAACAACTTGCCACTTAAAATAACAACAAAGACTGTTTCAATCATACTACTGCTGAATCATTTCAGAAGCAAGCAGGACTTTCAGAAATGAGTGTGTGAAATACCCTTATGGATACATGGATCTTTTGGGGAGGAGTTAATTGCTCTACTTCCTTTCTTACTGCAATGCAGAAAAATTCTGCTGGGATGAAATCACTTTGAGTCTACACAGTTTGCAAGCTCAGACAGTGAACCAAACTACACTTTCACTGAATAAACTCAACTACAGAAGCTTCTAATAGACACAAAAAGCATGCTATTCAGCATAAAAATGAAGATTTTTCTTCTATAATAGCTCAAAAATTATTTTCTGTCTTCAGCTCCTCCGAAACAATTTCCAAACTCAACACACACAATGATCCATAGCGTGGCTTGGGTCTACGGGGATGGAATGGACATGACAAACTCGCCCAGACCTACTCCATCCACTCGACCTTTCTCTCTGCTACTGAAATCTCTCAGTGTTGGGCGTGTGAAATCACAAGTTCAAGCTATTACCCCGATAGGAAATGCCTTAGCCAATAGCAAAGAAGAAAGAAACCTCACTAGTGATACCACAAAAAAACACTACGAACACAGCAGATACTTCTGATGTTCCTCTAGTGATGAACAGGCCAAAATGTCACAATGAAAAATTGAAAAATGAAACAATGAAAAATGAAATCAAGTCCTACAGATTTTTCTCTGAAAACTGCTCCCTTTTAAGCCACCTTCATATAGCACTAGAAAACACCAATACAAATAATCGTGTTATTTCTTAAAGAAGATCATACCTAACACAGCATTATAGGCTACCAAAAAAATAAAAGCAAGGAGTAGATGCGGGACTAGAATTTCTCCTTTCTCATCAGGAGGCTCATAACAGGCATTGGGGTGCAAATGGTCAATCTCAACTTCTCATTACAAGTTTTGCTCACTTTCCATATTCTCTGTTCAGTTCTCTTTCAATGCACAATTCAATTTCTCTTTACACAAAGAGGGAAAAAAACAAATCTCCCCCATACACCAAAACATCCCGTTACTACAGCACTAGACTAGAAGTCAAAAAATCCTGTTAAGATATCTATATATTTTAAGAAAAACTATTCCCAGGCTCTTCAATGATGGAACAGCACAGGGCATCAAGTCATCTAGGAAAGGCATGGTGATTTAAAATTTATTCACTAGAGTTATTCACTAGAATAGCAGAAAAATAAATTCCAGCAAGTCACCAAACCTTTGAGTCTTTACAATACTGTGAGATTTCTGATACAAACTACTATCTTGTTTTCCCAACTACCAGGCACAGTAAGTTTCAATTGACATAGGTTATAAAAAGCATCTCACCTTACTTCAAAAATAACAAGAAAGAGAAACAGACTGCTACTCCAATATGGTAGATTAAAAATAGAAGTTGTGTTTATGAGGGACAGGGTGCAGAAGCACAAAGCAAACCATTGCACTGCTTTCTAAAAACAGCAATACTGCAAGAAAAACTTAGAGCAATCCCACTGGGCTGCAATACAGCTGCAATGCATGTCACCTCCCACCATGTTCCTACCACCTCACTTCAAAAAAGCTCAGCAGGGCATAGGACTTTGCACAGTTCCTTATTATGAGATACTTACTTCCCACAGCTTCCACATCATAAACCCACACATAAGCCATCATAACCCACAAATCCAATTCAAAACTCTTTGAGACTGAAGCTCTTTCCATCATGTCTTAACAGCATTTCCTGAATAATTAGCAACATGTAGTTACTGACATTCACATGCATTTCTGTAGTTCACATGGATGCAAATTCCATTAACAGGTCAGACCTTCTCTCCCCCGAGTGCCAATATGTTCTTATTCAACATACTGAGAATATTCAAATCTGATATGAACTTTTTTTTAAAAAAAAGAAAAGCAGCATGTTACAACAGCTGACCTGCTTGCCAGTAACACTGCAGTCCTGCTCCTCTCTGAAGGAAAAATCAAAAATATTTGAAATAAATACATTAAAAATGTAATTATGGTGGTCACATATACCACAAAGGGATAAATAGTTTTTAATTCTTTACAATACTACCAAGATTACATACAGCAAGGGTTATCTGAAATAATATAGTAGAAGAATATTCTTGCCTAAATAAAAAATCTTGTTTCTTGTTATTTGGAACAGAAGCCCTGAAGACACTTTTCAAAACAATATTTTAGTAGCCTGAATTTATTCTGAGCAATTAGGATTAAGAAACATGGATATTTTAGAGAAGATAGTAAAATACCACAACTATTGTTTAAAATATAGACTTTATAGAACTCAGTAATGAGAGATTCATTTCATATCACCACCAAATCTCGTTACTGCCAGTAACTCATTTTTACAATTAAGACTCCAAGAAGTGCATTCACTATGAACCTCAAGGTTTCACTGGCTTCCAGAGTCACCTATAACTACAAACAAGCTCTAATGCAAAGGGCTCTCACTCTTCATCGAGAATTTTCTTTCTAAACAGACATTTTTTTTTTGAGGGGGATGAGACAGGACCTTATTTATTTTACAGAAAATGGATGACCATAATCTGCCTAAATCTCCTTTACATAGCAATGCAGATAACCCATTTCTTTCTCTCCCCATTAAAAACATTGTTAAAGACATGCTGCAGAAAATACCTAGCTCCAGCAGCCTTCGTCTTATTGGCAAAGCTGAACTAAAGAATATAAGCTCAGACAACAATACCAAACGAGGCCAAATCCTTCAGAACTATACTTGGTCACAGAAAAGTTAGCTTTATTTGTGTGAAATGCAATTACCAGAAACTCGCATGAAACCAGTTGTATTGGATAAATGCATCAGATTTCAATTTAGTCACTGAAGTCTGAATGTGTGACTGACATATAAATCTTTCTTAGCATACAAATGGGAAGATCACAGCCAAAGCTCCAGCATGCACATTTGACTTCAGGAGAGGCCAGAACAGTATACAAGATTAAGGTAGTGGAGGCTATATTTTCCACACATACCACCCCACAATCATCCCTGTTACAGTAATTCTGTGTAATGTGACGTCAAATTAGGCTATGCTTATATTTGCAAGTAATTTGGGAGAAAGGGAATATATCAGTAGATTGAACTAGTCAATGCTCAGTCCTGGACATCGACACTAAACACAATTCAGGCATTCCTTTCTATTATAGATATAGTTCAGTGCCCCAGAACAAGTGTCACCAAGTTGCATGTGGTTTGCAGCTCTCTGCAGGACCAGTCATTGCTCCACACCCTCCAGGACACCATTAGCAGCTGGAGCTATTTGCTGCACCCTTGAAGCAGAGCTTCTGGTTACTTGTTTTTCCAGAAGTCACTTTTTGGGTACCACAAATCATCTAGCAGTTCATACTCAGTTCAAAATAACACTACTACTGCAAACTAAAATGCTAATATAGATACAGCTTCTTAATTATGCCAACTGGAAAAAAATAATAATGCATCTTTTATCACTAAAGATTACAGAATGAAAAGTGTAAATAGTCTTCTGCCTAACACCTAGGCAGTTGCTTTCAGTAGCATTCTCTCTATCGTTTAATAAGTAGCTGCAGATAGTGTAAACGTCCACATTTGTTCCTGAGATCATGGCTTTCTAAATATACACCCCCGCAAGAAAAAATCAGCACGTGTGAGTGTTCAAGTTATTTATATACACAAACTAATCAAAAGGTCTGGAGTTTTGTTTGTTTGTTTTCAGTTGGGATCAAACTTTAAGCATTTAGAAAGCTTTACTGCAGCACACATATATATCCAAGCAAATCACTCCAAAATAGAATTTCCATGCCAGTCAAAGCTTAGGGTTCCAAAGGCTGATCTTATAATTGCGGCTTTCAGTAAACTAAAGAGAATGATGCCCAATTTCACAGGCTGGTCATGGTCAAACAGGAGAAATTTCACAGTTTTATTCTGAAAATGAAGAGCAAATGGAGATTTGGTGGGTTATTTTATCTTTTAATCTACACATATAAAATAGCAATGTTTATTTCTGCGGATGTTTCAAGGTGCAGATGAGGGAACACAGCGTAAAAATGATTTTGTGGATGAAGAAAGCAAATAAGAACTTTGACTTTTTGGGAGACAAAGGAATTGCCATACCAAGTTAGGTGAGTGGCCCAATCTGGTAATAGCCAGTCCACCCATCACAACAAGGTATGTAGACACCATATTCTTAGAAGAGCTGTGACTATGCAAAAGACTGGACAGGCCCATTCAAACACATCCTTTGGCCAGCAGCTCCTAATATCCAAATCACCATCCCCATACCATGCCAAATATTCTATTCCATCCTATCAGCTCGCTCTCCCATTTCTCCAGATACTTAAGAGACTGGGTCTTTTTGGTTTTAGTGTTTTACTGCATCTTCCCTACGGCCTGCCAGGAGCCCAAATGGCATTTCCACCATTGTACAGCTGCATCTCCAGGTACTTCTGGAAACTTTGAAAATTACACTGTTATAAAAATGAAGAGGAATTGCAAAATTCTGTCCTCAATTTCTCTGACCTTTCATCTTCAGTAAAAAGTGAATGAACTGGACAAAAGAAATAGGGACGGGGACAAATGAGAAAGGAAGCTTTATACCAATATAGAGCTCATCTGAACGATTTCAAATTGAAGAAATCTGCCTTCTTCCTAGATGCAAAATCAGCAGCACACTGGGCAGTTCTATTTGTGTTATGACACCATAAAAGTGTTGGTGAATATTTGGGTTTACTTTCTCTAAGCACTAGGTACACAGACAAGCAAAATAAAAGAGGTTACATTTAGTTTTCATTCTGTAAAATAAAAGACAGACAGAATGGACAAGTCCAAGCAATGACTACTCACAGAAGTGTTAGAAACTTGTCTGCAGATCTTCTGAGAAAAAGAAAAAAAATAGGAAAAAAAAAAAAGATTTCTCTGCTCAGGTTAGACATGCCTGACAGCAAAAGATGTTTGTTTCATATAGTGAGTTTTAGTTTGCTGAGTGGCTATTTGGAGAGGAGAGGGAGAACAACTGAAGATAATTAAATCTAGATCAATTTAGAAAATGGAAAACTCAGTTTTTGAATAATGGCTGAAAATATAGACATTATTTCTTTTGCTCCACTCTAGCTCAGCTTTGCTAGAGTGGAGAAACTGCAGTTCAGATAGAACTACTGTTTTCTTGCGTGCTGTTGAAGCAACTGGAGTTCAAATAAAACAATCAAGTGCATTAAGGAAAGAAAAAGAAAGCAAGAACATGCCTCCATTTCCTACCACTTCCTGTATAATCGTTTCAGATCAAAGATACTGCACAACGGACACCAGCTTTAAGCAATCTATCTGGTTTCTGAGAAGCAGTCTGAGGATGGTCTTAGTTCTGCCTGCAGTCCTGGAACAAATGCTCAGATTGCTTAGATGATTTCCTTTCTTCTTTCTCTTTTCACATGGAGATTCTACAATATCAGGTGATTTTTGAAATATAAAATCTTCAACCATAATAAAGTGAGTGTTTAAGAAAACATATAAGATAGTTTACAGAAAGGATAAAAAGATAAGATTTAATGACAATGCAGAGGTTTTAAAGGCTTTCTCGCCGGGAGGCTTGTTTTTACACTACAACACAGAAAAGGGACTAGAAATGTATGACTTTACCCACTTTTAAAAGGCTTTAGATCAAGTCTCCACGTATTCTTAAATCTGTCATTGCTGTATATCTTTCAGCAGTCAGTTTATCTCTCCAGTTTTCTTCTTGCAAAATATGAATAATTACATGCACTTTATCTGAGTGCTATTACAAAACTAAGGCACTTTTAAAGTGCTTTGAGATCCTTGTGTAGAAGTTGCTATAGAAACATATCTAGTATATTATTAATTGTGATTAAACGGAAAACGTGATGAGAAAGTATTCATGCACAGAACAGGAAATGCTTACCTGAAAGCAATTAACAGTGGAGAAACAAATGGATCTCACATGCTTATATTCAAGATGTGTGATCCAGGTGACAGTAAAACCATTTCAGTAAGTTAAATATGGTAAACTGGAGCACTTGGGTTACATCTGAAACAAACATTACTCTTATAATTTGCCTATACTCAAAAGAAACCTGTCGGTGATAAGACTACTGATCTCACATTTTCATCAAATTAGCTATCACTAAGATCTGTTATAAATCCACTTTACTATTTAAATTACTGTACAGAAAAATGATTATTCTAAAATAGAGTAACTCTTTCATCTCACTACATGGATAGACCCAGGAAGGCAGTTTCTAAATAGTCAGAAGCTCCTATATTAAAGAGCTGACATTAAAAACATCTCAATTGCCATTAATAGCTGCCAGTTTATTCACAGGATGAAAAGTCTCAGATTATAACAGCATAGATATGGTGACATTCAAGCATATTTGGTAGCAAACTCAAAATGAAGAGCTAAAGCAGCTATGAGCAACAACAGAGAAAATTCAAAATGCATTCTGTCACTTTCATAGAGATAAGTACTGGGAATCTGTTCGGATCACTGGAAAGCATTTCTCAATTCCCACAAGAGCAAGGTAACATATATGTGAGAGATCAGCATAAACAGAAGGAAAACTGACGTCAAAACACGCATTAGGCAGAATTCTCAAGACTTATCAGTTTTATTTAATTAATTCTAGGTCTAAGTGCTCAGATAGTTAAACTGAATATAAATAAGACACAGTATGAAATTGGGTACTTCACAAGTTTTACTATATCAGAGCAATTTAGCAGGAAACAAGAAAAGAATCCCAAATCTAACCTTCTGGATCCTTATTTCAATTATTAACCTCCTTGCTTCCTTGGCTTGGTGGCTCAGATCCCATTTACACTGTGAGTACAGAAAAGCCAAGCAGATAGACTTAGGTGGTAAAAATAAAGTCTCCTTTAAGATCCTTCCCTACCAGTTCAGACACCTGAAGATCAGAATGAAAGTCTGTAAGTATCAAACTGGTTACAGAACATCCAGTACAGAAGAGTTCAAATGGACACTCTCCTGCTCCCATTCATGCAAAATGAAAAACATCACTTTGTTTCCAGAGAACAGGCAAGGACCAAATAATTATTCAATCTTTGTGCATTACATTGGTCTATGTGTGTGTGTATATACAGATATATACATACACACATACAATTATATATGACATGGACTAACCTATTCTGGTTTAAAGTCAGCTATTCCCCATGACCACCACTGCCATTCCTGCAAAACTGTACAGCAAAATGCTTCTAAATCACTTAAGTGAAAATACACAACTTGCAAAATCACCAGGCAATGCAAGATTCCACACAGTGACAAGTAGGTGCAGGTGATTATGATTTATTAAAAGAAATACTACACCTCCATGGCTTAATACTTATTAAAATCTGAAGAACAGGCACATATTTGGTCAACAAATTGAGGATCCATCAGTCTAGTATCTGATTTTCTGTGTTATGTAAATAAGGTAGTCTCATTTATTAGCTAGCTGCTGAATTGCATGTATTACTTTTGCCTGTTCTATAACTGATACACTATACTTAAGTTATAGCAGAAAAAATTCTTGTTTGCAAGTGTAAAAGCTTTATGAAATCAAATAAAGCTCCTCAACTTTTAGACTTTTTTTTAAAAGAGTTAAGAAAGCATCTATCAATTACCCTTCATTCTTTCCCTTGACCTGGAAGAAATTTGAAATAATTGAAAAGCTGCATCTACTAAAAGTGAAAGCCACAACAAACTTAGCACAGGTATTGATAATACAGTAGAAGTTAGGAAAAGACAGGGCCAAAATTAACTGATTACAGAGACTGCAAACAAAAAAAGTTATTGGCATTTCTGGAGAAGGTTCAGCTGTAAGAGTTAGAATAGGAAAGTAAAAAGTTAATTTGCAATACATTGCAGTTATATATTTTGTATTACTATTAGACAGTGAAAAGGGGTTCTGCATAACTTGAGAAGGAACAGTAATTAGCTTGATGCTTTTTTTGGTTCACTAATTAAAATAACAGTGTTTTAAAAGATGGTGTCCCATATGGAACTGCAAAAGGTTTTCCAAGAAGTGAATAAAAAACTGGCATACAGTATCCAACATCTTTCCAAAAGAGTTTAAATGTTTTCAGTGTAGTTTTCTCTCCTGAAGGGAGAGGTTGTTCAGAAGGGGGTTCGTTTGATTTGCTTGGGTTTTTGCTGTATGCATGCACTCGTGTGCATCAAAATCTAAAATTTTCTAGCTGCGCCTAGACAAAGGTTTTCTAAAGCTTTGTATTCCTGTAACTAAAATCTGGCAGAATTCTGTCTTAGCTAACCTATCCCCCTAAGCAGCAGCCTAGAGGTGTAAGCCTGCCCTCCTGCTCCTCCTCCCTTACCCCTCACCAATCAATGTCACAAGGAAACATCCAGGGAGCAGCAGGGAAGCCAAGCTGGTGACTGTGTTTAAGCACTGCTATAGGATACCAAGAAGCAGTGCAGGTCCTACAGTCCAACAAATCGGTTACATTTCTTCCTCCATACATCAAAGTGTTTCAGAGCAGTTCATCACGTAAACAATAGTGTGAGGCTGCTTTTAGAAGAAAATATATATACTAAAAGGTCAACAAGTCAGACAAGTCAGAAGTAGGTAAAAAAAAGTTACCAGAGCTACATACATACATACATACATGTGGAACAGAGTAACAAATCCTTCCCAAATAACCTCCTTTTTTTTATTTAGTCAGACACTGATCATCTTTACCATTATCACTAGCACTTATCTCACATGTCAGTAATTAAAATTCTCTTTTTACATGTAACACATGTATCAATTACTCCAATTACTCAATAATTCAAGCCCCACAACAAGTAAAATTAGATAAAAAAAAATGAAGAGAAAATCTGACAAACATTGCCACTTATGCTGCTGAGCAGAGAGAAGGAATAAAAAATGATTCAGTAGCTCTATTATCAATAAAAGATAAAAGAAAACTATACTGCAGTTGCACTCGTATAACTTAATTCAAGGTCTAATAGGTCTAGTGGGATTTTTAATTATTTATTTTTTTATTTTTACAGATTTCAGCTAGCTCTGGATCAGGCATGGGGCGACGCAGACCAGAGTGCATTCCCTAATTATACAGCCTGCTGAGCACCACCTGCAAGTTGTTGGCTAGACTCAATTTCTATTGACTTCAGCAAGAAGAGCAGATAGCTATAACGTCATAAGGCTACTGCCTGTACACGATGCCCAAGTGCGGCAGAATGAAGCTGTGAATCAATTCTAACTCAAAAAGTTATATATCAAGGATAAGGAAAAAGTCTTTGGCATTTCTGTTATTAAATGATTCTTCCTCCTTAAGTAAGCTTATCTGAAAAATTCACAAGCAACTCAGCAACAAAATGTGAAACATCAAGGCCATTTAAAAATTACCTTGACCCTCATCCCCCGAAAGGCACACTGCTAGCAAAATTTTCAGAGTTTCCAGGATCTCTAGAGAAGCCTTGCAGGCTGCACTGGCAATGCAGTGGTTTTACAGCTTAGCGCTTCTCTTGCCTGTGGTTTGCCTCAGTGCAATGCACAGGCGGTTCTGCTTAATGCTTTGCGAGGGGCTTTCAGTTCTTACTTAACAAAGCTTTCCTCCCACATGTCATATGTATTCAGGCTACAGTCTGTTTATCTAATATCTCCCTCTTTCTCTTTCTCCCTCCTCGCTCCCCCTCCTCACCACCCCCTCGTCCCCAGAAGAGAATAACCGTAATGTGCCTATCGCTTGCAGAAACAGACAGCTCAGCTCCCCCTTGCCATCTGGTCATACTTTGGTCTCTCAGCTGTCGTCAACATATGAATCCCGTTGTTTTGACTAGTGGGGTCCCAAGGAACAAGCAACAGTGCAGATTGCAGGGAATCAGGATGCCCTTTTCTCTCTTCCTTAAACCAGAAGGCAGCCTACGTAATTAGGGAATGAAAGAGTGTTTGTAAAATGCAATAGAAGCCAGAGTTTTTCCTACCCTTACTCCCATGATGGAAATTGTGCCAAACTAGGCTATAGTGCAACTCTAATATACTAACATATTTGCTTGCGACATATTTCACTGCCTCCCTCACCGATAGGTGACTATTTCTTTCTTCTTGCTCCTCAGTCCTTTACCTCTTCAAAATCCGACTCCAACAAAGCAAGGATTTGAAGAAAACACTGATCCATAAGAGTGTCTTCCAAAGAAGCTGGAAGGTTTTCAAACATACTTTCCCTTCTAAATACTCCGAAGCACCAAGCTGATTGGTAGAACACAATATGGAAGAAACAGCGGTAAAAATAAGAATTAACTCAGGTTATAAAATACAACAATTTCCATGAGGGAAATGACCAAAATTATTTCTAGGCTGAAGCAGCATTAAATGTTAATGTGTGTTGAAGTTAAAATGCGCTAAAATGCATTTTTAAAAAAATAGAGGACCATAGTTGTTTCATCACCCTGTGTGCCAGAAAGGCAGTGAAAGCAGCTAGTTCTGAACCACTGAGCAGCATTAAGATAAATTCCGTGCCAGAGTGGAGGGAGGCTTTACAAAATGGCCAGCTCATGCACCCCCTCTTGCCAGGACAAAGTCAGTGGAAGCTCTAAGAGACATCAGAGTTTTCTCCTACAAATCCTTTAGCAGATTCAGAATCCTTCAGAGATCGCAAAAGGAAGCCAAACATGATACTCTATACACAGCTTGGGAAGAAGAAATAATAATCTTAGTAGAAAATCTCAAAGACTGTTTTGTTTCATAACCTAACAGCTCCATAAAAGCTCTGTTAAATGTACTTTAATCATTTTCAAAATTCAAGGTTTATGTAAAAAATGCTGCTCTTCCACGGTATAACTAAAATTATTCACCCTGTGATATTTTATTCAAACAGGAAAGCGTGCCTGGTGCTGTAACACTTCAGCATGTGCAGGTTCATTAGTCAAGCAACTCCTGTGTATTTAAAGCTTTCTTTTTAAATATGTTAAATATTATTTTGCAAAACACATGCAAACAAGGAACTTGCAACAAGAAAACATCTTAAGATTTCTATTTTGCATCTATACTGCAGGAATTGTTACAGTGGCAGGTTTCTGTCTACTTGAGCACAGAAAGGAAGAGCAGCAAATCAAAAGCGGCACAGGCCTCACTGGTTTTTTGTTGTTTGATTGTTGTTAGTTTCCCCCTCCCTTCCTATACAAGGGTTCAAGGCCCTGGACAGGTTTATCAGTCCTGTACTTAGGTCTGTAGCATTATAGCTTCATATGTCATTGAACTAATAAGATGAAAGATAGCTCAAGGATGCCTACAGGCTGCACTCATAGCTCCTACAGAACAGCAGGTACACATACATACACATGGCAAATCATAGAATCATAGAATGTGTAAGGTTGGAAGGGACCTTAGAGGTCATCTAGTCCAACCCCCCTGCACACGCA
>JAUBOD010000351.1:71684-96975 GCA_032353885.1 Nothura maculosa | reverse complement strand
ATCAATCCCACACCTTCGTAGCTTGCCCAGGAGGATGCTGTGAGGGACGGTGTCAAAAGCCTTGCTGAAGTCCAGATGTACATTGCAAAACCAGTACTAAAATTTCCAGAGGTGAATAAACTACAGAATGTGTAAGTAAGCAAGCAGACAGCTTAGAAATGGTCTCTCCAGATTAGCAGGGCAACAGACAAATTACTATCACTGCTCATACAGCACCTGTTTTAGAAGTCAGATGAATCAACCGAGTGTCACAAACATTACAAGTCAAAATACACTAACTTAAGAACCATACTCAGTGTTACTATTTCCTTCGCTAAGTGCAACAAAGAACAAAGAGCAAAAATACACATCTTTGGAATATCAAGTTCTGTCTGGGGCTGCCCAACGTCTGATGTCATCCAGAATACGTTTCAATTTCTGCACTTGCTTACACAAGTCATGTTAACACTGGAAGGAATAGGGGCCAGTCAGAAGATATAGCCAGAAGATAAACTGTACTTATACTGATTCTCTCACATTTCTACATTTATTTCCCATAAAAGCCAGTTAGTATCCTTCACTGGCACAACCAAATAATCTTTAATTCACACAAAAGGTATTTATGCATGTATATATTTATTCCCATTTATATACAGCATAATATCTCACTAAAGTTTTTTTTCAGAGCATATTTTATCTATGCTGCTTTATGATTAACTATAAATCCCTTGAATTTTTGATTTAGATTAAATACATCACAAATTTGAAAGAAGCTCTCATCTTCTTACAGATAAACTAGCATCTAACCTCACCTCTTATCAGTCCAGAGCAGCAGCCTCTTCCAACCTCCCTTACAATCAGAAAACATATTTCTTATCTGCACCAAATCAAGCCTCTGACAAGGTTCTTCCCTCTTCCAAATGTCACCATCACTTCAGCCACTTTTCTCCCCATCTTCCTTGTCATTTACTAGGGAAACAGTCCAAGGGCTACTGAAAATGTGTCCCAAAGTTTTATATATGAGAAGCATTTTCCTCCCCCTTCTTTAATAGCTCCTGCTTTCCCCTCAGCACTTAACAGTAATGTACAACCAAGAACCTCTATATTCTATATCACAAGCTGTATGCCCACAATTGTACAGTACATGTGCCACACCGTATTATTCCACCGAGGGGGGAATTAGCTACCTCAAATGTTCTGCTGAATCTAATCCTAAAGGTGGCTGTCCAAAGTAATAAAGTAGTACAAACACAAATTGAAAATGAAAAGATATTTTGTTTACTGAACCAAAAAGAAATAAAAAGGGATAAAAAGCCAAAAAGACAGGCTAAGTATGAAAGAGCAAAAATATCCAGGAACCAAGCATTTAAGTCAACAGAATTGAAAAATAGCTTGCATTTAAATAACTTTAACGTTACTATCATTGCAATCAATGAAAATATTCTTTAAAGTTTAAGGTTATTATATTACAAATGAGAAAAAGAAAACATAGCACGTGTTGGCAGAAAATATGAATTAGATGGTGATAAACCTATCATCCCTTCTCCTGTACAGGTTAACACTAAGATCAGATGATCTGCAAGGAAAAGCATCTTTTTGAGTTGCATCATTCATAGGCTGTTGCTTTAAAGTGCAGGCAGAGAGAATAAGAATATTTGAGACATCACTAATATGCAGGTTTGATGTCAGCTGATTTGCTACAGCAAGCAGCAACTGAGACCTTTAGAGACTGTCAGAAAGCTGACAAAAGAGCTTTAAGGGCTGTTTTGCAGAGTCATTCCAAATTAACAGCTAATGGTATGCTCGCTTTTCCTTTGATAGCTCTTTTATAGATGGCTTTTGAGAATCTACTGCAAAGGAGGAAGATGTATCATTAATTTTGAAATTTCTAAAATGTTTTTGATAGCACAGAAAATTAGGATTTTTTGAAAACTCAGGCAAACTGAACCACTAAAAATAAGTACTCTGTCTGCCCCTTCTCCCTTCCTTTCACTCACAGCAATTCTTTCAGATGTAACATAGTTTAGAAATAATTTTGTCATGCTTACTCTTCATATCTACATGCATCTTAATATATCATTGTTGTTAATGTTCTTCATCTTGTATTCCTCTACTCTTGGAGTTTTCATGAGGAGATTGACATTAGAAGTTCTTTGACTTGTGTACCAGAACAACGTGACAGACAGAATTAGTCTTTGCATATATCCATTATCTCACTTTTACATACATGTATACATATATGTACACATGTATACATCTTATATATTTACATGTCAAAGGTCAGAAGCTTTTTTGTCATTGAAAGATCACACTGAAAGCCACTTCAAGTTTTATCACTGCTTAAACACATTCAGCTTGAGAAATGCTGGACAGCTCCTTTTGTTGGCTAGAAACAGTGATTTACCACTTCCATTTTCTATAGCAGAAAATTATACAAATGGTTAATTCCTCAGGTTTGAGAAGATCACTGAAGTACTTAAAGTTGAAAAAAATCCAATACAATCTATTACAGTGCTAAAAACCCTTAAATCATATACATGGGGTCAAACCTCTATATTTAGGTCAGTATTTTAAACAATTACGTATATATACAATATTTAATTCCAATTATTTTCAGCATGTAGTGACAAACAACAAAAACAGAAGTAAAGGATATAGGCTATATTATCTGTGGCAAAAGACAGAAACTTTGTGTTTTGTTGGGCACTCGTAATATCTGCCACAATTGAGAAATAATTACTACTGAATGTCTCAAAATAAATCATAATGCCTATGTATACAGACACATGCACACATTTTTCAGATTACTTCAGAACACTGAAATCCATTTTTCAGAGTACTGGCAGTTCCTGTTTCAAAACAGGCAAGATAATCAAGTCAGGCTCAACAATCATATTAAAGTTTTCAGTTAAGGGTATATGGAAATATTAGTAGAAAAAGATCCAAGTTTGTATGGAATTTTCTAAGTTTACACAAAAGTATATATATTTTAAGCTACATTTTTGGAGAAGTCTTTTGCAGTACTTGACTCACAGGGAGTCAAGAACAGCTCCCTTCCTGTCATAATCACTGTGATTACGTATGCAAGAGCAGGTACAGCAGAAAGACCATTTTCACATATGTATGAGACTCACTGTCAGAATTTCTGGTGGATTTCACATTAGTGAATGATTGGCAAGGCAGATCTCTGCTTATGCACACTTCTTTATTCCTCAAAAAACACAACTCTACGATAACACAAACAGCAACACCTGCACAGCAGCCACCTCCAGCAGCAGGACACCAGTAGAGATTCTCCAACAACTAAAGAATTTCTTGTTGCCAATAAAGAAGGCCAGATTCCATCACATCAAAATGAGCAGAAAATGAAGTGTTCTGATTATTTTAGACCATGGGCAGAACAAGTCACAAAGCCCTGAAGGCCTTAATGATTCATGGCTTCAGCAGATCTAATAAGTCAGATCCCACTTCCTATAGCAAAATATATTGTCATCTTATTACAAGTGAATGCATCATATAAAATACCGGTCCCTTTGGTCCTCATTTCTGCCAGTAAAGGTAGTCTAGATACAAAAATCATACTTTTGATCATTTGCATATGATCAGGATATTTCTATACTCCCTTGCTAAATCTAAATCATATTCTTCTGTTTTGCTGACACAAACATCCCTTTAGCAAGTGACTGTGGTCTTGGAACAAAGGAGTATGAAACTCCCCGCTGTAGTAGGCTGTAGGAAAAGCAGGATTACAAGCTTACTTCATACTGGATGTTACTTCCCCCCCCACACACACACCTTTACATATTGACAATGACTAAGTCAAGCACCAGCAGAGCATGTAGACTGTTCTAAGCAGCATGCAGACAGCTATTTCCTTTCAGCAACATTTTCTCCTTAGTTTCTAGAAAGATGCATCCATTTTTAATTTCTTCCAAGATATGACAGGGAGATAAAGAGACTGCAAGAGCCTCGGAGACAGTACTTACTGGTATTGTGCTGTTTCACTAGGCTATTTAACTCATGGTGACATGCAAGATAGGGGAAGACCTTCTGATATGCAAGGTCATTCCTGAACCACAAATACTATTACCAAGAGCCTGCATGTCCCTAAAATGTCATGTCAGAAGGCATCTGTCACTAGTTAATGGAAATTATGGATTGTCATTTTAAGACCTTATTTCTCCCCTCTCCCCGCAATTTCACGAAGATTAAAAAATAAAGACTCATAAATAAATCAGTGCAAGGCATATCACACTCAGTGCAGGCAGGCCTGGAGGCACACCGAGCTGTGCCTTAGATCCTAAATGCAGCACCTGGGCAGGGGGAAGACATCGAATAAGAGAGGAAGAGGGAGGTTGCTCATTAAATAATTATGGCTTTTAGTCTAAATTGCTAAGTAAAAGAGTCACTGCATGTTTAGCAGCTGCTGCTGTGTAAAACTAAATCCAGTAAGATACCAGCATGTTCCTCTTTTCCTCCCTGCTGTACTTCATAAGCAGGAATTTCGTGATCAGACAAGCATCCACTGAACAGCTGGACACAGTTTGCCAATTTTACAGCAATCAGTGATCACTGAACCCATCAAGTTCTCTTCCCAAACCAGAAACACCAAAATAATATTAATAAGCTTGCAAGGATGAAAGAAAATTCTTCCATCTGTTCACATATTTTTATCTCTCTTAAACTGTAGTTTGAGTTGGGTATTTTAAGGAAACAGGAAGAAGAATCACTTTCATCGCTTGATTTCCTCCTCATTTTATGGTTACAAATGAGAGATCTTATTTGGTCTCCCAGTTGCTTGACATTTTTGGTGAGCAACAAAAGCTAACCAAATGTTACCAGATCCTGTCATATATTATGATAGGTTACATTTCAACAAAATCTTCTAGCTTTTATAAAACACTTAGTCTGTAGCTCAAAGCTCTTTGTAAGGAAGACAAAATTGCCTTACTGGTGACAAAGCATAAGCGATTTGTCCATATAGAAGTCTCAAAGTCAGACTTAACGAAAGAAATCAAACTTCTTAAGCTCAGGTCTAGCCATCTGTTCACCTACCAACTAAGTCTTTCACGAGACCAAAAAAAAAATTAGTTTTCCTTTGAATACAGAGAAAGATGGCATAAGAGTAGCATCAGTCATTTCTTCAAAATCCTGCTTTTAGGGAAACATTTTTAATTATTTACTTTGAAAAAGATATGCTATAAATAGAAAGAGCAATAGGACAGAAAGCCCCACACATTCCCAGCATCTAGATATAGTTGTGACCTTTTCAAAGCTCAGGATATCTCAAATATCCAGACTGATACTAATTTATTTTCCCCAGGACAGTACTGGCATAGACCAGCATAACTTTTAAACTGTGAATCACAGTATTTCAAAGTTGTGGTTTGTATTCTGGATATGGTGCCAACAATTAATCCAGTTCTGCAGGGGTTAATAGGGAAATTTGATCCTTTATATTGCCTTAGGAAATACCAGTACATTCCTGATTAAAGTGACAAAATGCATCAGTTCAGAAAGGGTGAAATTTATCCTTGCATAGCAGGCTAGCAGAAGACCAGCATGCCACTCAAGTCCCACTTAAGCTCTTAAAATAGAGAAGTAAAGCTTTTGAGGATGGGCAGCATATTTGTAGATGAAATTCAATGTTAACAAATTGCAC
The DNA here is from genome assembly GCA_032353885.1 of Nothura maculosa. Classification (NCBI taxonomy): domain Eukaryota; kingdom Metazoa; phylum Chordata; class Aves; order Tinamiformes; family Tinamidae; genus Nothura; species Nothura maculosa. The sequence continues at coordinate 91,334 of JAUBOD010000351.1, read as the reverse complement.
AATAAAAAGAATAATTTCACACACACAGGTACTGCAATATTTCTAGAACAATCAGCTAAAAAAATCTGCTACATAATAATGCAACAAGACTGCTCTTGCTCTGCTCCAATACAAAAATGTATCATCACAACATTCTTGTTGGACCCATCAAGCCCTATGGTGTGTAACTCTAATTGCTGTATAGAATACAGATATAGCCAAGGTGGTTTCAAATTAGGCAAATCAAGTATCAGTCTGACTGATCACAGCAGTCTGGAGCCATGGGTAGAAGCTGCAGTGTAAAGATATCCAGAGTTGAACCAGAGCTGAAAGGCTGCCATTTGGCATTGACAGTGCCAAATGGCATAAAATTTTTGGACAACACCCAAAATGGATCTAAAAGGCAGGTCACTTACAGTTTTGCATCTTACATAAAAAACTAAATATGCAATTACACTTAGTTTTGGAATAATACCATTTCCTTCATACCTTCTAAACTCAGAGGTGTTTAGGCTTCAGATTTAAGTTTTTACTAAGAACTAACAATAAATCTGTTCAATTGTGCATATTTCACCTACATGAGTGTTTACTGATGAAAACAACAGAAAATTAACACCTTCAAGGTCTTCTAAGGAAAAGGATATACAGCTTTATAAAGCCTGATTCAGACAGCAGAGATTGCAGAGAAGCAACCGAGTAAACCTCAAATGAAGGATTATCCTTATTTTCTGAAGGATTTAATTCCAGCAAAGAATTGAACTAGTGACCTTTACTTCCTTACCTCCTCCTGCTGTCCAGTTAGATAAACTAAACCCTGTCCTATAGATTTTTAATCAAGATTTCTCTCAAAAAGTAGTAGTCAGTTTTGGACAAGAGGCCAATCAGAAGAATTAAGTCATTTGTCTAAGAGAACTGTAAGTACTTATGAATAACTTATAACAGAGGCAATATCCAAACTATGGCTATTACATCAGTATAGAAATAAGCTCGCTGCAACTTCAGAGAATGTTTAGTTGTGGAAAGAATGTGTTAAAAATTACAAAAAGACTTTTCCAAAGATAGAAACAAGTATGAACCTACTTGCAGAAAACATGTGATATCTAAACCGCTAGACACCAAAACACATCCTTTGTGCATGCAAGCTTTTAAGTTAACAATTATGTTTGAAAAGAGGGAATACAGTAAATAAGCCTTTTCCAGAATTTAAAACCTGCACTTTCTGCTTTTATTCTAGAGGGTCAAATCTGTAACTACAGTAATGCAGCTGTACCGACGTCAAAGGCTTTCAACCAAGTTCAGCCCAGAATAAGAGAAACTCCACTGCAGCTGATGCGATATAAATTCTGACTCCAAGGAACACATTGTTAGACTGCATTTTCTATATAGCAGTATACACTTAAAGGAAAACCCTAACCTCAGAACAGTTGTGAAAGTTTGAGATTCCAGGCTTCATGATCTCAGATATCCCACTTTTATAGACTGTCATTACACTGAAGACCATGAAGTTCATAATGGTAAGTGAGCCTACCTAACACCATGATGCTCAGCTTGCAACAGCAGTAAGGATCAAGACTTCTCCATTCCCTCGGAAATCCAAGTCTGGATTGTTTCAACATCTTTTCCAATAAACCAGTTGATTTCAAATGCTACAGTTCAATCTGACAAAGCTGCCAGCATGGCTGGGAATCAAACTAAATCCAGATACAGCTAACAGCAAAAGTTGCCACAGGGAAGTAGGAAGATAAAAAAAAATAAGAGACAAATAAACAAATGGGTGTGCACTAAGGTGATCCTATACTACTGACCTGCTGAATATGCTGGGCAAAGAATAAATTTTATACAGTGATTTTACTCAGTGAAAGACTGAACTTACACCAGTGGGGAAAAAGAAAAGTATAGCAAGAACAAAAATCTGACTTATTACTACTATAGAATTTTCATGTAAAGCAATCTCTGAGCAAAATGTAAACGGCAACCCTGACGAGCATGGACAAGTTTAGATTCCCACAGAAAATGATTGCACTACTGTATTGTAGATTTTCCTGTAGAATGGTTGTACCAAAGACAACTAAAAGCACCAGGATGGTAATGTGTCATTTTAAAGTCTATGTTTAAATACTTGTAACTTGTATATGAATTAGCTAACATTATTCATCTTCCAAAGTGTGGCTGAAATGGCACATCTAGGCTACTCCACAGCAGAACAAATATTAGGTTAGCAAAGATTGCATAGGTCACATGATCAAAGACATCTAAGAACAAAAACAGAGCCAGTAAGAGGGTGAGCTTTAAAACACTTTCAAATCTCAGTACTTTGTGAGTTAGATCATGGGAAATGGAAGAAAAGCATGTTTCACCACATGAAGGTGTATCAGGCTACTGATGCTATATTCACAGGTACTTCTCCATTGAGGAAGGAAGTCTTTGGGATTCAACTTCTAGGATACACATACAGATCACACTGGGATCAAACCAAGGGTCTATCAGGTTCAACAGGCCCCTCCCAACATGAGCCATAAACCTTCACAAACTTTTTTTTTAAAAAAAAAATAATCACAATTTGAGACTTCTGATGGGAAAAAGCCATTATTCATAGCCTTATCTCCCCACTCCCCATTTTGCTATATTTTACTAGTTCAAGTATGACTCATTTTCCTCAATCCATTCTCCTAGTCTAGTAACTCAAACATTTTAAGGCTTTGAAATCGCCATAGGCTTGAGGCAAAACTTTGTTCCTGAAAGGAAATGCAGGGAGCTGAAATGACTCTGAAGTGGTCTTACACATCAGGGTGAATTTCACTCTTGGTTAATTACATCAGCATAACAGAGTATAGAAAAAAAGTTAAAAATACTCATTTATAACCAATGATGTCAGCTCATTTTAGGACAATAGTAGGCTCCACAGAAACATGTGCCACTTTGTTCACACAGCAGCGAGTAGTTTCTACTTCTACTCAGAGCTACACATATCACTTGAAAGATACAAGGCAATAAAAACTGAATTTCTTTATCATGTCTTTTGCTCTGTTACCATTTTAAAGGATTTAATTAAGATTATTGTACCACACCCTAATATACATTAGAAAGGACTTTTGCTTAGGCTCTTCAAATCCAATTTCGTATCTTAAAGTGGTTAAAAAAAAAAATCTAACAGGCCTAATGCCTTTTTTTTAAAAAAAAAAAAACAACAACATCCAAGTTGGCAATAACTCATTTTTCTTCTGTCTACAGGAAATAATCAGCAACCTGATGTAGCCATGTGTTAGGTAGTCTTGTATTTGAAACCACAAACAAAAAGCTGAATAAGCAAAATTAAAACAATCATGTTGTGGAGTAACTGAGTTACTCACAAACAAGATCTAGTGACTCCTCAACTTCTACTGCCATTCTACATTCTTTAATGGTTAAAAAAACAACTCCATGGAGATGAGAGCTCTGAGCTTCCACCATTTCATGATCCAGAATCTGTTTCTCTTCTTATTTTTATGCCAATATCTCCGCTTAATTTGGTGGTTTTTTCCATATCGGCAATTTACAGTAAGAAAAGTCTACCTGAACTTCTATTTTCAAGAAGAATATCGCAGGTTTGGGATGAGAAGATTATTGATTATTTCTGGTTTTCCCATTACATTTTACTTCTTCTCACATTGTGTTAACCACAAGTACTACAAGTTACATGTCAAAGGGGAAATGTCAAAATTAGAGTTTTTTCAGTGACAGCTCAAAGTGCCACAAATTGCTGCTGGATGAGCTCCACAGTTGATAGAAAGCTGCTACAAAAGAAGCATCAAGACTTTTCCTGCCCACTTAAAAGCAACATGGCTGAAATACTGTCTTTTTAGGGGGGTTCTCAGCTGGTATATATGTCTCTTCATAATTACATCAGAGGTGACCAGAAGCCTTACCAAGCAAGGCCACAGATCTGCACCATCCACAGAATAAAGTTCAACCACATAATGAGAAAAGGACTCATACACCATGACCATTGTCTATTACCTGCAGAAGTCCAATGTATTTGGCATCCTAATGCTTTTCATTCATCTCTTCATTACTCTCATTCACTAACTTCATTTTGCAGACACATAGTAGGCCTCAAACATCACAGTCGAAGTATTGGTCCTTTCAAAAGGAATTTTAGCTGAGATTTTTCCCTTAGAATTGTAGAAATTATCATTTCTATTTAGTGTGGGGTTTATTATTATTATTATTTTAAATACAACTTCAGGCTTCCATCATAATGAAATTGTCTGCTTTCTTATAAAGACAGCATATTTATAAAGCAATAGAGTTGAAGATATGGCACAACATAGACATGTGCTGCAACAAAAAGTGAAGAAATCAAATGCATCCCTGGTGCAGTTTGAAAAATTAAAAAAAGACATTCAATTCTAGCTTACCATTCCCAAAATAGTAAGGAGTAATATTTTACTTCATCTTTCTGAACTCTCATTTTTTGTACTTAGTACTAAAAATAGATCTTAAGTGGAACTCAAATGACAGTTAAGTCTTGCATTAGAAAAAGTATAAATTTCACTGCTAGGGCATTGATGGAGAGGAAGTTCTAATATTCCTGCTGAAATATTGTTTCAAGCAACAACTTGCAATATAACCATCATTAATGTCTGTAACAGACTTAGAAGGTTGTCCCTTTAAAAACATTATTTGATATTTCAATTTTAAGTTCATCAGCAGCCTCCTCAGAAATGCCTGCATTCCTAACAATTCAGTCAGTCTTTAGAACAACCCATTAGCCTCTCCACCCACTTCACACCGACCTATACCCTTTCCCAGCAATAGGAGCTGGGAGCTGAAGCTTACTCAAATAGCCCTTTTAAATATCACTTTGCCAAATAAGACCTGTTATTATGAACCGGGTGCATTTATTAACCTTGCTTTGCCTTTTACATTCCAATCTCAAATTTAGGAGGGGGCGGTGGAGAGGTAAAGATTAGAAAGAAGCAGAGATCTGTAACTTTATGTAGCAGCTTAATTTGAGCATGAGGCCTTTTTAAATGTTTCTCTACTAGTCTGCAAGAATATCCAGAGAGAAACTCAGAAATACACACACATACACAAAAAAAAAAAAACTACCACAAAATCAAAAAACACCAGAGGGCTGTTGCCACTAGGAAAATGAAACTGCTGCATTTTAACACTGCAGTACGATCAGTACAATTTCATCAGCTCTATAGAAGCTTAAATAAAACTGACCACGTTATAAACCCTTTGCAAGTAGAACACACACAATCATACTACATAGGGAAATACTACTCAGTGGCATTTTGCTTTACTGATCAGGAACACATGTCCTTAAGGAAAGCAGCAACAAAGTAAGTATGGCCACAAATTGTCAAAACAGAAACATCAACAAAATTTGTCTGTGTTGTGGGATAGCTAAAACAGCTTTAGTGATAAATTGCAGCCGCAGATTTCAGCACATGTATATCAAGATTATGCTAATCAAGAAGCAGCAAATGGAAGACAAATACAGTATAAAAAGGCATCACTCCTCTGCCTCAGGAACAAAAAAAAAAAAAAAAAAAAAAAAAAAAAAAAAAAGGCAGCCTATATCCTTACGTGGTGAAAACAATTGAATAGAGAGAAACTATTTACATGGATATACACTAGCCAAAAATGGTAAATCTGTGCCTAAAACAGAGCTATTCCAGAAATTGTAATTATGGTTTTTCCATACTGCCTAAAGTATGGATACTATCATGCTAATTCTATCGGCCCCTGAATGGAGGTCTCTAAGTCTAGTTTTAGATGAGAGCATTATTAAAACCACACAAAAAGGAACAACAAACAAAAACACACTAACTTGCCAACCCACTGAGCCAATGACAGAGCCAGTCAGGGCAAAGGGAGACTGAGATATTCTTCTGTGCATAGATTGCCTTCTACAGCACAATGACACAAATGGAACCTGTTTCATACAAGTGTCTCTAGTACTACTGCCCTATCATGCAGTTAGGATTCTGGATTTAAAAAAAAAAAAAAAAAAAGTACAAATACAGATCCAACTCTTGAGAACCTGTGCAATGTGAGCTGAAAACCACAGGATAATCTTCCACAACAAATTTTAAATTCTACAAGTTCAAAAACTGGTCAGCATTCGGGAAACAAAGGAAAAACCCAATCGTAACACAAAGTCATGGGCACAGTAAGTGTGCAATGCATTATGCATACAAATGCTTGGCTTACTCACAAGGACTTCTCCCTGACACTGCAGCAAAGCAAGGGCAGAACTCTCACTAATACAAGTGAACAATCTGGGAGAAGACAGGGAGGCACAGACTTCTGCATAGGGCAAGGGTCCTAGTGCTCTCACGCAGTTATTCAACCCTCATCCAGCATGCCTATTTTCAAGGCTGTATTTGGCAGGAGATACAGCAGTGTATCTTTCTGAGGCAAAGTCACTCCACCAATTACTACGTAGACATTTTTTCCAAGATTCTTTGTCCCATTGTGCTTACAATTCCTATCAGTTCAATGAAGAGAGAATAACATATGTAACATAGATTTCTCCACCTTGAACTCTTCAGAAATTTCCAGTACACTTGAGCAACAACAACAAAAAACAAACAAGAAAACCCCACACTTGCTTTTCTAAGAAACATTTTTATGGTTCCTCAAGAAGCAGTCCATTGACCACCTGATTTCCTACCTCACAGGCTCTACATCACTGAGTAAAAATAACAAAGTGTCCATGGAACTGAAGAGGCTATCAGCTGTCACTCATTTCATTTAATGGTGGTAAGAACAACTCCAGAAACCATGCCCGCTGCGGCAGCATTTCCCCTAAGCATGAAGGGCCGCCTGATAAGATGATGGCTGTCCCAACTGTGCTTGGCTATTGCTGTTCCTAGCTAAAGCACAGTAATACCAAATGCAAGGCTTTTTGTACATGCTGAACACCACTAGAGTACTGTTGTTTCAATACATGCATGTGATTGCTTTCTTTTAGCAGCATATTTTCCTCCACTATTCCAATATTTACCTGCCTTTAATTTCCTGTCAGCTGAACAGACAGACTTCCGCTTTAAGGATGAAAGACAGTAATTTGTAAAATGCTGTGTCCATATTTTCGGTTTGAATTGAATCTGCTTACGGTATCATTCCATTTTGTGCTCTAATTTGTTTAAATATTCACTGCAGAGGAGACATATTCCTAGGCTCCTCTTAACTAGAACACTGCCAGAGGTCTGCCTCCACTATCAATGAGGAACTTGCTTATGGGTCACAGCCCACTCAAAAATTTGAGCAAGGTCTTGAAGCCATGGGCATAACTGGAGTAGGGAATTTATTCTGGTAATGTCTTCAGCACAATCAGAAATAAAGTGATGTAATTTCACAAATACAAGCAGTGAAATAAGCCACAGACCCAGAATAAAAGCAGTACAGGACAGAATCCAGAAACACTATGGCAAGATTTTTTTAATTAATTACAAATTTAATCAAACTTCACTATTTAAGTCAGTGGGAAGTCTCAGAGGCGGTGAGAGGAAAAAACAAAAACAAAAACAAAACCCAGATGATACCAGTTCTAAAAGCTAGCAAAAGAAAAAGCAATCACTTCTGTCTGCTGCTGCTTGCAAAGCAGGAAGATTCTTAAAAGCTGTGCCACTCATGGCCACGCCTTTCAAAAAAAACAAAATGCCTGTGTTTAATAGGGCTATGGCACTTGTGTCATCGCCAAGTTCTACTATAATACTTGGCTTTGTCTTTGGCAACCATTTCTGTATAGACCAGCATCGTGAACACACAACTGGTTCTCAGTGTTCCTCTCAGCTTTCTCCGAGAAAAGACTACTTCAAATACTGCCACTGTACCAAAATGGATACACAGAGGAAATGCAGGGAGGGTTCCCTTCTTCCCACACTCTGATCACTGAGCTCATTTCTCAAACAGAGTCCTGCTTCTAGCCTCCATCCGCCCTGCTTTGCATTGCCCTAGCAACAGATATTAGACAGGAATCCAGTTTACAATGGGTGAGGATTTCCCCTGCATTAGGGAACTCCACTGTGGTTTAGTGCCATTCTTCCTTCCCCACTTTGGTGCAAGGGTCTTAGCCAAGGTGAGGAGCAATGCATGAAGAATAGCTGTGTGCCAGCAATCCCAATATGCCACAGTAGCGGTTTAGGACTCCTGTCATGAGCATCATAACCAAATGCAGTTCTGAGAAACTGTGCTGAGGAAGCAAAAATTAGATGTTCAGGCAGATAGTCTACAATTCCCCCCTTAGCTTTGCAATACACTAACCAATTTTAATCCACTTTGACAGAGGAAGAGAAATCTCAAAGATACTGTAAGTTTTGTGGGAAACGATGAATGTCTGGTAGAAAGACATACACATCTATGTTCCCATAAAGGAAAGGGCAGTTATGATTTAGTCCTTACTGTATTCTGACAGCAAGCGAAAAGGCAAATAGCCAATAGCGACAGCTCCAATTCTTACTCAAACCCTTTCTTAATTCCTTAATTTTAGGAACAGGTGGCACTAAGTTTCATCCAGTGGCTGTGTGGGGTCCTTTAAAATTTACTTAGGGCAAATAAATGGTCAGCAACATCCATGAGTAACCCAAGGCGTAGGTGGCATGGAATAGGCATAAGGCATAGGACGTATCTAAACATGCCATGTAGCGTGTTCCACTCTACAAGGGTCTGAAACTTAAAGTTATATCTTCACCTACTTAAGTTCAAGTTTGAATTCAAATGCTTGCATTTAAGTATTCTTGGCATAGTCATGTGCTAATTTAGCTCAACCGCTAGCAGAATGAAATACTGTAAAGTTTTATCGTGATGAAATGATCTGAACTGTCTTGCACTTTTAAAAGCAAATCGTAATTCACTATAAGCTTATGTTTAACTGCTAGCACATCATTACTGGTCTTTCTCAAAACTATACTGTCACTGTATTAAGGAGTCAAAATCATGAACCTGGTCTACAGTGTACATCACCCTGAAGAAACACAACAAAACACTGCCCTTCCCCTAGTTCCTCAGGAGCTCCAAGCAAAAATACAGAATCTACACTGACAGCTACATAAATATATACACAAGGAAAAAAAGAAAGAAGAGAAGCCATGAAATTCTATCAAAATTTTATGCTGGGTCAATATGAAGACCTGGTAAACTCCTATCTTCAGATGAAAGACAGTTGTTCAACCTTGAACAGATCTAAACAAAGGTCCAGCAATAGGCTTCAGAGGGACAATGGAAAAGCAACACATTTGTGGTCCAGACCAGCTTGCTTCACCCACATACTAGCTCTTCTATTACTTCTGTTCCAATCAATAGTGCTTTTAATAGCTAAATGACAAGGGGACTGAGTTTACAACACACAAGGCTGAATACATAGAAGAATGACCCTGCAGAAGCAGAGCTCATTAATACATACGTAATGTAGATATCATTACAAAAATATATATGCAATCTCACAAATTTCTCCACTATTAAGCATACACTGCCAAATGGCAAATCTGCAAGAGCCTCAGGTTATAAAGAGGGTATGGTGCTTGGTAAGTAGAAGCAGGCAGCCAGAAGAGCACTTACTAAATGGATATCTGAATACTGTTTTTCCATCAACCTTTTTTTTTTTTTTTTTTTTTTTTAAAGAAAATTAAGTTATGCACTTTACTGGAAGCATCATGCCTACAGTCCTCAGGAACTAAGTTGGAACACAAAAATGTACAACATTTCCATAACCTAAGCAGCTTGGTGATTGCTTGCCTTTCTCCTTGGTTAACCCATTCACTGTCAGCTAAATCTTAAGACAGATTTTACACATAGACTCCCTCAAGTTGGGCACTGGAAATCTGACTCTCCACTGCCTTTTCCATGAACCTTCATTATGGAATCCATGATTATCAGTGGATGGCTGTCCGATATAAAACTGCAGCAGTAAACTAAACAAGGAATGGGTCTCTTCCAAGTCTACCCTCACTCCTTCCACTATCCCAAATTAAAAATCATGTATCTTTGGCCTTCAGGAAATAAATAGGAGCAGCAAATATCACAACATAAATGCAAAAACAAGATATTTTTTCTATTATTACCACCCATGTTGCATTAAGCAATGAACCTGGGAAAAAAAAAAAAAAAAAAAAAAGAAAAAACCTATCGTGAAAGAAAAGTCTCCCTCCCTGCCCCCAAAATCTAAGTAGGAATGATTAAATCTTTTGGGTAAATTGTCTGTGTATTTTTTTTCTCTGAATTTATCACTAATGGTTCTGGTATATAAATAGAACAAAAGAAAAATGTTAACATTCCTATTTAAAATTAAATCTAGGGTAAGTAAAATGGAACTTGGTGAACATTATTAAAATATCCCAGAAGTTTCCATTTGAAATTAAATAATTTTGATTCAGTCATATTTGTACTTCTTTGAAAATATCCTTCTGGAAACTTTGCATCCTTCAGGCACGGGTGCTCCTGGGAATCATTTTGAAATGTTGCAGAAAATTAAATTTTCAATTTGCACATGCAAACATTAATGTTGGAATTACTTGCACAGCTATCCAAATACAGAAGAGCTATGTGACATATCCAGACTACACAAGAACACAACTCAATCTCTGAATATTGATTAACCACAATTAATCCATGAATGGCGCAAAATAGTGCAGGGAGAATTTGCCCAAAAATCTAAAATAAAAACTTAAAGGAAGTTACTCACTACTTACAGACACTGCAGATGAAGATAGCTCTAGATGATTAAGAATTCTATATATAGCAAATTTTTCATGTTAGTCTCCAGATCAATATGAATGTTTTATAAAAACAGAACTGTCCTGTTTTGAGTTCTGTGTGATCTCCACATCTTATAATAAGCAAAACAAGTGGTATTGGGCTTAACAGTTTAGGACTGTTAAGCATCTTGGGCTCGTTTATAACAAGCAAAAACAAACACAAAAATCTTCTATGGGAAATTTTTTAATAGAGCAGCCCATGAAAAACATTCCATCCTTATCTATTACGCGTTCTTCTTCCTATTAGCATCAGCTCAACTTAAACTGACTTAACAAGGGCAACTTACAATATCTCAGCATTTAAAAGGGAGATACTCTGTACTCTGAGCATCCATGTATGTGTCTACATTGACTCCAGCTCTACTGAAATCCACATCCATGTCTCCATTTCTTCTTATTTGGACTGCTTTGCTACATGTATTATCTGTTACTCATGCAATGTCTCTTCTACTGAATTAATGCAGTAGGCATTAATTCCAAATTTATTTCCCTTCAAATGTCTAGATTTCCTTCCCATCTAACATTTGTTCTATATTCCTTGGCTTTAACTTGGATTATGATATCAACACTTACAAGCAACAGCAACTATTAACTGACTCTATAAAGCAGACAAAATTAAAGATTGTACAAAATATAGCATATCAAATAAACATATGACATACTGAAAAATACTGCAGTGTTGAGAGAATACAAATATTGACTGGTTACACCACTGTGATTTACAAAAGCAACTGTAAACCCTCACTCAAAATGCTGTTCACTATTCTTATGGAGCCAAAGATCAGAAGAAATTCCTTTCTAGAGGTAAACTTGATTAAGAAACATTTAAAATTTCTTTAGCCTCTCTCATCTTTCTACTTTAATCTTTTCCACTACAGTAGTAATAAAAGCCATTAATGTAGTGACACAAAAAGGGAAAAAAAAACAAAGACCTTAAACACTGCAAGCAGGATATCTGTGAAATCATCCCTTCTGCAGTTTCTGTGGATGTATTTCAATGACTCAGAGGAAAAAAGAAAAAAATAAAGGTCTGTTTCAACAGGTTTGAGATAACACGCTATTAACATCGAGATAAAAAAAGACAGAAGATACACCTGGGCAGAGTTCAAGAAGAATTAAGCCCAAAAATTGTTTTCCCCAAAACTGAGAAACAGAGTTTTGCTGATAACAGAAAAAATCCATATAAAAATGGGAATCTTAGTTGGTTGTGTTTATTTGTAAGTCTTTGTATCAAGGTATCATGGACACTGGCAAATAATACTTTTGTACAATCAGATAAGTTAACAACAAGTTTTGAGAAACTTGATAACCTGGACGTGACAATTCAATCAAATTCACCTCAGCATACAAGGCAATATTTAGTTAAAAAAAGTTTAAGACATTTATTGCAAACAAAACTCCTTGTAACGTATTTCTGTAATAACTAACCACTTGCAGACCTCAAAGACTATCATGACAAAGGGAACAGATTCACTCTTTGGAAAGGGACCTTCATAGGAAAAATACACTTGATATGTGATTAAAATATTTCTAAAGTATATGCCATTTGAAAAAAAAAATTCTGTGAAGGAGTACTACGGTTTAAATTTCTAATAACATATCCTCACCTAGACAGCTAGATTGCATCAAGCTAGATATCCTTAAATACCCTCTAAGTCCTTTTTTTTTTTTTTTTTTTTTGAAAGTGTAACAACGTAGATGAACTTTGGGATCATACTTCTATCAACAGGCCAACATCTTTCAATTTCAATGAAGCTTGACACAGACAAATAGAAAGAGTTAATAAATTTAGTGTAATGGAAACAGGTAGTTAGGCTACAAAGACAATCCTGTTCAAGTTCCCATTGAATAAAAAGCTAGCATCTTCACTAACACGTTAAATTTAATGATATATCCTCTTACACAATCCAGTAGCATACTCCTAAATGTCTTACTGACTTCTGTAGAAAACTTGTTACACACAGAAACAGCTCTAAGTTACATGGCGCAAAATGTAGAAAAGGGATCCTTATGTTTTCTTCCATTGCTAGAGCTGCCATGAAATTCTAGTGGAATTCTTTGTATTGATGGCTGCAAAACAGGGCTGAAAGTGGAGTAGAAGAAACAAGAAAAAATGGATTAGCAATATTAGATTTTTCATCAAGTTCCTTGCAAAGAGTGGAGCGTAATTTCCACTTGCAGACTGTTTTACTACTGCTTTTGGAAGTTTAAACTGGACATTCACTTAGCAATATGGCAAACAATGCTACTTACATCTACAGAAGCAATCTGCAAATAGTACATAAGGAAACCCTCTGAAATGCTGAGATAGTTCACAAGGAATACTCCAATTCCACATCTTTGCATGTAGGAATACTCACTACAATCAATCTGAATTACTGTAGAATGCTTCTAGTCCAAAAGTGGTGTTAATGAAGCCAAAAGACAGATTTGAACAAAATTATTCCCTTTTTCTCTAAGGCATGAGTAAGAAATACATAAAAAGCATACATCACACAGAATTGTGTGAAAAACAAAATAGCAAGTGAAGAGCCTCTTTAAAGTATGTGTTTCATGTTCACATTTTTTAAATGCATATTGTTTCCATGTTATTCTAACATAACATACATTCTTTTGCTCTTTACTGATAATTATAATGCAGACCTTCTATAATTCACTGTAAAACAATGAAATTCAACAAAATTTAAATAAACCAACCTGTCCCCACACGCTCATGTATACAATAGTCTTTTTTATACTGGCATTTCCATATAATAAAATGTTGTGCTCACAATAACTAAAAACATGCTACTGCTTGTTTTTGTGTAAAACCATGTAAATACAGATTCCATGAGCTATGCATTCAGTTGTATAAAACAAGAGAAATGCTCTGAACCCAGTCTATTACAAAAACAAACAGGCAACCACCTTAAGAATTAAACATAATATTTGACTAGAATACATACGCTGCATTACTCAAAATAACTGCCTTGGCCCCAGCATCACTCCCACTACCAGCAGAGACTTAAGTGTACACATTTCTCAGTTCTCCACAGCTTTGCTCTATGTGGTACTTTTGTGACTTCCCTACCCAAAAGGCCTAAATCTCATCTTTGTGGCACCAGTCACTCAGCAAGTTTCATGCCCTGGCATTTAAGGTGGCTCTCAGGACAGCTTTGTATACCCCTTTTGAACCATAAGCAATGCCTTCAACAACTGTTGACCACCAATTTGAATTAGTGACTTTTACATGTCTGTTTTGCGAACCCACAGTCAGATATCATTGGCTTCTTCCAATGTCATAGATCTGTACCTCTTCGCAAGAATCAGTAGACTCTTGTTGATAAACATCTTTTTCAGCCATTATTAAGGAAATCAGTGAGTTTCATGGAAAGAGCAACCAACTAGAGTTCTACTTACCATTAAATTCCCCTTCTGTAGTACCCTTTTTTAAGGCCCTGTTGAATACTGTGAACCCACCCTCCTACCACAAACCCTCTTCTCCGAGCTCAAAGAAGAGCAGGTACAGGAAATTAACTGATTTGTATAATATTAAATATATCTGGCAACTAGGCAAGAACTGCTCATCTGAAATAACTTTAGATACAAGAATTCTTTAAATTAAAAATGATAGCTAAGAAGATCACTGCAAAATGGACTTTATATTTTCTTCCTGTTCATCATTACATTTTTTCAGACTTCATTTCACATTTTTCACCCCCATCCTCTCTTCCCCCCCCCAAAAAAAAAAAGAACACACAAGAAGGAAAAATGTAAATCTTATCTTCTGATCTTTCAAGCTTTACACTCAAGCAGTAAAAGAATGAGCTGCTGCTTTCCTTCAAAGGTACGCCATTGCAATCTAAACTTGAAGTTGCACACCATGACAACACAGGATGGTGAATCAGGCCCTCAAACTGCGCTCGTCCTCTCCCTGAAATGCTGCAGGTTCCCTGCTTATCCTCAAAAACAAGCACGATTAGGACTAGCTACACACCACACATACTCATAACATTCTGCATGCTCCCAAATGAGATTAGCACAGAAAATGCCAGAAGACCAGAAGACATCTTTTCCATATTTAGCTAGGTATTGTTCAACACCTTAGATTTCACCTCAGTGTATTATTCAGTTGATCAAGGGCGGGTACAGCAAGGAAGAGAGGCTGACATCAGCTACTTTTAAGCTTTCTCTTCCTCTTCTTCCCCACCCCCAGTTTCTATGACACCATTGCATTGTGCGTTTAGGTGCACTCATGTGTGCAAACAGATTTATCTATAAAGATCCATTACATGGTAAAATTATAAAATAAAACTTTCACCCTTGTCCAGCTGTTCGAATAACAGCAGAGGCCAAGAACAGCAAGTCTCTAAATATATTCCCCCTCCACCCCCACCTCTCTAATCACTTCAGAGGAAGACAGGAAGATTAGCACAGGGGAAAAAAAAATAGCCAAAGCTGCAGATAACCCTCCAGGACCACAACGTCAGGCTACGTGATTTGGAGCAAAAGGTTAATACACGTGTATTTTCAGGAATCTCAGATCCAACTGTATTTTAAAGGAGAGGGAGGGGTTCTGAGAAGGTGGGGGGGGGAGAGCAAGAGAGAGCGAGAGAGGAAATGGTGATGAAGAGAAAAATGAATTTGTCATCTAGAGCTGGCTCTTTGATCACCTGAAGTATCCAGGAAAAGACTGAATGCAGAAATAGGACAGTATTATTACCAATACAATGTATTTTTGGCAGAATATTTTCATTATCATCAACAGAAGAAGATATTTTAGTAAGCATATAGTTAAAGAAGGGCTTATTGAGCTATGCAAAGAATAAAGGTGGTATCCAATGAGTGACAGATGCTACACTCAGCAGTGAAAAATATTCAGAAAACATATAAATAGAAGTCACTTTCACAAAAAGACAATGTCATCTTCATCTATGTCTGAACGGTTGCTATGGGGTTTGCGGAGAAGAGGGAAGGATAGGGGGATAATAATCAATCATCTCAGAAGAGCACTGTTTCTTTCAGAGAAAGATCTGGATTTTGACTGTGTCCCTAAGAAAATTGCGGACTGCAGAGCTGCTGCCACGCAGGGCAGTGAGAAAGCAGGCAGAGCAGAGGCAGCAGCTGGGGATGGAAACGCCTATTAAATCCTTTAGACAACAGATGGGCAAAGCTCAACTGGGTTTAGGAAAAAAAAAAAAAAAAAAGAAAAAACACAACACAATGCATCATGTTTTATTGTCCCACAATGAACAACACTTAACACCCACATGCCCAAAGAAGCCCCCTATGGCTGATCTGTCCCTCTCCTTAAATTATAATCTTGAATCTTAAACCACTTGGGAGTGACGGGGGTCCCAAACCAACAAATTTGCCAGATCCCATTGCTTATTACACCTGTTACTACTAGAGCACAAAAAATAAAATAACAGTCATCTTAAAAAGAAACTAAATAGGAAATACATTTAGGCTCCTTTATTTTCCTAAGGCTTTTTCTTTTAATTAATGCTCCCCTGCCCTTGAAGTGAAGTCGCTATCCATACAAGCAACAGCAAGTCCATATCTTGAAATCATTTAAGGGATCTAATTATGCCATGTAGAG
Source organism: Nothura maculosa (assembly GCA_032353885.1). NCBI lineage: Eukaryota > Metazoa > Chordata > Aves > Tinamiformes > Tinamidae > Nothura > Nothura maculosa. Next base: position 75,023 of record JAUBOD010000351.1, on the reverse strand, counting down.
GAGAAGCACCTGCTCTCTGCTAATACACTGCACTGTTTCCTCTTTTTAATATTTCTTACCATTATTCCATTCAGGAAGATCTGCTGGGTGTATGCTTCATAAACAAGCTTTAAGAAAAATAATTAAATAGCCTCCCCTCCCCCTCAATCCCTCCTACAAAAACAGAAAAAAAGCCCTCTTCCCAGAATGGATTCTGTTACTGATCCTTTCTTTCTCCTATTACAGACCTACCCATAAAAATCACCATCTCATGCATCCATATTTTCTAAATACCCATAGCAGTCAGTGCCACAGCAATACTGTATATATTCCCCCCTACATCAACTGCACCTTAAGGACTACACCCTTTTCAATCATGATGTCATGAAATACTGCTGGTGACTCCCCCACTACCACCACTGCCTTTTCTGTACTGTGATCCTTTCATTTTAATGTAATTTAATTAAAAAGAAATGACTCTTATGTAGGACAGTTTAAAAAAAAAATTTTTTTTAAAAAGATGTGAAATTCACCACCACCAGATCATCTATTTTTTTTCCTCTGCATACAGCTTAGCTGTCATCAGAACACCACCCATTCGTAGGAGTAACAATCATAAAGCATTCTGGGCTTAAAAGGCGAAAAAAAATAAAAGCAAGAATCCCTTAAGAATATTATCTCTACAGAAGCAGTAAACAGGAAAATCTTAATGTTAAAATGTCCCATCCCCAACCGGCTGCTACAGCACCTTTACCCTAGCGTGGGTGCTGCTGCAAAAGAACCAACCTGTCTGTCCTTTTCCTAGGGTTTTCTCCAAACGATAGGGTCCAACATATTGTGCATGCTGAGCTCCGCTGCCTTCTTTCCCTGTTGATGTCATTTCTACCTGGATCTGTAAATCTGCAATATATATGTGCCGAAGAGCTGGAATTTTTCTCTCTGCAGTTCTTTAAATTCCCACTTTGCAGCTGGGCAAGCAAAGCACACTCTCTCTCTTTGCTCTGGTCCCCTTGGTTGCAGATTTTTTTTCTTCGTCCTTTTTGTTTTCTCTTGCACGCGTGTTTTCTTTCTGGGTCTGTCTGGGGCGCCGACGGATGCAGTGGTTATTTTAATGTTCAAAGAGGGGATCTACGATCCAAGCCCAAGGAGCATGATGCTGGTGATCTGAGCTCCGCACGCCTTGTTCTCGCTAGGAGCTGTTCAAGGCAGAGCCAGAGCTAGAGGAGCGGAAGAGCAGGGGCTCGCAGGCTGCGATTGACATTACAGGCAGCCAATCCCCAACATTACTTTATCTTCCACCTCCTTCTCCCCTCCTCCTCTCACTACCTTTTCTTTTCCATCAGCAGCAGTTACTGCCTCTGCCTGCTACAGAGCATCATGATTAACAGCAATAGAATAACCTCAGTTTATTAGTCTATTGGCGAGGCAACAATTAAATATAATTAGAGTATGTTATTTTAAAACCTAAACATGCACATTTTTTTTCTGAATCATCCCTAACTAGGCAGCTGCATTTCTACTGTGTTGAAGTAAAGCTGGAGTTGGGGCAGGAAACAGGAAGAAAATCTACTTTCTACTGAGAAAATATTTGATTTTATTTAATTCTAGAGGACCTGCATCTTCTGTGGGTTTTGTGCTTTGAAGAGTGCTAGGGGGATGCGAGATAGGAAAAGAGAAGAACAGACTTTCAGAAAACAAGGCCCAATCATGTAATCGCTTAGCTTGATGACAGACCCACATATGAATTTGATAGGAGCTTTAGACTTCAGATGCACAGATCAAAAATGGCATCCTACTATCTTAATTAGAATCACAGCAGAAAAACCAGGGATTAGATGGGAATGGGAACAAATCTGCCTTCTTAGCTCAGCAGGCAACACCTTCACACCTTCATTGGCTCGATACTAACAGTGCGATATCTGAATTCTTTTTTTACTTTGTTACTTACTTTTATTTATTACTTACTCTAAGAAAGTAAAGATGTCTCCAACCTTGAAAGCTATAGGAACCCAGTGAAATAAAAGGTTCCCTATACATGCTTTAAGTTAGGCATAAGTCTGTGTACTTTCTGAATTCACAACCAAATTCATGAATTCATATTCATGAATTCAAAAGTTTCAGACTCGACAACAGTCAAGCTTAAACTAACACTACACACAAGTTTCTGTCTGTTGGTTTTGGGTTTTGTTTTTTAAATACCTTCTTCCTCCTCTCCGGACACAATCCTGGTCAAGATGTCCTTATTAAATTGTAATTGAGACAGAACCCAGCAAGGATTCTTCAGGCAGAGCAGTCTTAGCAAGTCTATAAAAGAAATGAAGAATAAAGAAGTCAAAAGAAAAATTTCAATTACTTTTATCTGTTATTTGCAAAGAGCCAAAATTGGATTTTGGTTTTTAATTGATACTTCTGTCTGTACAGGAAAAGCCTAAATTGGAATAATTCTAGAAATTGGCTCTATACCTGTAACATAGGCAAGAAAATAACTCTGTCCCATGAGTTGTGGAGGAAATGAGGAGCCCAGAGGAAACCAGGCCAGAGGACTGAAACTTTAAACCAATTCTAATGTAGTCAAGGCAGCAGCAAACAAAACCTTAAGATCTGCTTTGACCTTTCCATACTTCACTGAGGGTTCATCTTCAGCCTTTTTTACACTGTGCTGTTCCTGCAACCTGCAGACTCCTAGAGCATCACACCCTAAATTGCCTTACATTTTTCTGCCACCTCCTTCAGACCTCACCCAGAGGAGGGAGTAAACGAGATCAGGGCTTCAGATAGTTAATCCCTACCAAAAACTCACACTCTATACAGAAGGCTCGTCTACTTTTTGGGCAATGGCCGTGTCTGCTCCATTAAACTCCTCCACACTGTCACATCTCCAAAACTTCTTAGCACTAGACACTCATCCACCACTGCTCATCCCTCCCCAACTGCCCTTTATTGCTCAGCCCTCGGCTGGCTTTATCCGTGCCGCCCCTTGGAGCCCCCGCGTGACTCCTTCCATCGCCTCACACACCTGGGCCCTCAGCCCCCACCACTGTGAAGTGGCAGAAGGGGAAAGCAGCTGGGGAAAGCGACGCCAATCACGGCAGCTCGTCCCCTGTAATATGGCCACCTCCCCTCCGCCCTCTACCCCGCGGTGGAAGCTGCGACGCCACCAGAGCTGAGGAGAGAGGAGGCAGCGGTCCCTGCTGGCCGCCACTGCCATGGCGCCCGGGGCGCCCTGCTCTTCCCGCCTAAAGTCGCGACGAGAGGGTGAGCAGAGGGGCGGGGCGCGCGCGTGTAACGGCCGTTGCCTCGGCGGTTGGCTGCGCGCGCCCGTGTAACGGCCGTTGCCTCGGCGGTTGGCCGCGCGCGCGC
>JAUBOD010000351.1:35745-71584 GCA_032353885.1 Nothura maculosa | reverse complement strand
CGGTTGGCCGCGCGCGCGCGCGTGTAACGGCTGTTGCCTCGGCGGTTGGCTGCGCGCGCGCGTGTAACGGCTGTTGTCTCAGGCTGTTGCCTCAGCACTGGGTCGCACAGTGCTCGCAATGGCTGTTGCTTCAACGGCTGTAGGTTTGGTGGGTGGCAGCGCAGCCAGCCCCAGTGTCCCCCACAGCCCTCGGTGCCCAGTAAACCTGCCCCGGTTTCAGTGCAGGGCACACTGAGACCCCTGTAGCGCTGATTGACCCCAGCATGCAACCCCCAAATCAAAGGACCAAAGAAATATTAGGACCACTTCAACAGGGCTCCTGGAGTGTCCTGTTGCTCATTCAAAACTTCTGAATGCCTTTCTGAAACATAAACCAGAAGGCTAAGCTGAAATGGGCTCCGTTTTGATGCACTGTCCCTCAAAACCTGGTAATTTCCTCTCAATTGGGGCAATATTCTCCAACATGAGACACAATGGCAGGAGAAACATGCTGCCGGGGAGATTCTCAGATCCTGTACCTCAGCACAGCAATGCTGATGGAAGTCAAGACATGTCAATTTTAAGTCATTTATCTCTCTCTTGCTTAAATAGTGACTCTCTATTTTTCTCTGCTGAGCCTACTACTAAAAGTTTATTACACAAAAGAGCAAGGGACATTTCTGAATTATAAGGCCACAGGTGTAATTTTCCGAAAGTGAAAAAGCTTCTTTATTCCTCCGAATAAGCAGATTACCTCCCAGTTGCATTAACAGTGTGGTGGGTGAATGTCAGCGTAGATTACTACACTTATTTTTTTTTAATTTCTAGATTTGCATTTTGAAGGGTATTTTGTATGAGAATATGAAATCTGTATGTAGATGAGCCGTATGTGGCTTATGATTTTAAGAGACAGATGAACAAGCAAACAGTATTGTCCCTATAAGACCCAAAAGGTGTTTTCTACAGTTCGCTTCCATTATGTTTTGGGAAAAATGAGTCACGTCATTATCATACATGTTACTAATTCCTACCTTCCACCACAAAATATCAATATCTTAGATAGGATAAGGGCAGGTTTGGAATAAGAGCAAAAATCTTGGTAAAATTTTGACTAGAAGATCAGTGAATTTAAAATACTCTTTTGGGCCTCATGTAGCTATTTGTTATTTTGATTCCATAAGAGTATTCTGATGTTTGGCCCATTGTTACCACTTTGACCTTTTATCCTAAACACTTTTTGAAGAATATTTAAACAGTTCTTGCTTCATGAATAATGAAATGCTGATTATTTCATTTGTTCATATAGAGTAAAATCCCACTTATCTGTACCCCTTTGATCTGAAACTCAGTCCTTTGAATCTAGGTTATGTCCCCCTGGTGTGAATTACTTATACAATAACTCCCTCAATTATTTGAAGGCCTATTTATCCAAATGTTTTGATGTTCCAAAAGCATTTTGAATAAACAGGGCTCTGTTGTCATTGGATATATCAGATATCTTTGGGGATGCATATGGGATGATTCCCCTGACCTTATTCTGTATCCTCCTGTGCTTAAATGAGCAGATAGTGTAAACTGAAGTGTACAGTTAATACACTGGCACCAACTTAAGTATTTTTGCTTGTGTCCCTGTTAGTGATTTTACTTTCTTTTTTCTCCTTAAAAATACGAGGAAGTAAGTTCTGCAAGTCCCACAAGAATCTTACGAGTCAATATGGATCATGAAATGATTCAAGGAACTAGAGAAAAAACAGGTTCATAAGGGCATTACATACAATATAACCTGCTTTTCACTTGTTTCGTTGAATGTTTTCCAATAGTCTCTGGAAGAATGGTACCTGCAAAGTTTGAACCACTGCACTTTTTCTTTCAAATTACTGCTAGGGAGATTTTCTATTGCTATCTATCTCAGAAATGTTAATTCTAAACATTTCAAATCAAAAAAAAAACGTGAATTTTAAAATTTTACATATTTTAAATTCTATTTTATGGGAAATACTTAAAAAACAGCACTAGCAATAATTAGCAGTCGCTTTTTCTTCTTTAAATATTCATCACATCCTTCTTCAAACTTTAGTACCATATTCAGCTTTTGCAATGTCAGAATGCATTATTGCATCTTGAATTAGGTGTTCGGTTCATACACTTAACACGTCATGCCTTGGATAAATGGTATTAGAGGTTAAAGATGTTGGTAATTTTTCTAATTGCAAAGATATTCCATAATAAACGGGGGCAGGCATTTCTGTGGCCTTTTTGCATTGACAATGTTGATAATACTGAGAATAATATTGAGATTAATGACATAAAGCTGCAACATCCTCTTCGTTAGACCTGTACCGTCTTCTAAAAAGCCCAAATAGACCCTAAGAAAAGAGAGGAAGGAGTATCTCTAATGTTTATGGATGGTATTTCAGACTCCAGTGATACGCTTAGAGTTCAGACACTTTTCTTACCACTCAGTGCTGGGGGATTTGGACTAGCTCACGCTCATTACTGGAATATAGTATTTCCACAAAGACTGCCACATTACCAGCTCCCAATCTGGTTCACATAGTTCCATAGAAGTATACCCTGATAATATTTAGATATTTTGGAGAATGTCTTAGGATTCTCGGTATTCTATTTATTACTATTACCTAATTTTTTTTAAGAATCGCACAGAAAAAAAAATGAACTGTTATTTGGTAATCTATACATCATCTTTAATTCAAGCCGATTTAAAGAAAAAGCATACTAAATCATTTATTAACAAAATAGATAACTGCTATAAAAATACAAAAGGGATGCTGGAGAAAGACATCTATATTTCATCTAAATATGAAAGCCTTTAATTCTACCATAGCTTTATCTAGATGACTACCTATTGACACTTAATGTACTTAACTCTTCATTACCTTTCCACTTCCATTATCCTCAGATTGTCTCCACAAAAAGAGTCCTGCAAGCTGGGGAAGTGTTCTCTATATACTCTCATTCTGAGTGTTCCTCTGGTGGATTCAAATTTGTTTTTGCTTTCTCCTTCAGCAAATGATACATTATTCTCTGATTTTACAGTACTGCTTCCTCAGGACTGTGGTCTCTATTTCTTCGGAGATATTAATGCATTTTTCTCAAGCTTGCAGCTACACTTATGTGTCCCTCAATGAACTGTTAAACTGTTAAGAAACCAAAAAAGCTCCTTCCACTGTAATAGGGCAATGTGGACCCTCTGCATAATGTTCTTCCACACACTGGACTTTGTATTTCACAAAGCATAAATACTGTATATGGACACATTTGTACATTTAATGAATGAAGCTTGTGACTGACTTTTGATGGAAACCAAATGTGAAAGCAATTAGACACTTCATGGTGAGGAGGGATTTATAATAACTGACCTCAGCCCTCTCTTTGAGGTACAAGAAACCAAAAGAACTGGGCTGTTTTGGTCTGTCAGATCAAGTGTCTACCTAACTATTGAGAAGTCCTTAGTAGATTTCCTTTTTTCTGTGAACTTGTTCTGTCTTCGCTTTTAAATTGACATCTTATAAACTGACAGATGGGCAGATATCTCTTCAGATTATGAAGACATTGAATCTTGAGACAATGCCCATTGATAAACATTTAGGAAGTCCAACAAGTAGAGAAAATGATGAAAAAGACATAATTCTTGAAATCCTGCAGTTGTATAGAGCAATATCAGCTGCAAGATGATGCGCAAAGGAAGCGTAGGAAGTGTAGAATCACAACACCAGAGCATTAGTTGGCTACAATATAGAAAAGAGGTTTTTGAAAACACAAACCCAGCTTCCGATTGTGCTCCTAGGTCATGGGGCAATTTTATCCGCTTAATTTCTGCCACAAAATGAGTGTGTAGCTTTATCACAATGTACTGGATTCTGTCATAAAGAAGTGATTGTCGAGCATGTTGTCAGCTACTATACATCTTCTATTAGTGAAGTTGTATGTCAGATACACTGAGCAAAACAAATCTAGGGTTTAACACAGGTGGTTCCTTGGAGCAGAAGATAAAGTCCTTCAGCATCTGAGAGTAGGCCTGTTTTTCTCTTTGGAGATTTCAAAAAATCTCAAAAAGTACTGGCCTGAATGAACAAGAAAAAAAGGGTTCTCAGACCACAAGAAATTATTGCCAGCAAAAGTAAGAGGTATGGCATGAATTATACATACACGGTGATTTTATTTATATTTACAGAGTAGGGTTTTCTTTAAAAGGGAACCAGTAACCATACAATTACTAAGACAGGGCATGGATGCATGCATGAATGCATGTTTTATACGTGGGCATAGAGATACTCATGAGACAAAACAAGGAATATATCTTTTGGACTGAAATGAGTGCCCAAATGCACTGGAGCAATACAAGATAGGTAAAGGTTATGCTGTTGCATAAATTGGCCTTTAAGAAGAATCTCTTGGTCACAATAACCTCCCATTCCAACTGCAGGGAGAATTACAGAAATTGGTCCATGGGCAGTAAATGTGATGCAGAGGAATGCCACACTTCTTAGGAAGTATGGCACACCTGGCATTTGACATGTAGTGGGTAACAGCAAAATGCACAGATCTGGTGTGATTCAGCACCCACTGGGAATTTGAGAAGATGGCATCTAGCCCATGAAATGTTGAAGAATTAGCGATAAAGATAAGTCAGAAACTGATGGCCAGGGCTAGATTATAAAGATTCTCCTGGTCCATAAAAATATACATTCCCAGATATTTGGTAAAGATAAGCAAAAAGATTGATGAGCTGGAAAAATTGGATTTTGCTCTTTGGATCCACAGCAGTGTGACAGAAAACAAAAGGCATTACTCAAAAACAATAAAAAGGAATGCCAAGCAGGAATGCCAAGCTAAGTAGTAGGCAAATAGAATGAAGGAGCCAAGAGGCTGAGGCCACTATGCACCAGTGAGCAGATCTGTATCTATTCATCAAATTGCCACACATAGTAATGCCAAGCGTAAAAGAGAAGCTTTTAAGGGAGACGGATCACGTGAGCTAGTTCCTGACTTAGGACAATAGTCGGGATGAAAACTGTAAGGCAGGTGCAGGTTAGCAACAACCAGCACACCTGGCAGCTGAGCTGAGCTTAAAGCGATAGGGAGTTTCATCTGATGTAAGACAATAGAGAAATGGGGAATATGAACAACTGGAAGGGTCAATGGGATATCACCTAAAAGGAAAGTAGCTACAGAATTATTCTACTCCACCAAACATTTGTTCAGGTAAAAAAAAAAAAAAAATCCCACCCCAAAGCATATAGAGAAATAATAACTCCTTCTGCACTAAGTGTTTTTTTTTGGAGTTCTCAGTAACAAAGATCTATCCCAAGTGGAGGTACCACCAATAGGATACTTGAAATAAAATTAGAAGATTGGTAATCTTGGCCAATGGTGTCAACTTAGAAGTAAAATTACTATTTATCACAAATTGAAAAACTGAGCTCCGAAATCCATGAGATATTGAACAGGGCAGTCCAGCATACCAAATCCTGAAGTGCTTTCTCTGCCTCTATTAAGAACAAAGAATTGTAGGAGGGGTTTTCAGACTCTAGAACCTGTATTTTAATATGAGGAAATGAAAAGAAAAAAAAAAGGAAAAGGAAAAAGAAAAAAAAGGAAAAAAGAAAGGAAAAAGAAAAAGGAAGGGGAGGGGGAAAGATTCCAAAGTTTCTGTAGAACCATTCAAGAACTGGAAGGTCACAGTTCCCAGCTCTGTAAGTGATCCAGCTTTTCAGAGAAAAAGCAAACCTATTGGGAAAGCCTCTAGCAAAATAAAACAATACCAAGATGAAAGCTAAGAGGATGACCAAAAGGTGAACAGCAAAGAGCTTCTTAAATCCCCACCTACTGCCGATATAAAAAGCTAAAGCAAACTGTAGTATTGTAGTGATTAAATGGTATAGCTGGAAGAGGAAGAAAAGTGTTGCAAACTGGTTAAATAAACAAACTCTTTGTTTTTGTTTTAAGAGAAGGAGGACTCTGTCCTGTCAAATGGGCTTTCCTTTTCATTTACCATGTGAGCTTGGGCAATCATTTTGACCAAGATTTCAAGTCTGACTAGTGAGTTTATGTGTCAGATACACGGCACTCTACTTTCAGTTACTCTACCTTCTTAAAATGGAACCAGTGTTAGTTAAAAATAAACAGACCAAAATTATGATGCCTAAAATTCCATCTCTGCTCTTAGCAGAGATCCTTCATTTTCTTTCCTTCATTTCCCTTTCAGGAAAATTTTATAACTTTCCTACTCTTTATGGTATGTTTTGAGATCCTTGAAAAAGTTGTTTGAAAATTTATATTAGAAATACGTTCTCTATGTATTATTTTTTGTCTTCTGTCTAGAAATGGAACAACAAAAATGACGGACTGAAAGATAGTCCATTTTGAATATTGTTAGTTCTACGCTGACTTTTCAACGGCTCTGCTGAAGAACCAGTGTGTTAACTGCTCCAGAAGATGTTCTGTGACTCCCATGGGAGTAACAGCACGTGCGCTAGGCAGATTGCCTTCTTCAATTTCTCCTACAAAGGAAAAAGTTATTCTCTCAGAAAAGTAGTAAATCACATCATATGCTCTTTTTCCACTGCGATTGGTAGGTTAAATATATACACTTAGGATAGATGGTGCCCTTTAGGCATGGGCTTGCTTTGGAGACAGCGTGACTGCACTATGACAGCACAATCCCAGAGGCATTATATTTTGCTCATCCTTTTCCATGGCTCAGCCATTCCATCATATATGATCCTTTATCTCTCCTCTGTCACTCCTTTCAAAGTATCAGTAGAGAACGTCAGTAGAGACAAGAGAACAATCCAAGTAGATATAATGTTTACTTCTTAGGAGCAAAATTCCAAATGCTGCCCTCACCCTTTTTACATCTACATGTCAATTAGAAAAATGTCTAGCCAGTGACTCACTATAAAACCTCAGGTAAAAGCCTACAGGATTCTATAGTGTTTGTCCTCACCTGGGACTTTCCTCTCAATCCTCCTCCACGCTTTACCTAGCACCTGAGAGGGAGCTAGTTGGAAAATTTGTAAAGTATAAACAACAAAAAAAATCCTGCAGATGCCCTGAAGTGTTTGCTAAATCTACAGTGTTCATTATGGCAAAGTAGAAAGAAGTCTCCAGGGCTTCCCTCGTGTCAGAACTTGCGCAGCACCTCTTAATAAAGAAAAAGAATTTTGAATTTGGTGTGTGCCCTCATCTCCTCATACACAGAGCTCCCATTAGTGTAAATGAAAATTACATACATGCCCCAATGGGACTCTAGACCCCGGTCTAGTTAAAACTGTCTTCAGGAAAAGAGTAGCAAAATAATAGTGTCAGTACAATGTTTCTTCTTCTCCCTATGCTCCAAAAAGTGTTTTTGAATACCCTCACTGCACAATCATTTTGTGCATTTTCACTGATGGGAATTTTCATACCCTAAGTTATTTCAGTAGATAATACCACCTGTATTTAAAATGTCAAACTCAAGCTGCATTTCCCAGTGTGAAAGCTGAGTACCAGTGCCCGAAGGAAAGTTTTATAGCATCGATTAACTGCAACCATTTGTAGAACTGACAAAGAGCTGCGTAAAAGGTTTATTCTGACTTTTAGATACAAGTATTGTGCATCATTTTTATAACATGCAAGCCAACATTGATGTACTTTGTTATTACAGGTCAAGACAACTTCACCCCACCAAGTAAATCACAGAGACTGACATTAGTATTCCCAGAACTTGCAAGACATAGGTTAAGAGTGATGATATAAGAGGTATTTTGTTGGGTTTTCCACTTATCCCACTTCTATTAAGAAACATAAAATATATGTACAATAAAGTACAAACACACAACTCAGGTAGAAATCATAGGTCTAAAGTGGAATAAAAGAAGTTTGTAAAATACTTGCAATGAACTTAGTTGGGACCAGGATCATATATTTACTGAAATTTCCAAAGACCAGGTCCAAGGCAGGTATAAACTAGCTTTTAAAAAATGTACTGTCAGTAAGCTGACAGTGGTGCTGGTGAAGTGAATACCCAGCCTTAAGACTGGTTCCATTCTAGGGGATGCTTTCACCAGAAGTGTTTACAAGGAGATTCACTGCATTTACATTCTTCATGTCACCATTTACAAGTTATTAGTTTTGATGCAATTCAACTCCAAGTAAGAGCCATAAGCAATTAAATCTTGGAATATTTGAAAGTAAACAATAAAATACAAAACAAACAAATAAGCAGAAAAAGCAGCTACAGTTTAGTGACTAAGTATTATAGGGTGAAAAGGGTGGGATGATTTCCACCTGATTACCAGAGGTGTGAAATGAAGCTGAATCTTTCAAAGGAGACAAAAAGAAACACATTTGTCTCTAAAGCAAATGCCTATAAAGCAGAGAGAATCATGAGGAAGAGGAGAAAACCAAGAGGGCCAAGATACTGGAAACTGTTCGAGCAATAAGAGCAGATAGAGATTCTTGTTGCTTGTAAACACCTAGGTGACATAAACAGGAACAGGAGTCAGATGACAGTAAGACATGGACAAGGAGAAACATTTAGGTCTGTGGACAAACTATGCTTAATCGTAATATTTCAGAAATCCTTCTGCAAAATGTAGCTGGGGATGTATGTCAAACTTTTGGTCTGTCTTTTTGATAGCAGTTCAGTTCTGTGTGTACCTAAGTCAGCTGGTTGTGTCCCGAGGTAATTTAATTTTCTTTTGACCTCACATGTAAAGATTTGGATAATTACAAAACAAAAACCTCTTGCCCTCTCAGGCATTAATCCTAGTGGTAGCCCTGCAAGCATCAGGATGGTGCAGTGCATTTAAGCTACTCCCAGCTATTTTACAACTCTGGATAATAATACAGGATGTCAACTTTGTGTTCTATGTTATCTAAGAAAAGGTCTTGAGAACAAATATGCACACAACTAACTCTAAACACAGAATTTTGTAGAATATTCTTCTAGCTGACAATCACGCTGGATCTCACCTTATGCAATAGCGAAGGATTGTCTATACAGTGCCACATGACCTGGTTTCTGGAGAGTACAGCACATTTATATTGGCTGGATCTGACACCATGGTTGAATCCATTTTTATTCAACTCTTACTCTGTAAGGCACCTAGTGCAAATGTATATGACTTCCCTCTAGTGGTCGGCCTGATGAAGTTAAAAGCCCTTTCTGTAACACGGCTTTGGAAGGGCCCTTATCTCAGATGGCAGACATGTCTTGCAGCTAATACCGGTTGGATCATCCACCAAATGCCTTTGTCAGACAGCACTGAGGTCTGTAGGCATGCAAACAGATCCATTACTCATACACAGGTTGTCCTAGCCCACAGGGATTAGAATGTACCCACTGGAGCTACGGATGCTAACTGGGATGGTAAGACAGGCCACAAAGTCCTCTTTGCTTCCACTTGTGACTCTTCAGTGTGCCCCCCTCATACCCTCAATGGCACCTGCAAAACTCTTCTGGGTCCTCTGCCTCTTGCTTTGGCCTTTACAGCACAGAGCCCTGTAGCTGCATCTAATCAGAAACCTCTGTCAACACTTCTCTGCATCAGCAGCCGTTATTTTCCACACCACTCAAGATTTGTGTAATATATAGCGCTGCATGAATACTGCTGGGGTCTGGAAGTACATATAGGTAAGGCCAAATCCTTGCTAATGTAAATTAACTCCAGTACCACTGACTACATGAACCATGTTATTTGAAGTGAGAATTTATTAAGCTTACTGTGCCTTTCCGCTAAAGACTCCCCCATCCATTGAATTTTCAATCTTCTATCTAAGAAAGGCTGCCAGTAAATTTACACATGCTTGTTTACTTCTTGTTTATTATTTTCATGGCTATTACCTGCAGTTCTCTGAAACATACTTAAATAGCCCATTCCAACCTCCTTTGATCATGAATTGGTTAATCATGTGAAAATACACTACAAAAAAACTGAGCAAACCCAGCTCAGCTTTTTGACTGGACTAATGCCAAAGCTATAAACAACTATCTTGGTGCTGAAGCTATAAACAGCCACCTGAGTGGTGTAGGATTACATCTTAAGAACAATTTGTATGCATTATTCTGCATAACTATACAATTGGTAGCAATAGAAAACATGGCGCAGAAACAGGCACAGCCAGGTTTACAGTTAATAAATTCAGGTAACCATCAGTCATTTCTATATTGTAGATTTTCCTGCTTGTCAACTAGACTACACTGGTACAGAAGAGCATTTACAGGGTCTTACAGAACAGACAAGAAGCCAAAGGCGACTAGTAAATTGGCTTTACTGCTTTGGGAAGAAATGGGTGAAGGCCATGGGGCAGAATAGCATCTCTGGGTTCTCTTACTTTCCTTCCACTTCTATTATCTTCAAATAAACAGATTTTAGCTTTCTCTATCACTGTCATGTGGATACAATGGTTCTTTCAACTGTGTAATGCAACTTAGTACTCACCTTTGTGCAACAGAGAGTGAAATCTCTCTCTCAGCTCCCTAAAGTCACAATTTGGTTGGAAACATGGGACAAAAAATCAAATGACAAATATTCACAAGAAAATATTTATTATAAACTGATTTTTATGGTGTGGTATTCGTTTCCAATATATAATAACAATAATATCCCTTTTCATGGGATTCGAGTCATGAGGCCTCTTCACTGACATGTGCATTTTTAATCCATACAAATATAGAAACATCAATTTCTAAGGAACTTTTTTAAAGGAACTTTTTAGTTGTTCTGTAATTGAATAGCTTCTTTTACAAAGCATGAAAACATTTCATGGGGAGCCCTATGCTACAGAGGTCAGAATGCAGAATGAAGACATAGACAATATTTTTTCTTTTGTTTTCAGAATTATGTTAATGTGTTTTATCTCTTTTGCTTTTATTTCCAAACCAAACAAACACTTAGATGATGAAAATTGAAATGAGGCTATTTATTTTCAGAATAAAAAAAATACTTTTTTTCTTAATATCTGACTCTGGTTTTACCTCAAGGCAAGGGAAAGAGGTGCAGTTAGCGTATGGTGGAGAGTCTGATGTTTGAGCTGTAACTGATGGTGCTCTTATGAGAGTTCAATTTCAATGAGGGAAAGAAGTTTGGGAAAAAGACATAAATGAAGGCAAATTGAGATAGCTAATTCATTAATTTTCTTTGCTTACTTGACAGTAGTCATTTTCATCTCCAGCGCATTTGCTCATACAACATATATTAGAAATATGAGTAAATATAAAATTAAATTTCAACATGGTTTAGGAATAGAGGATAAATAGTAAATCTAGCCTGAGAGGAAAGTCCTAGGCAAATAATGAGAGACATTATCTGTATCAATGTAGTGCTTTCTGACATTTTTTCACCATTTGGCTTTTTCATGCAGGCTCATTCCTCAACTGTACAGTATCTTCAATTTCAAAGCACCTTTCATAATGTCTTTCATAATGAACTGCATTTTGGCTTTATTCAACTTATACCTATTTTTTCTTGCAGACAAAGTCTAATCTGAAACCTCGTAGCGATAATTGATTTAAGGGAGTCTTGCATATCCAGGAATTCCATTGATTTAGTGTTTGTGTACAGATTGAAGAATTAGATTTTATGTCTGTATCATCTTGAAACCATGAATTCCCACCTACAGGGATTATGATTAACCATGTGGAGAGAATAGATGAATTGGAATTTGTATAATCTGCTAAAACTAAATCAGAAATCTGAGATACAGCAGTGTATTTTCATGGTGGAAAGGAGACAAGCTTTTAATTTTTGCTAAATGAAAAACAAAGAAATACTTCTGGTATAATACCAGGCCATAAACTGGTGCCAGGGTGGCTTCTCCGTAGGAAGTCAAACTGACAGACACAGAGGGACATGTCATTTCCTCAGAGCAATGTGTGTCAGTTGCCTGACAGTGAAGCTCTCCTACCCATCATCGTTTCTGGATGGACCTGTTGCCAGCAAATGAAGAGGAAGAACAGCTTTATTTCTCCATTGATGCTGTCCTTAAAAAAAAAAAAAATCTAGATTAACTTCATGTAGTAAAAACTCCCCAAAATTCCCCAAAATAAAAAAGGGCAGATAAATCCTTCTTTGTACTGAATTTTGTTGTGAGAGCGGTCATCCAGAGTTTCTACTATGGATATTAGAGCCATCACCATCTAATATAATTAACATGGATCAGCATTATATTACCTCAGATCAAGGGTTATGGCTGCTGGCATTGAAACAGGAGGTTTTCCTTCACCATCTGAGAGATTTGGCAATGATCTAGTGTCTTTCTACAGTTTGACAGACAGGGTCACCATCCTTTGCTTATCACAACAACTCAGTCACAAAGGCATAAAACAGAGTGCAAGGAGTCTTTCCCAGGATTTAGGTATGCATGGAAAATGTCCAACATGAGAAGTGAAGAGAATGAAGAGCTTGCCTAGGGCTACTGAAGTCCCCTGGTTTTGTCTGAAGGCTGCTTGAGAAGCAACACCTGAGAAGGAGAAAGGTAGAATCTGAGGATGGGAAAGTGGTCAGGATTTAGAGAATCACAGGGGCTAATTTGGTGAGGCACTTCAGTGTGAGCTTAGAATTAAGTGCTTGGGGTGATTAGTTAGAGCAATTTCCAGGCAAGGACACTACCTAGATGGCACGCTTGGGACGTTCAGTTCAGAGGCAGTGCTTAACCTAGGTTTTTCCTCCTTCAACATGTTTTAAGAAAGCCTGCATTATTGCTCCCAGCTGTTCTGGGGATACAGAGAAGAGGATATTAGTATGAGGAGCTGTCAAGTTCTTATGCCTTTTTTTTTTTTTGTCCCTAGTGACAGTGCTTGCTGTGTCCCCCTGCCAGCCACTATTCAGCTTAATCATCATTTAAACTGCCAGTTAGTTACTCTCATGAGTCTTCATGCCAGCTAACAGTGTTATAGCCACTTTTCCATGATCAGACTAAGACATTCAAACCCCTACTTCACTTGCCTTTGTTGGATCTCTACAGATGCTGACACATGCTAACTTGTCTCAGGCTTGTCTGTTGCCTGAATAATCAGAACAATTGCTAACCTTCATTTAATGTCTCCAAAGAGGGTACTGCAGTAGTTTTCTGCTATCTGAAAAGTTGGAAGCATCTGCACTATTTCTCAGGAAGGTCATTCGAGTCCAATGCAAATGTGACACAGATGATAGATCTCTGGTAGGACCCTGTTTTTAATTAATTTAACTTAATCTACTTAATGGATTTACTTGTAAGTTATCAGAAAATTCATTCAGAGCTTAAGTGCTGTAAATTGGTAGATGATACATCGAATCTTTCAACATAGTTCGCAGAGACTGAGCCCTTATTTTAAAAACAGCAACAGCAACATATTGGAATTGTATTCAGCTTTTTTTTTGAGTTTTTTATATATGAATTACACTAATTTGAGACCAAAGTTTCAACGCCAGATAGCTTTAAATTTGGGAAATTCCAAAGTGTAAGCTGATGGTTGTGCAACACAAACTCAGTCCAGAATCATTTAACTGGACTTTTTTTTTAGATGGCCATACCTCATTTAGTGCAAAAACATTGACTTTTTATCTCACGAACTTTACTTTTGTTCCCATTGCACATTGTTTGATAAGCCAGTCTTCCTTATTTACTGAATATTAATCAAACTCTTTGAAAAAGACAATCATTTATTTGCCTGTCAGTTTTCCTTGACAGTCATCCCTGTCGTATGCCAGTACATCACACTTTCTCCCACAGCATTCTTGTTACATTTATTATTTTTATTCCATTTTCCAGATAGAAACTGAAACAATGATTTAGATGAAAGCGTGTCTATGTGTTGGGCATTATAAATTGAAGAATAATTCTCACTGATGTTAATTGTAGCTGCAAGCTCTTAGCACTTCTAGTCAGATTCTTAAGAAGCAGGAAGCAATTAGGGAACCCGTGGCAAATACATATCTTGTGACATGTTATATCAGGACTATGGCAGTGGTAGGGTATGAATCTGGTTTTCCAGAGTATCATTCATTGCTTTAAGCGTGAACCGATGCTTTTCTCTTTCTTGACATCCCCTGACACATTGGCTCCTCACTTTACCTCTTAGGAAAAAATATAGAGGAATATGCTGTGGAACCAAGGAAAAGTAATGAAATTTGAAGTGTCATGCATGAAGAGAGAGAAGATAGAAGAACTGGTACTTAGTTGCAAAGTACCCAAAGGAGATTATTTATTCTAGTTACTAGAAGCAGACAGAATCTATAACTCCCCAGGTACTTCGCGTGCTATCCAAGAGCTATATTGCCACAAAGGGTCCAGTTCTCCACTTGAACTGGTATGAAGTATCCTTTGATATTAATGCATTGATTTATTTTTTCATTTAGGCTTCTGCTGCCTAAGGAATGACCCAGGAATATTAAACTTCTAACTTGAATTGTATCCTCTGAGGACCACTGACTGCCCAGGACCACAGTATCTGGTACTAATGCTTTCTATCATTAACTGGAGAAGAAATATTAGACAAGGAGGCTGAACTGGCAAGACAATAGGAACTGTAAGTCCATGAAAACTAGGAAAAATTTGACTAAATTAAATTAAAATTATATTAAACCAACACATGTAAAGGATTGTAATGATGGAGGGTGGGGGCTGCCCGTTTTCTTTTCCATTTTCTCTATGAATTCAGCAAAAAAAAAGAATTGGTGTGGAAAGGAATTGTGGAAAAAGCAATTGGGCATAAAATAAATGGAACTGTGTGTAGTCATCTGATTGATAATGGGTTATATCAAAATCTAATATTGTTTATACTCAAGTGAGATGTGGCATAATATTCCATGCATTTTTAGTATGACTGTCTTTATATTTCCTTGTTTAATGAAATATGAATATTGAGACCCTTGTAGTGCTCCTTCTTCTGAAGAAATTCTATCAAGTGGAAAGTGAATACATAAGGGGATCACTTATTTATGTTTTTAATTATTTTTTTTTCAAAATTAGATGTTTGTTACATGAAAGACAACATGTGAAGGTGCAAGTAGACAAAATAGGCAGGTACCTACATAAAAGTAATAGAAAAATATTGAAAAAAAATGAGAAAATGAGGATTAGTGAAATTCAATGCATGAACATCATGTTTCTGTAACTCTGACCATTTTCAGTTTTATTAATTTATTACTCTGTATGCCAGTTGTCAACATTTAATGAGCTTATATTTCTTGTAAGATCTCCTGCTATAGCTGTTCCTTTTAAATGGGTCTGATTTAGCCCCCTGAAGTCAAATGGGAATCTCAGATGACAACAAATTGGGCACAACAGCATTAATAGATTGCATATTTAAATATAAACAAAGCAAGTAAAGCAATCTGATTGTATATTCCGTTCTACTTCCCCTCATTATTATCCCCACAGGTTGATTCTTCATTCTTTGAGCATAGCAAGATTCAAAGCAGGTCAAAGAAACGAGCTAAGAACACCTTATGCTTTCAGCACTCCAAGAGAGTCAAGATTTCCTTGGCCACATGCTCTGCATGTGATTGCAGGTGGTGTACCTGCTGGCACGGGGTGCCCTTGAGCTCTCCTTCCACCCTGCGGAAACTTGTGGAGACATCCATGCAATTTTTTTTCCAGAGATAGGGTCACAGCAGGGGTGGAGATTAAGTTATTGCACCAGCTAGAGGTTCACATGTGCTGGGTGAGATGAACCAGGAAGCTGAACAAGATATAACTGCAGCTGCTTTGCAAAAACTTTGCCACTTGCTCCAAAGGGCTAGCAACAAAAGTAGAAATTAAGCTAATTAAAGTTCATAAAAGCCCCTACTCAGAAACTTATCCATGGCTATTTGTTCCTACCTTATAGATTACACTTAAATAATTTATAGTAAAATTACATTAATGAGTCCCTCTTTATCTCTAGTATCTCTGTCTCTTAGTGCTTTCCACTGGAAAACATTTTGTCAGGGACCTCCTTCATTTATAGTGAGAGAATTCCCACTGAAATACCTCTAGAAATCTCAGCCAGTTACATTACAGTTGGGAAGTAATCAAGCAGCAGTCCCTCTGCTAACCATATCTCATAAATTTAGGGATTTATAGGTTGATCCTGATATTTTGAACTCCATCTAGAAACCTAGTGGCAGCTTCTGCAGATCCAAAAATACTGTTATAATAATAATTTTGCTATAAAATGCTGTTTTGAAAACCAGTCATAGAATTGTTCCTCAGCTTCAGTTTCCCAGAGGCCTTAAGGTAAAGCCTCACACAAAATGTAATGCAACTAAATAGAAATGGGGATTATTCTGGCAAGGATTACCTCTGGAAGGGTCACATTCTTCCCCTTAGATACAGATGAAAATACTGATAATAAATTCTGTTTGAAAAAAAGTTTTAGCATCCTTCTCTATTACCTAAGCAGTAAAATTCAGTTGACATCTATCCAAGCTAATGAGGCCATTGTGAGAGACACCTTCATGATGCCTCTGCTGCACTAGGGAGTGTAGCCCAGTCTTTAGCTGGTGTAAATCAACTCCATTATCTTCTCACTAAATTGGCAAGCACTGTCACTCCCAAAGCCTCCAATAGCTTCAGGAATAAAATTGCCATCCTTAACTTTATATGTGTGCTTCAGGACAAAATGAAAGTGCTTCTCTTAATGCCTAGAAATCCCCTGCCTTCACCCTGTTCATTATTGGAATGTCTTGAAATTCCGCCAAAATGCTTAAGTAGCCGAAGAATAATCTCCAGAGATTAAGAGATCTGCAACAAAACAACAATGGGAAAGTGATCTCTAGAGTAAGGGCTTTGTGATTCCTCTTTTGCTTACAGAAGCCTGTACCAGCTTCACAGTAGGAGAAGCAGCAAATAAGAAGAGCATCCAGCCCTACAATTACTGCTAATTACATCTTTAAAAATGAGGATTTTCAAATGTTAAAGGGGGGTTTGGAAATGGATGGGTAGCCTTATTTGAGAGTTTTCTCACAAAAAGTGTTTCATGTTTCCTGTTACCTGTTGAGCTCCCCTTGCATTGCTTTTACTTTCTCCTCGGTGACCCACTTGTTATCCATATAGGGAAAAGGTTTGAGTTTTAACCTTTTTACTAGGCTTCTGTAGAAGCTAGAAGTGACAAAAACATAAATCTATGTAGTTTATTTCCACTGTGGGCATAGATTTTTCCTTCTTAAAGATGTTTTTAGATTAGTCCAGGCCAGAGATTAAGTGGCACCACAATTATAACATTTTCTTCTCTTCCTCCCTTATCTTCCAGATTTACTTCCAGGATTACTTCTCCCCTGGCCTTTTTCAGCTTCTAAACTCTGCTAATCTCTTGCTTCTGTTTTCAGCAGACCAGCCCTTACCATTCTTCTTTCCATAACCTGTTTCTTTTCTAAGCAGACAGACGTTTTCCCCCTGGATCTTTTTCAGTCTTTGTTTTTTGTCTGTCATAGTTTTCTGTCAGTCCTCGTAACAAATCCTCTCTCACCATGCCTCCAAAAACCTGGGTTTTGATCCAGTGCTCAGCCATTTCACCTCCGGGCTTCCAGTCCCATAACTTGGAAGATAAAGCAATAAGGGAAGCACAAGTAAAACTAATCCCTGAAATGGACTAGATAATTCTCCCTCCTATTTTCCCCTAAGGCAAACACATTGACATTTAAGTTAGGTTATATCCTGGTCATATGAAAAGAAACTGAAGTTGATCTATGAAGTTTTTACTGGTTAGTGTTGAGAGTCTCTCTGAGGCAAAAACTAAGGGCAGAACTTGACCCTGTGGCTGAAAAATCCCCGCAGATTTCGCTGGGTAATGGCAGGAAATCATTCTCCATCTACATAAGAGATCTTACTGAGTTTGGACACTGAGGAAAGATATTAATCCTGGGCCTGATCCTTCTTGTGTTAGTGTAAATCAGAAACAAGCCAAGTTTTACAGAAATGAAGAACCTGGAATTATTACTGGAATACGTTCCTGGAACAGACCAGGAATCCTGTTACAAAAACCAGGATTAACCCTGTCTTCATGCATTCTGGGCTTGCTGAGGTGAGAAACAATGTGATCTAGCAGACAGAACGGAAATAAAAGCTGGGAGGCCTCCACTCTATTCCTTGCTCTGACAGTGACATATTAGGTGACAGTGAGCAGATCATTTCACTCTGTAAACAAACGCTTCCCCTTTCACCTTTGGTCTAGCTGATCCATAAATTCTTTGGTCTAAATAGGACCTCCTAAGCATTGTCATAATGTAAGTAATAACAAACTTACTCTTGCAAAAAACTATTTCTAAAAGAAAATTAAACATCAAAATAACTTAAAAATTGTGGAACTAGCATATTGAGGTATTGTTTATTAAGACTGGGATTATATAATTCCACAGTGAAGAGGGCGGTTTGCTTCACAAAACACATTTGTCACCAGCAGCCTCAGTGGTTTCTTAAGATGACAACAGATCAGTCTGTCTAACTTGTAATTAGGGATAAAAAAAAATGACAAAAAGATCTGACCTTAATTTAAAAAATTAACATTGTGGCAAAAAGCAAACGAAGTGCATTTTCAGTTTAATTAAAGTGCCACAATTACAGTGTAAATAATTGTGTTTTATTAATCATCGGCATTCAAGCTTGTGACTGCAGTGATACTAAAGATAATTAAGTTGCTAGTACTGACTGTGGTGCCTTAATAATTACATAGTAGTTAATACAGAATGCTACCTAAAACAGGGAAGTTCTGCTTAGCAATTATGTTATCTAAGGCTACTAATTACTCATGTTAATTTGGAATTACTTCATTTGCCTGTGTAGACTAGGCTTGTTATACTGCAAGTCTCCATTGTCACTTCTGTCAGGTGCTACAGTGCTGTTGATTTCCTTTGGTTTCCAAAGCAATTTACAGTGTTTCACATCATAAAAATGGAATGTAAGGGAGACATATGCTATATTCTGCCATTAGGAGGACCCTTCTGATAATCAATGTCAAGGCATAGTCCACCTTAAAAAGTAGCTCTTAATAGTACTATTCTACTAGATGGAGAAATCAAAGTTATTTTTAGGATATGAAGAAAATGAGGACAAGAAACTAACATGGGACAGGAACAGACCAGAATCAGAATAAAAAAAGTCCCAGGTAATTCCTGCTTGCACTTGTAATATTGAGGATTGTGCTTTAAGGTCTGGCCTTCTGAGTCAGGACATGAGCAGGGAGCTGTGAAGCCTGAAATATCAAATCAGATGAACTGAATGTAGTGTAAAGAAGACATGTTGCAAGTAGCTTGAGTGCACAAGGTAAAAGGAATGAGAAAGTATCCTGCAATGAAAAATGAAGTGGTCCCATTTGTTAAATCAGTTCTTAATTTAAAATTATCTAGAAATATAGAAGTCAAACGGAGGTTTAATCAATGCTCTTTCTATGACTCTAAGCTATGGCAGCTTTCTTTCAGATAAAACTCTTTAATTGTCTTATTAAGACAGAATAGATTAACTGTGAAATGGCATTGCTTATAAAAGCAAAATATACCAGAGAGAAGTTTTAATTAGGGAATTTAAGATGTAGGAAAAACAGGACACTGTAAATTGGCTTTTCATTGGTCTCTTGCAGAGTCGTCAACTTTTAATTATGCAAACTCATTCCTGGAAAGGAACCAAATTATGGTAAGGAACTAAAATAAAACAAGTCCAGGAGAAACTGCTAGAAATACACAATTAGCCACTGATAAGGCCAAGAAACTTGCCAAGTGAAAAAAGCATCTATTTCAGAGTGAAACTTAAACTAGGTTGGACGGTTCTCTCATGGAGGAGGCACAGCACTCCAGTTCCTGCAGGATGCATCCAGAAGGAGCCTTTCTGGAGAGCTTAGGATGTAGCCTCACATCTTTGGAGAAACAGCCTGAGTTTTGCCAATAAGGAGTTGTGGCGAACATCACTTTGCTTTTCTCCCTTTTTTTCTTATCAAGAAAATCAAGATTTTACAATAATGCAATGACAACATCAAGAGCTTGAAATACTGATCTTAGGGTTTCTAAAACAAATTCTTTTTCTAGGTTGACTGCTTTCTTCTGGTATAGGGTAAATGGGATAATTTTTTAACTAGTGTTCAGATATGAGCTCTATGTTGTTCTGAGCTTGTTTGAATAGGTGCTGTGGCTACGTGGCGTCTCCAGAGACTATGGAACAAAAGAGAAGAATGTCTCCCTCCCTCTTCACTCACTCTTTGTGCATGCAGGAGCTATTTTTAATATCACAAATTAATACATACGGGGAAACAGATCCTCTCAGCAATAGAGCATCAGCGGCATCTGAGACTGAACCATGTGGAGAAGCAGGACTGGCAGCTCTTGGAGTTCTATTGCCTTAGGCAAATCAGCAAATCTCTAGTGTAGTATCACCTACATGTATCTTTACTGAACAGTTAGCTGAACGTACTATTTTGCTGCTGATAGCAGCCCCATTGATAGGGCTGGACTTGCAAAGAAGCTCAATGCATCAGAATATTTAGTTCTGCTCTTCATCTTGGCAACTGGCAGTTCCTCCACATCTCAGAGCTTTGGTGATCAAATGTTGAAGATGTGGCTGCTTTTACTTACTTTTTTTCCCCTCAGTGACTTTATTAGATCTGTATCTAGTTCTGAAGCTCATAATTTATATCTGCATATTTTCATAAAACATATGATTGAGGACAAAGTTCTGCTCCAATTACTCTTGTGTAATACAACTCTAGTATATATGAATAATTTAATTCCATGTAGGGCATATTGGCTTTAGTTTAGGGCCTCATAATCATTGTGAAATGTGGAAACCATTTAAGAAGTCGAGGGCTGAAAACAGTGTTTTTATGTCCTTCGGAAAGCCTTCATGGATAGAGAAGTAAAACAATTCATAGATTTGTCTCTGAGCTTGTTTTTCATGTAAGCAAAATTATTTTTCAAGGAAGAAACAATAATAAGACACAAACTCTTATTATTATAAGAGACTTTTGTTTGCTCTGGGTACAATCCCAGATCTATCTAACTTTTCCCAAGTATCCATAACTCCACATTCAGCTACCCCTTTTTTACAGGACATATGGACAACAAGACAAAAAGCAAAACCCACTCATGTTGTCCTGTAGATCTGGCCCACCTTCAGTGTTCTCTCCAAACTACAATGAACTAAATTCTCATATGTGCAGGAACACTGCATGCATCTAATCCGTAATTTACCTGGAAGTATGAAAAAAAAACCCATCTTCTAGATATCTGCTAATTATATCATGCCAGGAAGATAAACATTTCCACTGCAAATTCAAAAACAAGGAAACCAAGGCCCAGAAGGGTTAAGTAACTTGGTTAATAGAAGGTTTAAGGTTAAGACATAAATAGATTCTAGAAGTCTTTACCATGTTCCTCATGCTCTAATTACTGGGCTGCACTTCTGAAGGAATTCTCCCCTGAAGCGCTGCTGCTTTACAGCCACTCTCCTGGCTATATGCTGCAGACCATAGGGTCCCTGTCTTTGTGTGCTTGGTTCTTTTCATTGGCTGTGGCAGCCTCAGCAGAGGCAGTTCGGGTCTCTGTTCTGCATGTATAAGCAGGAGTGGCTGTTTTAGGAAACTGTCACATATCACTTGCTGGCAGCATGTGTACCACGAGAGAGATGAGCACTTCTGTCTGGGAGATTTTGAGGTGAGCTACTTAAAAAGCTGACCCTTCATCTGGAAAGTGGATATATTGAACAGTCTGAGGCCCAAACTGCCTCTGATGGATAAGCTGTATCCAAATGCCTTTTTTATACCACTGAAAAGGAGCAATTAGCACAGTTCAGTTGATGTGCAGCAAGGTCACACCTATATCTTTATATTTCCTATATAAAGATATTTTATATCTGTAGCTGAACAGCCCCAGAAGAATATAGACTGGGCCATGCTAAAAAAATTGAACTTTTATCTGTAAAAGGGTCAGCCTGCATCTGCTTCCCCTCCAGATTTCCCCCAAAGTACCAACATCTGGAGTTTTTCAAAGGCATGGGAGGCAGTTTGACATCCCTCTTCAAATGTTTCTGAGAATCTTCCTTATGAATCCTTAGATATACAGGCCCTCATGCTGTTCTCCATGTGCTGAAATCAGTGGAATTATACCACTGTAAGGCAGAAACGAGGGGAGAAAGTGGCCCTGTGAGAGGCCCTTCTGGATAGCAGTGGTGAAAATGAAGCCGTTAATCATCCCACTACATAGTGATGAGCTTTTGCTGCCAGGCTAATACCCTGATGCAGTGTGGTATGGATGCACAACCAGATGTGTTCTTGTCTACATTGGCATCAGAGGGAATTCAAGGTCTACGGGTTGGTCTGCTGGAGACAGAAAATATTAACAGTGTTATAAATCTGAATAGTCAAATTGATGAGGGACTCAGGGAAAATGTCAGTAAATTAGAAATCATTAGAGACATTTTGAGAAGCATAAAGGTTGAGAATTTTGGTAAAGGATGTGTTTATTATAAAAATGACTGAATCTCAATATAAATTAAAAGACATTTTTTAATATCACTTGCCTGAAAGGCAAGGAAATATATATTCCTGTAAGTATGCACATGTACACATATACACTCAGACACACTGGCAAGCTTTTAAAATATCAAAGTTTCAGACAAACAATATGAGAGCAAGAATTTGAACAGGATAGGGAGTTGAAACAGAAGCTTTTAATTACTTCCTGATTACTTGGGTCAAGTGTTGAATATGATAAAAGGGAAAGCAGAACAACATGATTTTCTTTTTGATTTTCCCTCCTGCTGTTCTCTGAATGAATGTAATGAAGCACAGAGTAGGGGGGGTCAGGGAGACTGATGGTGGCTGGAGAGAGGAGGAAAAGGACAGACATACCAAGAGTTTTTGCTTTTGTGCATGAAAGCTTTGAAATATTGTTAAATTAATTATTTTAGGAGAAATGCATCATGGTATTGTCTGAGTATTAAATTTGCTTAGCATAGAGTTATCAGTGCTTATCAGTCCAAAGAAAGAAGACCATAAAATTAACTTAGAGCCAAATCTTGGTTTGCCTTCCTTACAAAATTCCTTTTTAAATAAACATTTTTTTAAATAAGAAATGAGTTTTAATTAGAGAAAGGACTTTATAATTTGACCCATTATAGACTATTTCCATGATATCCTGCAAGTCATTTTTCTTTTGCGATTTTTTTTCCTCTCTGCCCCAAAGCCTTTTGAATATACCCTTAAATATAACAATCCTATGTGGTTCTAGTGTAACTATCTGGTTTTCCAACCTTCTTTCAAGTAGAAAATTAGAACTTTGGACTTCAGTTCTAGTAATACCAATAGACTAATAGATTTTGAGTGTAGTGTGACAATTAAGCTAGATATTTCTTTTCAAGTTTCATGATAAACTCCAGTGGTCCAATGAATACCTGCTTTCTTTCCAATTTCAAGGCTGAACCTTTTTAGCCTCCTCAAATAGCAGTATTCCCACATCACTGTCTACAGGAGTTTGCTTCTCTCTCCTGCATCTGTATACATCGCAGGCAGGGAGGCTGCACTTCCAAAACAGCCCCGCGGAGTCTTCAAGAGACAACCTGAAGCCATGTGAGGAGTCATCAGCAGGGTTTCTCACTGATTCTCACTCTCCTTAGCCTCCCTTGAGTTTTGTGCAGGTGGTGGAGTGCCACTTTAGGGAACCTTGGCTATGATGAGCCAGTGCTGTATGGGTTAACATAATTTTGGGTATAATCTCATAACCTCCTAACAAAGTTTCTATTTTATCAAGATTCACTGCACATTTCTGAACCTCCTTCAATCTCTTCCATTCTTTTCCTTTTTTAGTGAGGTGCATCATGGTTTTAATGTATGTGAGTAACTCTATATGCAGAACTGCTGCATGCCCCAGACGTCTTAAAATAAATAAATAAGTAGATAAGGACTCAGGACACTGAAAATGAGTTTGACGAGTTCAAATTTCACAAGGTAAAACAGATCACAAACAATCTTCTTGACCCTTCTGTCTTGTTTCCCTTTGTTTTCTTTACAAGATTGATGGATACTCCCCTTCAAGAGACATTTAGAAAGGGCAGATTTTGAGGCCAGTTGGAATTGCCTTTATTGATGCACCTGATATTCCTACAGGGATCTAATTTGCAGCATGGAGCTTTGTAATTTCATGCTAGAACAGCATAAAATGGAAGAATAACTCATCCAGAAGGAGGGGATTATGTAACATAGTAAAAGAGAATCAACAGAGACAGTGAGGATGCTTTGGAAAGTCGTCTTGCTGGTTCTGCAGTGCCATGGACCCACTAATTGGTTTCAAGAACAAAGGGAAGATACGTTACTAACAAGGGGAAAAAAAAAAGTAACTCAATATTAATAGATCTCAACTTCTGAATTCACTCAGACAAAAATATATTGCAGCTGAATAATATCCCCTGCTACAGTTTAGCATAGTATGTAGATACAGTTTAGATTTCCTGGAAATGCAGATTTGTACTTTAGGACACTTACCTGTTAAGGGTCTTTCTCCACAAGAAGCAAACTCCATTTTCTAGGGGATTGGCCTCAACTCTCTTGGCTTGCCAAAGCTGTGTGAAGATGACACTAAGCAATCGGACACAATACTCTTTGTCACCGTCATCTATGCCTTGGGCTCTAGTGTGTCTGAAGAAGAGCTGTGTTAAAGAGCTTTGCTGTGAGGAATTCCTTCCCTATCATGAAACACCTATAGTCTTAATGCAGTCAAAGCACCTGAAGTGAGAAGATGATATCCTTGTCCTATACCAGTTTATAGTCTCCCTCTTATGTAGCTGTAAGGGAAACCTTTGGGCCTCTCTGGAATCATTGAAACTTTTGCTCCTGACATATTGTCATAAAATTTCTCTGACCATTGTTTCTGCAAATATATTTAAAAAGCATCAGTCCTAGTATTATGCTGTTTGCCACTGCATGTGTATACTGAGCTGTTTTGTGAAAATGATTTATCTCTGCTCATTGTTTCGCTCATAGCTGGTTTCTAATAAAGGCATTTTTTTCCAAAACTTATTTTTCTTTATAACTTATTTTTATTATCGAAGTCTTGCCCATGGCAGCTGGTGGCCAGAGTCCAGAAGATTGTGACCTTGGCCCTATGTCATAGCCCGGCACATGAGAACTCTCCCAGAACCACAAATTCCAGCCACTGTGGCCATCCTCTCTTGCCTTCCTCATGGTAAACCCACTGAATAACAAACTGTCTTTGACAAATGAAAACCTGGAAAATCAAATATGGGACCTGAGAGAAACTATTGCAGAGCTGGATATCGAACACCAGAAGTTATTGAAAGAAAATGAAGATATAAAGGACTGGAACAGGAGACTGCAGGCCAGTGCAGACTGTTTCAAGATATTAGTAGAGGACTTACACAGAGAAGTGGATAATGCCAGGAACATGCTAAAAGACAGAGAAAATAAAATCAAACAGACAAAATTGCAGAATAAAAATCTAGATAAATTCAATGAACAACTGAAGGCAGAGATCATGGAAATGTCTTGCCAGATATCTGCATATCAGGATGATGAAAAGTATGAAGAGTATCAAAGCATCAAAGAGACATTAAGAGAGAAAAATAGACGGTATGAAAATGAGAGGTGTTTGGAACACCTGCAAGTCAAACTGGAAGTGAAGGAGAAGATGTATGAGCAAGAAAAGCTCCGAGCCTGCCAGCTAAGGGACATGTTAGAAGAATTTGACAAGCTCAGGGAAGTTCAGACGAATCACATCGCACAAATAAAAGGAGAAGTAGAAGAGCTGGATGCGGAAACTGCACTTTGGAGAGCAGCACATGAGACCAGCCCCCTGCCTGGTTGCTTACTGCATGAATTGGCTGAAGCCAAACTTCTGGAGGACTCACTCCCTTCATTTACAAAAGAGAAATTCTTCTGTTACGTGTGGAGTACCTTAAAGATCTTGCTGTTAGTGCTAGTTTGCATTGGACTTTTCCTTACTTGCTTTATCATTCACTGCCTTCCACTACTGTTTAATGACAATGAATTTGATATACTCGTACAAGCCATGTATCCATACCTCACTTTGAAAAATGAAGGACTGTTGCCATTTTAAGAATCTCTATAAAGGCTCTGCAGAGTTGTTCATGTCAATTTAATAATCCCTCCTTCCGTGCCTTAACGCATGAGTTCATGTGGTTTTTTAAGAAATCAAGTAAACTTCAGGTTTTTAGCATAGGGTTTCTTGAATTAGATTGTTATTGAGAATGTATTTTATAATAGAGAGTTGCATCCAGTAAAAACCCAACAGAATACTCACTGCCTCAGGCAAAGGAGACAAAATAATGCAGTTTGTGCCAATCTGACTGAAAGTGGCCATGTGCAGCACTTGATTCTGGAATTCACTCCCCTGCTAGCATGTCAGCATCCAAATTTGTTCACCTATGGGTCACATTGCAGAGCATATCCTTTTCTTTTCAGGCTTTGAGGAAGAGCATGGAGGAATTTAATAATGTAGGAGTATTTTGTACATTGAGTTGAGGTTGGTTAAAAGGACCTTTCATTACTGGATGTTAATTCACATGCTGCATATTTACATTTGACTAAAATCTTTTGTTTGTACATCTAGAGACAATAGCCACAGGGACTACCTAAATGCAAATAAATAAATAAATGCCATTTCGTGGATGGAAAATTAAATCCTAAAGACCAACATGGCAGCTGGCCAACTGGCAATCATGCTGAGCCTTCAGAATTATCCCTGACATTTATGCATAAAGCAGGTACCTGAAGCTTGCAAGGCAGGAGCTAACAAATAAATGGTACACAGGGCAAATATGATTCTGGAAAAAAAAATATTAGGTGGATGGCGAGAGCTGTGATACTATGGCATTACTTTCAGCAGTGATATATGCAGCAGCTTGCAGCCATGGCAATGAAGAAAAATTCCAAAGATGAAAAGGCTAGAACAACCCCTTAATCTCCTGTGTGACAAGAAAGTATCCCTTTGAAATGAGAGAGATATAGTCTAGAAGAGAAAAGTTAGAGTATGAAGAGATTGGGCAACATTCAGAGGTAAGGTGAAGTCAGAACAAGGTTTTATAGAAACAAGGATGGTTTATGTTTAAGATGCTGATCTGTGACTCAGAATAATTTGATTTTCATCCTGCATCCTTTCTCCTTTTCCTCTGGCAAGTCACTTAATCTCTCCAGGTCTCAGTTCCCCAACTAAATAACAAAGCAGTAATATTCCAGATATTTCTTTTGATATTTGAGAGCATTTATTTGTTTGTTTGTTTGTTTTTTAACTTGAATTACTTTACAGAACTGAGTAAGAGAATATTAGGTGAATAGTTAAACAAGATGAGCTCAGAGGGAAGTATACCCTTGCAAAAGAGGAATAGTAGTGCCAGGCATCTCTACGTAGAAATCTATTACCCTGGACCAACAACATCAGCCAGAAGAGTTTATGCACACATAAAAAGGATTTAGTCAGAGAAAATGCCTAATAAAATCGTGGCCCATTCTTAAGTACTGACTTTAAGGTACTGTTGTTACTGGATAATACTGGTAATGAGAAGTGAGCTGCCTATAAGAGTCTTAATCGTACTGGCTGGCAAATTATCACCTACTATAGTTATGCAAAGTCAGAGTGATTTTACTTAATCCTTGCTGTCCAGTTCCATGGGGAATGTCATGGGAAAAACAAATATTCGGTGGGGTTATTTGTGGAAAAGAAACACTGCCTTGGCTGGTCACAAAAAAGGGGCTCCAGGAATATGTCCTGGGAAGGGCCATAGAGGGATAACTGCAAGGGGTGAGTAGGTAGTTCTGTTGTCCTCATTTTTCAGCAGGTCTTCTCCACCAGCTTCAGCTACTGTCCTGTACATATTACACAGCCTATGTCTGAGGGTGACTGAAAATAAAACCTTACAGGCCTCTTTAAGAGCCAAAAGTAGCATTAAAGCTAGCAGATGTATTTTCAGTATAAAATGGTTACTTCACATAACATGTGGTACATTCTGCACACAGGGAACTCTGTTCTAATAAACTGTTTCAATAACTATAAGTCATACAAAAACAAAATTTTGCAGTTAAATGGGATAAACACCTAGAACCAAGCCAAAAAAATCACATATGCAGCACAGACCTATCTATACTTTATATTTTTTCTGAATATGTACGAATCTCAGATAATCCTATGATTTTTATGTCTTTCCCATCTTTATTTTACAGAAAAAGAGAATTTTATGTTATCATCATCATCATCATTAAAAAAAAGCGAAGTCATATTTTTAATACATGTATTTTTATGTTCTGAATATAGCTGTAGGGCTGAATTCCTACAGGGAAAATCTGTGCAGTTACAGTCAGATGACAACCTTTTAGCTGAAGTTACCATATATGCCAAAAAGTGCTGCAAAATTCTAAAGCAATAAAGGGACAGTAGAGCAGGAAGTGACTTGAAATAGGTAGATTTAATACAGACAGTTGCTTTCCTTGCAATTCACTACTACTCCGGTAAAAATAGCACTTAGAGCAACAACTCATTACCTTTAACCATATATTTTCTTCATCTGAAAACTTTGCACACATATAATGATGAAAAGCAGTGCTTTTTGTAAACGTGTCTTATTTATTTCTTCCCCTTTGATTCATTGCTTTTTCTGGCAGTCATTCCTTCCAGCTGCATTCTTGAAGGCAATTCAAGACGTACATGAACTCTCTTGAGGATTTACATGCACACATACTTCCTTTGCTGTAAGACTTTCTTCAGTCTCCTAGAAGATACAAACAAAATATACTCTCTAAATATCTAGTTTGTATTTTCTTCTCAATTATAGTATGAATGGTATATATGTATGTATGTGTGTGTTTGTATGTACATATACATATGCTATAATGAGTGCTAAAAGCCTTGATTGCACAAAGACTTTTTGTGCTAAACACTCTATAATGTTAATTGACCAATAAATGCTGCTCTGGCCATGTAGAATTGTAAAACACACAGGGATGTTAATAGCCCTTTTTGTGGAGTAGAGGAGAGGTGTGGTAAGACAACTTCCCAAGATCACACAGCTTATGGAAACTGAACTAATATTTTCAACAAGTCTAATGAGGTGAATGTTGGTCTTGTGTTTAAAGCAATTAGCTTTAACAAATACTTTGTTAGAAGTCTCTCCTGTAGGGAGAAAATAAGTGTCTTCTTCACTCAGATACTTGTATTACTAAGAAAATACGGTGACACGTAATGATCAAAGAAGGAGGATTTGGGATCTGCTTGAAATATTTAGCTTCAGATGTAAGCTATTCAATTCAGATGTTTGAGAAGCCTGAAGCCACAGCTGACTTGTATCCTACTACCTTCCTGCAAGACTATCTCTAGTCCTCTTAACACATTTTGGAAAAAAAAACTGCTATACAAGCACAAAATGGTCTAGATTTTGAGCAGTGCTGTACTCCTGCACCTCCTAAGGTCCTCCCTTGATGCTAGGGAATGGCAGCTCTGCTTAGGAGCAGTCCTCTGCTCCTTCCAGGTCTAGACTCAAGACCATCTGTGTACATCAGTGGCAGCCTTCAAAGGAGGCTGAAAATTGGGCCCCAGAGAAACCAGAGCCAGTACATGCAAGAATACTTTCAGTGTGTTTATTTCCAAGGAACTTACCCTGTCCCCCATAACCTGCCACTTTCAGCAAGAAAGGCTCTGGAAGAAAGCTGGAAATAGAAAATCAGGCTGCAGAATATCTAATGTATTATTTGAAAATAATCTTTTCCAAAGTGAATATAGTCTGGGGACTTTTAAGAGTATGGAGCTTTACAGCTGAGAAATGTACTAGCGTGTCAATGTGGTAATGAAGTTAGTTCTGCACTGTTTGGAAAACAGCAAATTTCCTTCCAAGGTTTGTGATTAAACATCTAACAGAAAATAATAATTTCCTTGCAGGCGCTTAGGCATCAAATATACACAAAGTGAGAGCCAACCACAGAATGAACCAGCTAAATATCACTATTGAAAGTCACCATTATCCTAGAATCTTCTTAGTATTCACTGTTAATTATAAAAACCAATATCTATAGAATTGAAGTGCCCAGTGGGAGAAAGTATGACATTTAACTTACAGAATTCCTCCCCCCTTCAATTCTTTTTCACACAAAATTGGTGCTTATTCAGTAAAAATCAGGAGTTGTGAAGGGGGGGGTGGGGGAGATAGTGTATTAATTTACATGCATATCTTGCTATTGCAGAGAGAGCAAAAGATTATCTAAATTAAAAAAAAAACCTGTTTTGCTGCATATAAGGAAAGATTCCTATAATGACCTTAAGTAAGCAGAAAAACAATGTTGGCTTGTCTGGGAAGCGAGGAGGAAGGGAACTATTTCTTCCAACTGAGATGAGCATGGGAAACTGTACCATTTGGCAGCCTTTACCTGGACGAGCTAGAAGTATTATGTTGAGCAGAGATTCACATCACTGTTGCCTCTTATCAGAATTCGGTTCCCGGAGGAAGCAGAAAATTGTGTCAGATTTCTTGGCTCTGTATAATTACTCAGCAAGAATGATGCCTACTTTTTTTCTCCTGAAATATGTTTTAGAATCACTGCATTCAGGGGTAGAAGAGCTCACCAGCTTCCTTAGGTCATTTGATTTAACTTCAAGACTCAAGCCAAGCAAAGGAAATTTCTCCTGCCTAAAGCAGGCTCCTACAACTAGTGTATGAGTCTTTCTGAGTATTTTGGCTGTAGACTCTGCCGTGTAAGCGAACAAAGAGCATATGCATGCTTGGAAATGTGCTGCATTCATAAGCCTCACTTCCAGTTGTGTAAGTTAATATGTATTAACTGCAAATCAGTTAAATCAGAATTGCAGTTTAATTAAAAACTCCAGGCTAAATGAAGTATTAGAACAAATGGGAAGCTAGTGATATTGAGTAGGAAGGAGAAGGTAAAATCGTAAAAAATCTGAAAAAATCTAGGTCATTTGCATTACTACAAAATAAAATTTCATTGTTTCTCTCCTTCCTTGTCCTAATTTATATATTGCTGAGGACAAAAATAAAGCAACTGCTTCTCTTCTCTGTACATTTGTTTTCTTTTCTGCGAAACCTTTCCAGAAGACATCTGAACTTCATCTAAACACCTGAATTTCAAAGAAGAGGAAATGAAGAGGTGAAGCAATAGCAGTTTTCAAATACATAAAAGGTAATTTCAGTAAGGAGAGGAATAAGCTGTTCTCTTTGTCTGTTGTGGACAAGGCAGAGCCCTGTTCATTTTGCTCTCATAACTGTTTTCTCATCACTTTTGATACACTCTCTGGGAATTGTCGTGTTACCCAAATAGCGCTAAAAATAGTCTTTGCACTGCTACCATTTTCCTGGTGCATTATGAATGCACTTAAGAAATACAATTCAGGAAAGGCAAAGGGAAGCTGGAGAAAAAGGAAGAAATTTCTTCCTGATGACTGAGGATTGCTCTGCTCCTCTGAACAGCTGCCATCTGAAATTGTTTTCAAAGAACCTTCTCCTCACCTCTGTGGTGAATGAGTCTACAGAAAAACCTGGCATGAGTTTCATTTGAAATGAAATAACTCCCATCTTGCAGTGGACTGCATGATGAAGATGTAGTTATAAAATAAATAATGATTCAGCTCTAAAGTTCAATTTTGTCCCTATTAAGTTGCTCAACCAGGTGTTGAAGCCAATAGAATTTGCTTTTCCCCCTGTTGGAAAGCTATTTTGAGTGCAGCATGACTGAAGAACAGCCACTTATTAGCTGCTCGGCAGCAGCTTCAGCTTTTCGACAAGAATCGCCTGCAATTGCTTGAACAACACTTTTGCCAATAATAATCTAGTTCAATCAGCAACTATGACCCTGTGGTATGAAATTATGCAGTGTTTGTGATTCTGGTAAGTTATCTGCTGTTTATTCTAACATCTCTGTTTCATGGCCTGGTGTCGGGTGTGAGGAGGAATGCACTGCTGATTTAGAGTTTCAGTTTGCTTTTAATTCTGTCTTCATCCACATAAATTCCCATGTAGTTTCAGCTCAGTTTGCATCCTGGCTACAATTCCTGGGTAGTGGCATTGTGTATGTTACATAGTTGCCCATGTTTCATGCTGGAGCTCTTTCTTTCTGTGGTGAGGGATGTAATCCTGCATCCCAACTGGACTGGGAGGATTAATTAAAGTTTGCAATGCACTGTGAGTTCCTTGCATGCTATTGAAGTGGAAATTATTGTTCGTTACAGCCAGTCTGAATGCCATCTGGGGTTTCCATGTTATTGTTTCAGCTCTGTTGTGCATCACCAAGCTTGAGCTGGTACCATGAACAAAGGATTAGCATTGCACTCTGCTGCATATTCAGTGCTGTGTCCAGCACTTACGTTTGGCCAAATACATCTTGAGAAGCTGAGCTCAGCACAGCAGGACTCTATGGGATTTCATTTAACTTGCAGCCTGCAGCATCCCTTTCCTTTTCCTGCACTCCCACTCTGGAATGGGCTGGATCCACAAAGCTAGATCCCATATTCACCTGTGTCCTAGTCTTTGAGTGACTGCAAGAAATCATGGTGGAACTGGGCTCTGCAGTTTGCAAAAGATGCTTCTTTTTCCCATACGGCAGAATCATACCCTTTGAATGGCATCTGAGGCCCTTATGAGACAGTGAAAGGGACTGATCTGCCTGACACCCAACCAGTGATATGTGTCAGAAATCCGTCCTGCAGTATTCTTGTACGCTTGTGAAACCTGTAAAACTTAACCTAAAACTTGTTTTGCTTGTCTGCTGTGAGACCCATCTTCAAGCTTGGCAGTGGCTAAATTAATGCCCATGAACTAAATGGGATAGCTATGATTTTTTTTTCTAGTTTTATGCATCAGCTTTAATTCAGCTAAGAAAGCTTAACCATCCAAGGTGCTTGTGAGGGTTACCTGGAAAAGAGATTGGTACGTTGTCTGAACTTGACTTACAGACGGACAGATTTTGGCATACATCTTATTAAATTCATATAGTTGACTTTCCTGAAAAGAGATACAACTACACAGCTATCTCCATACTAATGATATTTTTGTGGAACTAATAGATTCAGATGCTGAATGCTAAATAAGCACATATCCAAATGCTAGTCACTGTTCCACTGAGTCTCCTGTTTCCTGCCCTCCAGGATGGAGGCTTTCCTCAATGCTCTCCTCAATGTTTGGGGTGTCTGTCCTGGTTCTGTGAGTAAGTAGATTTGTTGAGAATTCTGCTCTGTGGAGGGCAATGCCATGTGGATTTGTTTGTCTTCATGACACATCAGCTGCTTTTATGATGGAAAGCATATAGAGTATATTCACTTCTGGAGAAGTGAATATATTGTAGAGTCACCTAGGGAAGAATGCCTACTTGATTTTCAAGCAATCACTCTATAAGAACATGTATTTGTTTGTCTCTGCATGTCCCCCAGTAATTTCTGAAGCTTGTGTCCACTTTTGATTAATATTCACTTAGTGCTTTCAGAGATATTAAGCTCTTAAGAATTTTATAAACACAGGCTGTTGATTGTAGAGTAAACCACATTAATGACCCCACCACATAATGGTTTCAGTGAAGGTAATAGGTATTTGTGGCACTTGTCCTAATATTAGCAAGGCAGGACATGCAGAGCTCAGAAACATGAGCTGCCTCTTGCTCATCCAGCCAAGCTGACTGGGAACAAGGAGATAAAAGGTTATGAGGGACAGGAACAGAAAACTCGAAGTGGAACTTCAGGTAAGACAGTAATGACAAATCTGTAGGAAAAAATAAAGTGATTTGGGAAGGAGAAACTATAGATGGATGAACTGGGAAGGACAGAAAAGAAACTAGGAATTAGAATGAAAAATATGGGAGAAAATGATGTTTCAATTTTTTATTACAAGATAAATGTAATTTATTGTCATTATAGCGTCTTTAATTACCTTTCAACTTTTTTTTAATGATGTCCATATGTTCCAAGTAACAAGGTTTTATGACTTTTACTCCCCCACCTTTCCCATGGCTTACATTCCCCCTTTAATTGCGAGATTCACATCAGACGCCTTGCCTAATGTTTTTGCACCGGTGCTTCCCATTTGTAGTGATAGGCACTTGGGGAAAGCAGAACACCTGTCCCTCCTGATAGACAGACACTTGCTGTTCTTGGGGACGTCCACCAGATGGCAAAGCTGGGGTTTCTGCACAGCTTT
Source organism: Nothura maculosa (assembly GCA_032353885.1). Lineage (NCBI taxonomy): Eukaryota > Metazoa > Chordata > Aves > Tinamiformes > Tinamidae > Nothura > Nothura maculosa. Next base: position 37,498 of record JAUBOD010000351.1, on the reverse strand, counting down.
CAGGACCTCTTCGGAAAATAATTTAACCTGGAGAGCACTACTTCAACAACAGATCCTTATCTGCACAGATTAAAAAAGTGATTGTGTTAAAGTGAGTAGAGTCTATGTGGGGAGGGAGTTTATTTCCTGGGAAGGATAATGTAAAAATAAAATTAAAGATGCACTTAGAAAATGGTGGGAGTTACAAATGTGCAATGTTCATTCTGGTCACTGCAAATCCTATGTGCGAGGAATACAAATCTCAAGAATCTCTAAATTAAAACTGCTACTTCTTTTATTTCTGTGGAAATAAGTATAAGAGCAATGATGATGATGATGTTATGTCTAATCTGAAATTATTCTGGCTATCCTATGTCTCCTTAGTTATACACAGGTAAGTAAAGAAGCCACAAGCAGTTAAAATTTCCTAGCTTGTGGAATATTGTGTGTCTTTTCCCTCCAACCTGTCTTCATAAGAGAAGATTGTATTTATGATTTTCTTCCCTCCCCTACATACATATGCATAGATATATATGCAAAAGACTTCTGTCATTTAATCATTATAACTTCCTTGTACATATAGAGTTTTGCAGTGCAAAGAATTTAGGGCATCAATGTCTACTTTTTAAATCTACAAAAAGAGGCTATACCAACACAACATTTATTATAAACTGATGTAACTGCATCAATAAGTAAGCTTTGGAGCAGTAAGTTGCACATCTGACATTGTAAGAAATGAATGTGTTTAAACTATAATCACTTGGTGTAATTTTGCATTGCATTGCCACTTCTTGCATTGCAAAGTCCACGCAAGAAATGAGAAAAATCCCATCCCTTTTGCTTTCTCCAAGCAAATAAGCACTTCTCTCCCACAAAGATGTCTACACTGACATGCTCTGAGTGTGAGAAAAAGCTAAGCGGGATCCAGAGACCCATGGCCTAAGTCTGGAATGGCTGAGCCACTGAACCAAAGAAAAAAGGGGGTGAATTCACCATTTTGAAAATCAATAACTGCATATTTTCTGCTTTGGCATCTTTACTAGTGGCAGGAGCAAAGGAAAGATTATTTGCTTTATTCGGTTTGTATTTGCAGTCCACAGTTCTGTGGTTTGACCTGGCTGCAGCAGAGACCATCGCAGCTTCTCTCTCCTGCTGCCTGCTTGGCTCGTGGCTGGTGTCAACTCTTTCTCAGGGGCTCCTCATCAAGCACATCCTGTAGTACTCATTTTTCAGAGCATCGAGACACCAGCAGAAAGATGAGGAGGCCCTTCCTGCTACACGCAGAAGTTACTGTGTTAAAAGGGAGGGGAAAAAAAAAAGTGCTATATTTGGAGTGTTCCTAATTGCACTGTTCTATTTCCAGCTGCTGAAATCTGCACCAGAATTTTAATTAACAGCAAAAGCTGCGCAGCAGATCCCAGTAACAGGAAACGGTTATTTAAACAGGCTTTGAAAGGAGCAAGCCTTTATCTCCCACGGCAGCATTCAAGCTGCCCGGCTGAACATTCAAGCTGCCCGTGTTCGGGGGAGGCCGCGCTTGTGGTCATGCGCTGACCTTGGGTAAAAGCGGCTAAAACCGGGCTGGCTGCACAGTGCCCAGGCAGAAAAATATAGTTTAAAAAAAATTAAAAAAACCCACCCTAAATCTGTTTTCCCGCCCGCGGATGCCCGCAGCTCCCCAGCCCTGAAGGCAGAGCCGCAGCAGGAAGGAAGCCCCCCCTTCACCCACCCCGCCGCAGCCGCCATTAGCCGCCACCGCCCCCCTGCGGCCGCC
>JAUBOD010000350.1:320219-355705 GCA_032353885.1 Nothura maculosa | reverse complement strand
CTAGGTGTGCCCGCTGGAGTGGGAAGGTTGGACTAGATGATCTCTAGAGGTCCCTTCCAACCTTATAGATTCTGTGAGTCTGTGATTCTGTGTTGCCAGCTTGGAGTAGAGGGAACAGCAGAGCATCTTCTGAGGGAGCAGTGGGTGCTGTCAATCTAGTGACTGGCCTATATGCTTCTCATGGTGTCGATTGCTTCATGGCTGGTGTAATTGCCAAAGCTTTGAGTTCTTTAGCAACAAGAAGCTTTACATGCCTCCTGACATACTGGCATTGGATAGGATTCATGTTTTCCAAAGAGGGAGAAAGATCCTTGGTCACAAAGTAGCAGAGCTTAGTGATAGGGCCTTAAACTAGATTCCTAGGACGTTAAACTAGATTCCACAGGAGAGGGGGATATCATGAGGAATTCTGATGATAAGGTATGGAATGGCATAACATGCCATTCAGTTTAACATCAGAGCTGGAAAAGGATGCTGAAAGTCTGTTTAGGGGATACATCTTAACAGGAGAGTTACTGAAGACCCATACAGCCAAATTATAGATGCCCCAGCTGGAAAGAGACACGTTGCGAGCCCAATTCAAATGCCTCAAATACAGACAGCATAGGGAATAAACAAGGGGAATTGGAGATGTGTGCGCAGTTGCAGGGTCATAATCTCATTGCAGTTACTGAAACATGATAGGACAGCTCTCATGACTGGAATGTGACCATGGCTGGCTTTGTGCTTTTTAGGAAGGAGAGGTAAGGAAGGCAGGATGGTGGAGTTGCTCTTTATGTGAGAGAGCAACTGGAATGTGTGGTGCTCTGTCTAGGTGCGAGTGAAGTGCATATTGAGAGCCTGTGAGTGAGGATTAAATGGCAAGTCAAGAGGGGCAATAGTGTGGTGGGTGTTTACTACAGGCCACTTGATGAGGAAGTGGATGAGGCCATCTACAGCTGCAAGTAGCTGCAGTAGCCTGGTCCTTGTGGAAGACTTTAACCACCACAGTAGCTCCTGGGATGACCACAGAGCTAGGAAGAGAGAGTCCCACAGGTTCCTGCAGAACGTTGTGTATAATTTCTTGATGCAGATGATAGATGAGCCAGCAAGGCAAGGTACTAACACACAGAGATGATCCAGTTGGAAATGTGAAGGCTTGGGTGCAGTGACCATGAGATGTTGGAGCTCAAGATTCTGCAAGGAGAAAACTGGGCAAGAAGTATGATTGTAACCACGGACTTCAAGACGGCTAACTGTAATATCTTTGGGGACAGCTTTGGAGGAATCCCCTGAGACAGGGTCCTAGGAGAAAAGGGAGTCCAAGAGAACTAGCTAATGTTCAAGCAACACTTCCTCCAAGCTCAGGATCAATGCATCCCTATGAGAAAGATGTCAAGCAAGGCAGGCAGGAGATCTGTATGGATGGATAAGGAATTCTTGGAAAAATACAAAGAAAACGTACATTGATGTGGAGGAAGGGATAGACCACTTGCAAGGAATATTGTCAGAAAATGCAGGGATATGACAGAGAAGGCCAAGACCATTTGGAATTAAATTTAGTAAGAGATGTCAGGGACAACAAGAAGGATTTCTACAGATACATCATCAGCAAAGGAAAGACGAGGGAAAATGTGGGCCCACTGCTGAACAGGGTTACTGCTTTGATGTTGGAGAATACAGAGAAGATGGAGATACTAGATGGCTTCTTTGCTTCAGTCTTTATTGCTAAGGCTTGATCCCACAAACTACAGAGCCATAAGACAAGACAGAAAATCTGAAGAGAGGAAGACTTTCCTCTGGTTAAAGAGAATTGTGTTAGAAATTATTTAGGCAAATGAGACACCCACAAATCTATGGATCCCGATGGAATGCATCCACAGATGCTGAGGGAACTGGTGGGCATTATTGCTCAGCCATTCCCTATCATCTTTGAGAGCTCATGGAGAGCGAGTGAGGTGCTGGATTTCTGGAAGAGAGCCAATGTCACTCTCAAAAAGAGTAAGAAAGAGGATCCGGGAAACTACAGGCTGGTCAGTCTTACCTCCATCCTTGGAAAAGTGATGAAGTAGCTCATCCTGGAGGCTATCTCTAGGCGTAACAAGAAAAAACAGGTGATCATGAGTGGTCAGTATGGATTCGTCAAGGTGAAGTTGTCAACCAACCTGACAGCCTTCTACAATGGGATGACTGGCTGGCTAGATGAGACGATATTGGTGGATGTTGTCTAACGTGACTTCATAAAGGCTTTCCACACCATCTCCCATAACATCCTCCTAAGGATGCTCAGGAAGTGTGGCTTACATGAGTGGACTGTGGAGTGGATCAAGAACTGACTGCATGACAGAACTCAGAGGGTTGTGATAAATGGCGCATATTCTAACTGAAGGCCTGTGGCCTGTGGTGTCCCCCCAGAGACCAGATGAACTAGATGACTTGTTGGAGTTGTGATTACAGATTAGGTGAACACCAGGGTGTCCTTTCACAGTATACTTAGATTTATAGCCACGTGGGACCTTTGCAGGTAAGTGTTTTCAAAAACCTCTGGATTGGAAGGGCAAGAAAACTGCCTTGGTGTAAGGAGACATCCCATGCTCGTTGACTGCTTGGACACAATCTTGTGTAAAATGTTCTAGGTGACCCTGCATGTGCAAGGAGGTTGGACTAGATGGTATTCAAAAGTCCCTTCCAACCTTAATGACTCTGTGATTCTAAGGTGTCTCCACGGTCCCATTCTCAGTTTGGTTTTCTGACTTGGCTGTCATTAAGATTTCATTCATCTGAAAGAAGGAGTGTGCATGAGATGTGGCATTCAGATGGTTATCCGTGAATTCTCTGGGATTGCTCCACTCAATCCTTTTGGAATGGGACAATGAGAGAGAAAAGAGGCACTGAAAAAGATGGCTGCGCAGCTCTGAGCAAGAAGTTAGAGGAATGGTATAGTGAAAGCAAGGGCTGCTGGAGTTTAACACAATGGTCTTGTACGTATGTCCCGATCCACTGTAGAGGGAGGTTTTGATATGATCCCAAGAGTGAGATTAAGACAAACGATGTGAAATGCCATACAACTTTATAAACTCTAATCGCATAATGGCAATAGGACAGGGAGAAGAAGAAAAGGAAAACAAAAAGAAGAAGAAAGATAAGCAAGCAAGTGGGAGAGATGCAGCAAGATTAATTACCACCACCCTCAGTCCAGATATGTTTTGTTGGCTCCACCTTGATGCAGGTGATGATCTTTTGGAACAGAGTTGAGAAGAAGAAACTTCTTTCTCCATAAGGGAGAAATAGGTAGTACTTTTATTGTCCAAGTTGTTTAAGAGTCTGCCCACTTTGTTGAAGTTTTTTGCTTTGGTGTGCCTCTTCCTCCCCACTCGACTGCCAGCACCTCTCAACAGGCACTGCTGAGCATTGTTAGGGTCTGGAAATTGTAAATTGAGTAGAAATAGCACACCTTGAGCTGGTATGCCAGTCTTCCCAGAGACAGGATGCCAAGGCCAAGAATTCATAAATTGCATGGAGATAAACAATTGCAGCTGAGATTGTAATCTTCTCAGAGATGGGATGCTGAGGCCAGGAATTTGTAAATTGTATGGCAACAATGTTGAGACAAACACAGTCCACAACAGTCTCTTACAACATGCAGAACCTGAAGGTCCTCCAGTAGGGAAATTCAGAGGAGATTGTATAAGAAAGAGAACAGAGTGGACTACAGTAGTACTGGAGCAGTACTGGGCTTCAAACTGACACCAAAGGGAACCAAAAGACCCATATTGCTCTGCTACCAAACATTCAAGCCATGAACATTTCAAGGTGGAGAAGAAAAGGGAATAAACTGTATTAAAGCAAAGTGCAGGATCTTATTCAGTCATTATTTTAAGTGGATGCTATCAACTTCTCCCTTTCCTGAAGAAGATGGTCAAACAGTTACCACCTCTAAAAATACTTGGCAATCTTCTCACCATCTTGTAGGAGAGGGAAAGTGATAAAACCCCTTTTAGGATCCCAGAGAAAGGCCATGGTAAAGGGAAGTCCAGGAAACCTGCCACTTTTCTGAGGTAGCTCACATAGCCCTGAGGAACCTGGGGATGGAAGGGCACAGGAGAGGAAAGGCAAGCAATGAGATTTTGCTCCTTGCCCTCACTTAGAGGCCAGTGCTGCACAGCTTAGGTTTCAAAGCACCTGAGGGCAAGTCAGATGATCTGTGCTTGCTCCTTTTTCCTACCTATGCAATAGTCAGGAAGTCAAATTTTAATCAGCCTCTCTTGGAGTCCCAGTGCTCTTCTGACAGAGAGCCATACCAAACACTTATACCAGTGCACTGTACACCACTGTATAGCTTACATTCTCCAAATGTTGGGGAACCATTATTTGTGCCAGTCCTCCATTCAACTAAAGAGTGAGAAAATAAATAAAAATTAAAAAACAGGTATGGCATGGCCATAAACTCAGCATAAATGGGTGAAAGTGATGAAGCCAATAGCATTTTTACTATTTTCATAAATGGCTGAGAAGTCAATATTATTCATGTGATTTCTTTCAAAGACCTTTTAAGCTCCTGTTGACTTACCTCTGGTCGCTCTTAAAATGATCTTTGACAAGGAAAGCACTACACTTTTTGTACAAAATCACATGCTTGGATGAAATCTTGAGAAACACAGTCTTATACTACTGTTTTGTAAGCAAACTTTTTAATAAATTATTTGCAAGCCCAAAAGAAGATGTGAAATAAATAGAATTTTGCTCTATTCTCTTTAGCAGCATCTGGTCATCCAAAGATTAATATTTTGGTCCATAACTTTTTCTTTCAAGGAGTGATTGTCAAAAAAAAGTGCCTTGCCACAATTGATTGGTTGCCACTGTAGGGTTTGAAGCTAAAAAATCTCTTGATTGAATCCAATTTTAAATCTGTTAAGTTTATATTAAGTCACGCTACACTAGCTAGGTGTGTGTGTGCATCTGCGTGGCTAAATCCACAGGGGAGTTCACTACTAGAAGGACAAGAGGGGCCATATTCACCATCAGGTTGACTGCAACTTCTGGCAGTCAGCTGGAAGACTTACTCAGGGAGGAGCATGATGTGCAGAGGGTGAATGGAGATAAGAGGATCTAAGAGCAGGCTGCTGGATAAGGTGGAATATCTAAGGCCAGTAACTGGAAGGATCTGCAGGCTTTGTGTGTCTGCATGCATGTGTGTGTAAGGGGTTCTGCACGGGCACCTGGAGTGAGAACATATACCTTGGGCCTGCAGAATGAGGTGCCAGTGGCTGGACATGCAGGGATTCCAGGTTACTGGACAGATTGAGTTTCTGAGGCCAATTCCTAGAGGATCCAGTGTGTATATATGTGTATTGTGTGAGAAGGTACAGATGCATGTGTGTTTGTTTCTGTGAGTGAGGAGGTCTGCAGCAGCAGCTGGAGTGGGGGCTGCAGCCTCAGAGGTTCACATGCCAGATGCCAACAACCAGGGATACATGGATGCAGAGGTCAGATTCTGAAAAGAGTACAAGTTCAAGTGTAAGCCCAGCTGATGGGAGCACCACATTGTACATGTGTTATATTTTGCATTGACAGACCTTCATCTTGATCAGCCAGGCTGAGGCTGTATTTGCGTGTGAATGCTACATGAGTCTGTCTATATAAACATAGCTCTTTTGTGTGTGTGTGTGTGTCTCTGTGTGTGTGTGTATGTATATTTATGTATACTATATGTAGGTATAAGTGTACATACACATATTTATGTATGTAATGTGTGTATTATTTCTGTTTCTATCTATGTTTATTTCTGTTTTTATATTTGTGTGAGTTGCATAGTGTATCTGGATGGGTGGTTACTGTGATGACATATTCAGCCTTGCTACTGGTTGGACTTGGAGGCATGGAGCTGCAGCAGCCACCATCCCTATTATACTACCAGATTTGAAAACCTCTAACAAAAGTGAGGGACAAATATAGACTCTCTCCTCTTGCATTTCATCTGTGTCTAGTGGCAAATATTGAATTCTACATAAATGTCTGTCTTCAATATAGAAATTGCCAACTTTCTGCCAGACTTATAATTGACTTATCTTTCAGGATGTGGCAGGAGCACAGTTCTAGCATGATTTCCAAGAGAAAAATAGAATCTTTATCCTTTTTATTTTTTTAACTGTGAATTGTTTATCCACTACTGTCAATATTAAAGGTTAGCATTCTTATAAGCACCTAAGAAAAGTAGTTAAAATTCTTTCATCTCTGTTCATCATTTATCTACTCTATTCTTTATTTTAAAGTTACCTAATGAAGACTTTCAGCTAGTAATTTCAGTGTTTTTCTGCTGGAGCTACAGCATCTGAAAATATAAATACAGCTGCCAGTTTGTGTAGTCCCATTTGTAGGCTGAAACAGGCCAAGCTCCTCCTGCTGGCTGCATCCTGCCCCTAAGTCATCCCTAAGATATGTTCGTTTTCCTTTTCAGAACTAGGAAGAACTAAAGATATTTCTGAGAAACTCTAGTAAAGGGAGGAAGTGAAAAAAATTAGGACAAAATTATTGTGTATACATTCATGCAATGTGTATGAATCTCGTGAGGTGAGGATCTACTGACATATCATAATATCAGTATGATACTGATAATATCATAAATACCTTAGAAGTAAAAGACATGAAGAGTATTTATGGTTTATTCATTTAAACTATAAGAGATATTTGTCTTGGTATCGATATGGAAATTTTACTTTGACCAATCTGAACTCTGAAGAAAAAAATTAAAGAACAGCTTCAGAAAATTTAATCTTCTGCAAGTAAGAAAATTTTGACTACATCAGGACACAGTATGGTGCAACTGTAATATCTAGAAAACATTCACTAGGAAGTAAAAAGAAGCACATTACAGATTTCATTTTTCAGAAAATTAGTTAGAGTAGGAGATCAGGGTCAGAATGTAATGGTAATATGCTTTTATTTTATTGATTTGATTTTTTTGGTTCAAAGTCTTTTGAATTTTCTCCTATTATAGCACATGCAAAACGAATTGCAGAAAATAATGAGAAATCCTGATGCAATTGAACCAGTGAGCAAATGCCAAGGTCTTTTTATTCTACACAGGAGGATACTCTTCTTGCTACGAAATTAAATCTACATGATTATTTTTGTTAAAGTAGAATGATTCCATCTTCAACTTGTCATCTAAGATGCCTATTTTTAAGAATTTTTAAGAATCCTTTCATGCCTTAAAAATATAATTTCTATGAAGAATAGCCACTTATATTTGTTCAGTATGAAAACCATAACTTCCAGTGTATACCACATCTAACAATGATCTTTAATATTAAGCACACATGTAAATTTTCAAACAAACACAAACATTTGAAAGCTAATAAATGAAAGCTAATAAATTATTTAAAAAATTTGAGAGGTACCTGAACAGAAAACTGAAGCTTATTTAAAAACTTGGAGACTTAAAGTCCTCCATGGACCATACATTTCATGCATATTTCCTGATGTTGACCTTAATGACTAGCTCTAGATGATAGTTGTACTTATTTTACACAAATAAAGGTGGTCAGATACTTCTCAAAAGTACTAAATTTATTTTGGAAGTACTCTTTTAGTCACTTGGAAGCTAAGATCTCACTTTAAGTTCTAATAAGCCTGTAGTAAATGTGAAGAGGAAAAAAGTTTTGAGGTAGCTGAAAAGACATGAAATATTTCTAAGGAGGATAGGGACAATTACTTGTTTACCCAATCTAACAAATCAGAATTATTGACCATGCTGAGTGTAACAGGCAACCAAAGGAGTATGTTGTCTTTCATACTCTATAACTGGTCAAAGTACATTTTTTTTGCAGTCATTGATGTAACTTTTTGCATGTCACTCTGAGGGCTTCTTGAGCAGTAGTTTTAAAATCTACCAAAAATACATTTTTTTTTTGTTGACAGCAAATACTAAGGATTTAAAGTACAAATCATCAAGTCTCTATGAAGTATTAATCTAAGTTCCTTAGCACAGTATTCTCAATTATTTATTCTAGCTCAGCAGCCTACAAGGCGATCAAAATTCCTTCTAAGAGTTACTTACTCTCTTCCACCAGAAAGTGAACAGTGATGCCTCAGTTTTTATTTTCCTTCTTTCTGTTCTGTAATTACTTTTTGCTAATGCAGTATAGTTACCCAATATTGTATATTCCCTAATAAAATCATTGGCCCCAAATTTGAAAGCTTCATTACTGAAAATATTTAAGTGCAGGTGATAGGACAAAGGAAACTATAAATGGGTCAGACAGAATAAAGAGGACAAGAAAGTTAGATAAAAGAAATCAAGGTGATGGCTAGTCTGTCACAAAAAGAGAGAACGGAAGGGAAAAACAGAACAGAGATGCAGACAGAGAGCAGATGATGACCAGAGAGATGATAGGAAAAGAAGAAAGAAAGAAAAGCATATAAAGAAAGCTATGAAGAGCGTAGGAGGCAAAATTTCTATCATTGCACAGTTAATTCGTTTTATCTTTTTGTGGAACAAATTCTGTGAAATGTTTTCTTCCAGGAGTCATTTAAACTGCAATTAAGTTAGCCATACAATACAATATTGAAAATGCAGGTGGAATGGTGGTTGTCAGTCTGAATATTAAAAGATATGACAAGAAAAACAGTCACAGTGTGATTACCATGTGTATTGAAGCTGACAACACTGTGGAAGAGGAAAGCTTATTATTTGCATGACGATGTACGCTACAAGTACAGATGGGTTAAGGCATCTATGATCCCTGTCACTTCTAACATGGAACCTTACCATCACTAGCCAAGACTTCTTCATTTCCCTTTAAAGATTTAAAAATATAGGCAAGAGAGAAATAAAGAACATAGTCTGCTTGTTTGTTTGCTAATAAGGTGCTACATTTTTAAAAGTTTTTGGGTTTTGGGGTTTGCCTCTGGTTGCTATTGAACAGTATTTTAATATGTAAAGAAACTGAGTAAAAATACAGACAGACTTAGAAGAGTAATTAATAGTGCAAATTAGAACTTAATTTTAAGAACTCAGTGTGTATAAGATAGGAATTATTAGCATATTACCATTGGGGAAAATGAAGAAAGTTAAATTCTCTGGAAAAAAGGCATGTTAGCCATTCGCTGTAAAAGACTGCAACCACACATTTCAGTGAAGAATGAAAAGGGTAAAGGAAATATAAAATGAGGGGGATAAGTTTTGACAAATGAGAAAGGTAGAATCTCCATTCACTTCAATTTTACAAAATGAAGTAAATTTTAAGACAATAGCAGAATATATACTTTTGGATAAATGACCAAGGTTATTAAAACATCTGTAGTGGAACTGAAATCTTTTATTTCTTATCCTGTAAAAGGCATTGATAGCACCATACAAATCTTACTAACCTTACCTTGACAGGTGCAGCTGTTCTGCAAGTGCAGTATAACACAATACACAAACATCATCTCCACGTGCTTCTCATTAGATTTCTCTCTTGTAGAGCTCATAAAACCCCTGCTTGTCTTTGACCCACTGGCTTGCACTCTAGTAAATGAGCAAAGTGTTCAGTCTCTGAGGCTGAAGTTCCTAGAACAGCCTTTAGAGGACAGTGGAGAATTGCAAATGATGTGTTTTCCAGCTCTGACCTCATAGTCTTAGATTCTTGGATTTTTTAATTTGGATTATGGGTTGTGGTTTAAAATACAGAGTAGGTGCAACTGCATTCATGTGTGCAGGTTGTATATTCTAATTCTTAAGACAGTCTTGAGCTCGTAACAGCTATGTTTAGCCAGACATCAAAATACTGTTTGAAAATCTCAGTTTTACATGTTAGTTATAAAATAGTTTGTATTTTTAATGATATGGCCATCTTTCTTGTCATTAATATTTCTGCTTCCATGGCAATATCCATTTCTCTATTAATGATATGCCTTATTTTTAATAAATCTTAGATATGCTAGGTACCAGCCATCCTGAATGAAGTATTGCATTGACAAAAGGAGTTTGTTTATTCCTATTCAGGTCTAATGGAAAGCAAAATAGTGTGATTAAAAAAAAAAAGAAGTGGCTGCTGTATTGATCCTTGGCTTCGATAAGAGGATTTCAAGTTAGGGAAGAATTTGCCTTCTGGGTACAAATACTGCATTCTGTCCTCCTGGTGAAAAAAATGGGCAGAATTCTTTAAAAGTAGAGTTCTTTAAGAGACATTGACACCCGTGTGTCATTGGAGATAAGGAGTGAACTCTGAGCTCTTGAAATGAGTCCACGCTTCTGGCCTCCTGAGTAGCACTCCATCCTGTGGAGATCTCCCACAGCCCCTTGGTTAGAAGCGAACAGGAAGATGAGCTGCAGGTCTATACCTCCTGGGTCCTGACTGCTGCCAAGTGCTCAGCCCAGAAGACCAGATGAAAGCTAGCTTAAAGAAAACTCTCCTCAAAACGCATACAGGCTACTCACTGGCTTTGCAACATCCACTGTGCCTGTCAGTATGTCCTCTCATGCTGGAGTACCTACCAAAGCTGAGTACTTTAGAAGCAAGTGGTGGTTTCAAACTGGTTTGGTCTGCCTGGTTCCTGCAACCTGCCAACATGTTGAGGTGTCCCACTTGCATGGCTCGGGTCCTGAGTGATCTCTAAAGAATTAAGGAGCTGGCCTGAGAGGTTCAGGGCAGCGATGCAGAGGCAGTTGTGCTGCAGCTCTATCCCTGGAGTTCTTGAACAGACTGGAGAGTCCCAGCAGGACAAGGAGGCTGCTCTGCTTCTAAGGTTGAGCTGGGTGTGCTGCAGAAATTCAGCTGATTTGTTTCAGCTACTATGACAGTAGTTTAAAGGCATAATGAAGCTTCTGAGATTTTACAAAAAGCATAAATCACTAGCAATTCATTTGCTAAATTGCCAACAATTAATCATAAAATCTTGTGCATGCCCTTTCCTGGACTCTTTCTGCCTTCTTGTCAGTCATGCATACCACCTCCTATCCGTGTGCGCTGCAATGCTCTTAGATGCCTCTTGGATTTTTCTTTCTCATTGAAGGAGTCATCCAACAGGTCTTGGACTTATAACTAATTTGGATAAAAGCCTTCAATTTCTCAGCTTCAGAATGGACTCAATGAACATTATAAAGGAAGAAATCCAAGACGTCTATTTCTTTAGGCACTACAGGCACTTATCCAGAGGCAGATAAAGTTCACTATGTGAAACAATTTCTAACAACTACACTTTGGTGTATCTTGTTGGCCTAGTCATCTGTGTTGACATAATTAAATCAAACAACATGTGGTAGGTGCCTACTATGTCTGCAGGCAACATGTTTCATGTAGTTATGTGACAGTATACGCCAGAGAGCAAGTTTTTACACTCGTGTCTGGAAATTACCCAACTGAATGAGCTTACTAAAGCTCTTCTAATCTACTTGTTAAATCATTCTTCTTTATTGAATTCCGTCCTAAATTTGGAGCTTTTTGAGCTCTCTTCACTGAAACTTATATTTGTGTCCAGGAAATAACACATTCTGTTGTTTAAGAAAGCATCATTTCCTTTTTTAACAAGAAAGTAAGAAGTCTGTTTTTTTCTATATATAGTTATTTTGTTTGATAATAACTTTTGTTAAAAATAACAGATTTGCACTGAGACCTGAAGTTGTTGTTAAGAGGCTACAGAAAGCAATACATAGATATGTATTTATGTATTTGTGTATATACATATATATGCTGATTTTCAATGTTGAGATGTCTTTGACTGTATAGGACAAAAAGTTACATACATACAATATTTTCTTTATTTTCAAGGTCTGAAATCAAATTTCACTAGGAGTGACTGTTGCATATAAAACATTCTAAGAACAGAAGTTAAAACTTCAGCACTGTTAAGGAAAGTATCAGTACGTGGATAAAAGTAAATATGGATATCTATATGTCTAGAAGTTCTTCTTTCCTTGCTCTTTTACTTTTTTCTGTGCAATACAGTGTATTTGATTTTTGTCAAATTTGCCATTTGGTATTGCCTTCTTCCCCTGCTTAGAAGAGAAAGAAGTAGGAGATCTTATAGTACTCATCCTCGTCAACTGATGTACTGCTTAAAGAAAATATCTTCTATAACAGCGTGTAATACCACAGGTACAACATAAACATTCAGTTTGCAAGATCCCCTCCACTAGATTTGGCATCCACAAAATTAAGGCTTATGTGTAGAAGTTGATACTCTAACTCTGGTCCTAATAAAAACCTACTTTGAGTGTGTTTAGACTAATTCCAGTGCAGTAATAATATTACTTTGACACCCAAAGATATGCCTTTACATGAGGGTTTCAGTATTTTTCTTGGAAAAAAAATAATAGAAAAACTAAAGGAGTACAGATAAAGATATTATAGTGCAGTAGAGAGACTTCTGGTGTGAATAGTATTTCAGCTGGGTTTCTGCTTGGTCCTTTTTTTTTGTCCAGAAAATGCAATCCCTGTTTTTTCTGTATAGTTCATTACCTTAAAACTGCAAATTCTAGGTTTCTAGGCTGCGTAAGAGAATCATTTATCATATACCCTTACTGAATTATTATTATGTGTAGTACTGCATTTACATAACTTTTTGTTCTGTAGAATATATTTCTACTAAAATATATTGCTTACCTAAACCCATTCATGAGCGTTAACCTGTAAAATATTTTCTTATGAATTCATAAACAGTTGGATTTCAAAATTAAAGATAGAAGAGAGATTATAGTTTTTTACAGTGCTTCATTCTGAATTGTCATATCTCATTTTATTGAAGGTCTTTGTGCCTTCTTAGCAGCTCAACAAAACCCAAATCTGCCCTGGCAATTTTGTAGCTGAGGTCTACGTAAACAAGTTGCTACAGCCATAGAAAAAATGTTTGCTTTCTTTCTGAGAACACAAAATGTGCTTTTTAGTTCAATAAAACCCAAATGTAAGTCGTAAATCAAGTGTGGAAAATGACATCAGGATAGTTGTAGTATACTAAGTCAATGAACAGAGGAACACAAAGCCAAAGCAATATCTCTCTTGTAATAGGCGAAACTCAGTTAACAGCCTAATAGTGCATTGCATGTTGATGAGCAGGAAGAGTAAAATAGTGTTCACTATTTACCTACCTTGAAAGATCTTAAAGGGCAGTTTTATATAAAATCAAATAGAACTGGCTGGTATTACTCTGATGATCTTTAAAATTATTTTGTGATCTTCTCCTGGTTTTGATAAACTTGCAAGCACTGCTAAGAATCAGAAAAAGATAAAGACTTGGGACGGCTCAGAAGGACAGGGATGTTGCCTTCTAAACCCTTACCTGCCCTTTGAATCAGACCTCCTTTCATACGAGTGATTCCCCTCTCTGCTCTTTCTGTGCCTGGAGCGTCTGAGATTCACTGCAAATTCTGAGCTAAAGGTGCAGCAGGAAGTATATTCAATAAAGAGCCGTGTTTCCTCATGTGGTGAATATGATTAAAACTACCTTACTCCCCAAATGGCAAAGCTCCTACTTTGTAGGGTAACAAGCTATATATTGTATGTGTTCCTTCTAGTGCCAGTCAAGAAAAGCTTTTCTCCTTTGATTGCTGTGATTTCCCAGAAACAGTGCTAGAAACTGAAAGTAGAAGATTGATTGGCAGCACCTCAATGCGGACAGTGTATGAAGTTGCAGACAGCTGGTGCTGGTTCCAAACTCTGTGCACTGATAACCTGACTCGTACGTGTTCTTCACACTGGGTCAGTGGGAGAGATATGTCTTTCCTGTGGCTACTGCTTCAGTCACACTTTCTGTCATATCTCTTTGTGAAGAGACAGAACATCACAGTGTCTGCATCTGAGAAGTATGAAACTCCTAAAAATGTTAAAGCAAATATAAGCACAGTGAGGATCACATGCTTCTGATCTGTCAGACTTCTCTTACCTGGACCAGGTAGTTCAGATGCACAAGCAGTATTCCATCCTGAGCCCAAGGTGTCACTAAAACTCTGCAAACATTGTAGAGAAGTAAGGAACTGGATCAGATAGTGAAGCCCAGGTTGCACATATTCAGGAGGGGAATCCATCTGCCCCCATATCAGATGAGTTCTTCCAGCCCCAGGACACCAAATCTGGCTGTGTGTATTCTCAGAGTCCCAAGGCTACTCTTCCTTGTAGCTAAGGGTGTTTGTCTTCTGACAGCTAGTAAGAAATTAGCCTCAGATCAAGTTCCTCCAAGTGCCTTTCGGTTTAAGCACCATCAACAGTCATTTTGGCCAATCTGGTGCCATTTTGTGCATTGAAAATGGACATAAACAAAAATGCCTGCAGAGTCAGCATCTTGACTTGCAATATTAAAAAGGGAAGGCAGGGTTGTTTTGAAAATTATTCCTAACTTGAACTTGTTCAGCTGTAGACATCACTTGTGTACAAGCTGTGCAAAAAATTCGCCACAAGCTGGTTCCTGATGTTTGGATTCCAATATATGCATGAAACAATTCTGACCAGTAACTGGAGGCAGCAGCTGTCCCTGGGCCTCAAACTGAACTGTAACTGGTAGAAGAGACTCAGGACAAGCTCTGTAGATTTCCAATGCCTGCAAGGTGTGAAGTAGTGTGTCACTGCTGTGAGGCTCTGTTTGATCTCTTTCTGCCGGGTAAGCTACAACTCAACCATATATGTTCCTATAACACCAAATTTGTATGTATTACAGAGTGAAATTTAACTATCATATTTTCCCTAATTCCTCCAGTATCTCCTTCATCATTTTGGAAAGTTTTAGAAGCAAAGGCTTATCTTTTCAAGTAAATAAGTATTTATTACTTAGCTTTGGGATTGCTGATGGGTCAAGGAAGTTCAGAACAGCTCCCACAGTAATTTTACTTCAATAAATTGTGATCTATTAAACATGTTTTTGCAGCACTGGACCTGAGAAGACTGTTACACATCATGGTATTATGGGAGGCAACCTATCCACCAACACTGCAACTGAAGCCTTAAGGTGCAGTTGACCTTGCAGTTCAAGATTGCACAGGTGAAACTATTTGTATAGCTTCTATTCTGCATAACATATGAATTACTTTGTTCTACCAGTATTTTATTACTGACAAAAACATCTCAAGTTTATATTATTCCTAGTTTACTGACTGATAACATCTTCAGTCTCTTCATGTTTCTGCTACATCAGCAGTTCATGCAATTTGGCAGTTTCATTGTTAACTCTTTAATCATCTATCACCTATTCTTCTAAAACCCTTGATAAATTGCAAATTATTAAAATCAACATTTCCTCTGATTGAACTCTTTTAAATAAAAATCATATTTTTTAATTTTTACTTTCATTTTATTCTGGTTATGATTATACATTTCAATTGTTAAAGATACAAAACTGTTTAATGACATTTAGTACATCCATAATGCAGCTGCAAATAAAAATACTTGTTTTCTCTTTTCACATATAATTCATTAAAATATTTTATTTGTAGATGACTGGATTCAGATTCTATACCAAGATGCATGAATACAAACTAAGGAAAAGAAAAACAAAGAAAACACTAAATGACAATGTGAATATAAAAGACAAAGAAGGCAAGTATTTCTCATTTTTGAAGGATTATTTGTCACTCAAAGGAAAAAAATCAATAGCAAAAACTACCCATTCTACAATGGGTACTTGTGGACTTTAATTGTATAAGGATGATTATATGTTTTGTGTGCCATCCACAGAAGGGGGCAGTTGCTGTCACATGAGGTACAAATTGCTGTGGAAAACATGCCATCTGGTGGCAAAAAGAAGTAACTGAGGGGGCTGACAGCTCTTCAAAAGCTAGTTGGGAAAATGTTCTGCAGCCTTTTAAGAAGCACATGTTTGGTCACTGAGGCAAAAAGCAATTTAGTGAACAGTGGTGGAGAGAGTAAAATACTGTAACTGATATGGTCACATGCAATCTACACAGATCTATCGGTTCACAAAGAAGACATGATGTAAGCAGAGGAATCCAGCCTACAACTCTAACTTGCGTAGATTTTCACTTGATTTTCTCTTCTGCCTCTACAAAAACAAATATTGATCCTAGATGAGTTTGGCATAACCTTCTCACCAATATCCATGTAGAACAACACATTACATTCCAGAAGAGTATGCAAGTTCCAGCACTAAACCAATGACAAAGCTGATTTTGAAATGGGTTTAATGATAGACAATCTGCATACCAATTCGCTCATTTGTGCATATGATGGTTTGGAACAATACCAGGGAAATATGTAAAAAGTCTGTGATGCTCTAGGACAATAGCTTCCAAGTATGCTGACCTTCGGTAAATGAAACAAACAGGAAGTACAGTACTCTTTTGATGAGCCATTAATGAAGGATTAAGAATGGACACAGCTGCTTCACACAAGCACTTTGTTAGACATACTCTTTTCACGGTGTCTCTCCTGTAATTACAATGGAAATGTAGTGCAAGGCAACCAGTGAGTATATACTGCAACATGTTGCTATTTCATAGCTATAAGGTGGTACTGAGGAGCACCATGATGGGGCTTGACCTCTCTTCTGCCCTGGCAATGCAGCCTGTCTTCAGCTCTGGCCAGGCGCCCTGGACTTGCTGCTCTTGGAACAGCCTTAGGTGGAGCTGAAGGGGCAACCATGACTGCCAAGAGACCTAGGGCACCTTTAGGGGATGCCTAAAGTGCATCTCAGCTACCCATTCCACTGTCATATGCAAAGGTAGAGTGAACATGGCACGAGAGTAGAGGTCTAGGAAAAAAAAAAAAACAGTTACTATGTGAATGGGAAGGACATGAACATTCATGCCAAGTTTTGGACACCAAGTCTCTAATGTTGCATGTAACAGCTTCAGTGAGTACAAGCTCATGAAAGAGTTTGTAGGTTGGGCTGGTTGGGGTTGAGTTTGTAGGTCTTTCCATGTGCAAAATGATTTTCTATTGTGTAGCCACCCAATCCATTTCAAGAGATTCTAGCTGTTTGAAGTGGTACTCAAATCTTCATTGGGTGAATCGTGACTACCTATTTTTTATCATGTTGCCATTCCTTGAAATCTACTTCCACAATGGGTCCACGTTACATATGTATGAAAAATAAAATGCGTACTTTCCCCTCTTTTTTATATCATTATAATGCACTTCTTATAAAGCATATTTATAAGGAACAAGTTGAATAAAATTGAAGCTGCTAACATGGCAGGTGAGTTCCTATTTGCATGAATTACTTTTGAAGAAATCATTTCAGATACTGCTGCTCTGCTTCCCAATTCTTCTGACTGCTGTGTTCCCCAGGAAACAACTATGGAGCAAAGAGTACTAGCAGCTGTCCCAGAGAAAAGGCTCTTTTTTATTATTTTTTTTTTCTAGCAGAAGCAGACTTTCTTTTTGGGTCCCAGGTATGGATCCAAATCACACCGTGCATATTTATTAAGAATAGCTGACACTTGTGCTCAACTCAGGGAACAGTGAGTGTTTCTGATTCCATACGTTGTGGTGGTGGTGGTGGTTGTTTTAAGTTATTCAGGTCCTAGCAATGATGTTAATTCTCAATAGCACTTCAACACTAATACAAAGAGTGGGTGATGTCTGCTTTGGCAGCACAAGCACAAGCTTTGGTTGCCTCATAGTTCTGTCCCTCTATGGCAGGGCAGAGGAAATCCTTTCCTCCCAATTCCTGATAAAAATCACTGAGATATTTTATTGCAGTGATCTAGCTTAAAGTTTGTGTGTGTAATCATAATATTGACAGAAGTGCATGTAGCTGCAGTAAAGAGGCAAGAACAAAAAGATATGCATCTTAAAGGTACATATCTTTATGTCTTTTGATTTTGATTTAGAGGAAAAATAATAGTAATAATACCAACTACAGTTTGAGCTACAGCCACAACAGAATGTTTTGGAAAGATTTAAATGTCTATGTTTGAGACAGTAGCATTTTGTTACATCTGTTTATGAAATGATTTTCATAGGGTACAGACTTGCTGGGAGCTAGTTGCAGAGATAAGATAAGGCTGGATCACTGGTTTGTGTGTATTCCTCATGTTTAACATGCTTGAAGATGTCTGAGCAGTTTAACCTTTCAATTGATACTATTTGATAAGTTTCTAGTGATTTTTAAATGGCAGCTATTCAGATAAATCTTTTTTGTCAGTGACTGCTAATTGGTGCAGCTTGAGAAATGCTAGAATTTGCTGAAAATGGTGAGGTCAACATTATTGTTACATATTACTGCATACAGCTATACAGACAGATGCATATTGTAGGATTTCCTTTACTGGAGGTGTTCACAGCTTTTTCAAACATTGTATTTACAGTTCAGTGGACCATTTCCATGCAATATTTTAATTAACTGGATAGGTGTTGAAAGACAACTAGCAAGCAGAAAATTTTCATGTGATGAAGATTTGGAGAGTCTCCAAGCACTTTGGAGGGCAGATTCTTAATCCATTGTGATTTTAGGCAAACTGAAGAGATGATCTGATACAAAAGAAGAAAAAAAAAGGAACATAGAAGTAAAAAATGTTGTATGTAAGAAAATAAATCAATGTACAAAAAGAAATGGAGAACAGAGCTTATTTCTCATGCAGGCATATTGTAGAGGGATCTGAGGTTTGCAGATCAGAAGTTTAATCTGGATCAGTGACATGATCATTTTGCCAAAAGATCTAATTTTGGATTCCCTTAAAAGGATCATCAGATGTAAGACTTGGCAAAATGCTAGTGTAGCTTGGTGTGGAATTATATGACTGGTACCTTAGGTTTTAAGAAAGTGGTATATAACAGTACCATAGGAGTAGTCTTACCATACCTGAAGAGGACATCTGAGTATCCTGTTCTGTAGGAAACTATAAAGAAGCAATCAATTTAATTTGCCATAAAAACGTTGTGGGCTAGCGTAAAGAAATGCTTCCTAAAATAATTAGTGAAGTGAATGTTCCAAAAACATGCCATCTTGGCAATATGTGAACATGAGGACATCACGAAGACAGCTAGCACAGCTGGGTTGAACATCCACATGTAGAGGTGTAGATCAGTGGCCCTCAGACTCTCTTTTGAGATCACTTCACTTGTGAATGCTATGGCCACACCTCAACATTTCTCATCAGGAGGTACTTGTACTGTGGTCTAGAGGAAATGAATTAGATGATCTCCTGAGGCATGTTACAGCCCAACACTGACATTTCTATAAATCTCATTTCTTTTCCCATTTCTCAGTTACTGCATTAAATGAACATATAATTATTTATTAAAATTAAATTTAAATATTTAAATAAAATAAAATAAATAAGCATTTATTCTATTGTTATCCTGATAATTGTCAAGAGAAGCAGACAGTAGTATTCAACACATATTCAGCTTGATCTTCTTTGAAGAAGAATCTGAGGCTTAAAACAGTTTTCAACCTAACCTAACACGTGCTCAAGCTGAAAAAAATATATTTTGTAAATGTATTTTACATTTTCA
The DNA here is from genome assembly GCA_032353885.1 of Nothura maculosa. Taxonomy (NCBI): domain Eukaryota; kingdom Metazoa; phylum Chordata; class Aves; order Tinamiformes; family Tinamidae; genus Nothura; species Nothura maculosa. The sequence goes on along the minus strand of JAUBOD010000350.1, from coordinate 336,338 downwards.
CTGGGTCTGGAACAGAATCACAGAATCACAGAATCACAGAATATTCAAGGTTGGAAGGGACCTCTAGGGATCATCTAGTCCAACCTTCCTGCTCCAGCAGAGACACCTAGAGCAGGTGGCACAGGGTGGCATCCAGGCGGGTTTTGAAGACCTCCGGAGAAGGAGACTCCACAACCTCCTTGGGCAGCCTGTTCCAGGGCTCTGTCACCCTCACAGTAAAGAAGTTCCCCCTCACCTGGAGATGGGACTTCCTGTGTTTCAGCTTATGCCCATTTCCCCTTGTCCTGTTGCTGGCCACCAATGAGAAGAGCTTCTCATTCTTCCCTGCATTCTCCCTTCATGAACTTATACATGTTAATCATATCCCCTCTCAAATAAGTACACATAAGAACACATAAGTATTTAATAACAAATGTTAATAAATACTACCTACTGCCCAAGAGCATCCATAAGTCTGTGGGAGCCCAAATTTCCGACAGGCAGTGTCAACGCTCAATTGTCTTTTGCTCTTGAGATGTGTGCTGCGTGTGAGGTTACTCAAGGCAACATTTATAGGGAAGATTTAGCATTGCCTACATGGCAAGATGACTACTTACTCTTGTGCTTTTTCATTTTTTTATTCCTCCTTTGCTCACTTGCCTTTTAATTTTAACATCATCTCTGCACAGACCCGTAATTCTGCAAAAGACAGTGAAAAGGCAAGAACAACTCTTCTCTCTCTAGGGGGGTTTTCATTTTAGTTGGGGATTTCCAAGTAACTCAATCAGGAGGGCTACCCTCAAATCTGTAAATTATAATTTGGATTAGGAGGAGAAGATAAATTACATAGCTGGATGTGGACGGGAAGAAATGGAATGGGGGGTGACTGGTTAGAATAGGTGGTGAATAGAGATTTCTGTGAGGGAAACCAAAGGCTTTTGTTTTCCACAGTTGTTTCTAAGTTACACCACAGTGGTTCAAATCAGCTGAACAGAAAATAAACAAAAACATATGAACAAGGATCTGGACAGGCTCATGCATTTTGGGAAATTGTAAGCATGATTCCATTAGATGTAACACAAACTTCTGGCAACATGTAGTAAGAAAATCAAAAAGGCCTTGCTTGTTCAGTGAGAGAGAAAGCCATGGGGCTGTTTTTAAACACTGTCTCACAGAAAGCCCAGTTAAAGATAACTTGAATTACAAATTGTTGATTTATTTAACTTTGAAAATACACTGATGTATAGAGACCTGCAATTTGGCAATATACACTGCATATAAAGTAATCACTTGTTTTAAAACAAAACTGATGCTGACTATTATAATATGAACTGTTTTCCAGATGAAAAGAATTAAAAGGATGTAATTGGAGAAGTATGCAACAGTGGCTAATATGCTATTATTTGCAAAGAGATATTACAACTTATAATCTTCTTTCATGGATTTATGTTGTTAGTGTTTAATCAGGCGTGTAAGTGTATTCAGGTGTTAAACCATTCTATTAGCTAAGAAAATTGCACTATTATTTACTGAGCTGTTTGTGATACATTGTTGTTGGCTTTTTTAGATTCTATTTCTTGTCTGCATGCAGTTTACGTAATTTTCTTTTCTTCTTTTGTCTTTTATAAGGTCAAGATACAACTGTAAAGTGTCACTATGGCATATTAACCATGTCAAAAATCAGAGTTTTCTCATAACTTATATGAATTAATATCAATTGTTTTCTTATTTTACTGAAAGACACCTCAATTGCAAGCTTGTGCCTTTGAGCAATTAAAGAACTCCTCTGTGAAAACCGAACATCCTTCGGCATCTCCAGTCATTCCCTCAGAAATGCTCTTGAGTGCCAAGTGATGATTGAAGAGCAAGAGAAGAGGTTCATAAAACCTTACTTACACTAGGACTTTCCATTTGACTGAGCTAGACAGAGATTATGACTGTTGACAGATCGTATGTTATGAATGGGCTCTTCTCCTGCCATGGATTGCAGAGAAGACATAGGACAGTTATTGGTCAGGACGTCATGGGGACAAGGACTTCCTGGAGCTGGACTGATATTAGTGGGTTCCTGTTGAGGCTTGGTAAGGTTAGGTCCTGTCCTACCTGCTGTGAGGGAGCAAGGAATTGAAGCAGCCCCATCATCATGTAACAGGGCCAGATCAGGGCTGAGGCTGGACTGTGCCATTGCCTGTAGAACAGAGCCCTGGACAGGTCCAACAAGCGGAATCAGGGTCAGACAGTCCCATGATGGCTGCAAAGAGCCACAGTGAAAAGGTAGGGCCAAAGCCAGCCACTGCTGTCCATTGCTGTCTGAGTGCTGGTCTGTATGAGCACAGAGAAGATGTTGGCCAGACCATGGCTTTGAGCACCATCCATGAAGAAAAGTATCAGGCTGGGCAGATGCCAGTGCTATGAGCTGACTCTTCCACTGGGTGATGCTGATCTTCAGTTTGGTATGTAGGACAAGCCTGACTGTGAATTACTACATATAAATGACTTAAGCATGAGTTGGATGCTTTTCTGATGAGAAGTAGGCGCTGGGAATTTGTAAGTTCAGAGGATGACGATGCCACCATTTCTCTCCCCTGTCTTGGATAAGTCAGGAGGACCTCTAAGCAGTCCTCAGGTTGGTTTTATCTGTCTCAAATTAGACTCTTAAATATACTTAACATACTTAATAAGCCTCTCTTTGCCCAGAAAGTGGTCTAGATACTTGCGACTCTGCTGCATGCTGCTGGGAGCTGCTCCAGCCTCATCATTTGTCTATATCATCTGATCAAGTTTAAGGAAGCACTTTTACAAACCCACTGGCAAGCCTAATTTGGCAGTTGTGGTCTAGACACATTTAATATTTGCTGTCAAGAGAGACAGACTGTGCAAAGTCTCCTGTACTCACTTTCTTTCTAGTATACAACCGGGAAAGATCTAGTGCATCCGAGATTTTTAGTAGTAACGTGTATAAGTAATTAAAGCAATCTCCTGGGAATCAGGATAACCAATGTGAGTGTCTTTTTAAATCTTGCAGAGTTAAGTAACTACTTTTTGCTGTGAGTCGAAGGCTCATTGAGAAGAAATAAATAGCATATGGATTTAGATATAAAGGCTGATTTTAGGATGACAGTGAACCACTTACATAATTATGGGCACACCAGACAAGCTCGTTGTGGTAGGAAGCAAGAATTAGCAGTATTGCTACACAGGGTACTAGAAAGCCCTTACTTAGAAAATTGCTTCATCTGTGGTAAAAAAACAGTGATTTAAAAGGGTTTAGGGAAAGGTCCCTAGGACAGTAAAGAAATTGTGTGCTCAAGAGGACATTAAGGAGCTGTGTGTGTTTGCTTAGTCTGGCTGAAAGAAGACCAAGTGAGGAATCTGAGTGCTCAGCACCATTCTTTCTAGGTGGCCCTTTCCTGTCACCTTCTGCTTCCTGAGGCCCAAGGCCCTGTCTGGAGGCAGTTTGAGATAACATGCATTTGACATATTCTCTGCTGGCAGTCCTAGGCGGTTCCTCACTCAGAGTTCGGACTTTGGAACTCACCCTTGGGTGCCTGAATTCCCCCAGGATCAGTACAGGACACTTGGAAGAAGACCCTACAAAGCAAGGTCTAAACCCTAAAGTTTAACAGAGCTCTCTGACTTACAAGGGAATATCCTTTCTCCTAGACTGAACTCTAGTATTTTTCTGTATTTTTGAATGGAAAATGCCCTTCTTGCCTCTTCTATGAACTCTGATGGTTGTTGTGGCATGCCTTTCAACACAAAGCTGTGCCATATCACTTCTAGTCTGTATTACAATGACGGATTAATTGAGTCTGAAGGTAAAGGTAAAGGTGATGTACCTATTCTGACTGATACAAAAAGGATTTCTACATCTTCTGCCTGGTTGAAGTCACCATAGCTTTCCTCACTTCTGCCTCCTGAGCAGTCTGTGGCACTAGTTTAAGATTTTGCTTCTTATTAAAAAAAAGGAATACATTTTCTAGCAAATCCCTTGCTATACTGGAGATCAAATTTAAATCTGTGAATTATTGATATGGTTGTATTCTTTCACATCATTGCAGATCACAAAGCCCAAGATGAAAACTGTGAGAGTTGGGACAAAAGCATTACTAGTATAAGGAATTCAGTTCAGAACAGCTTTCCAAAGGGGACTCATCAAATCAAGTTCTGTCTCTTTGGGAATTTCTTCAAGAATTCCAGTTTTGAAAGGCCTTTCCACTATTTAAAAAGCACAGTACTAACCCACAAATTGTCATTGCTCCATCACATCCTCCCAAAAGGCATAAAAAAAGGGAAGTAAAAAAAATCCACTTAAAGCCAACTGTTTTATTCTTAGAAGGGAGAAATGTAAGCGTTTCTGATAAATTCACTCCTCCTCATTTGTACATTTCTGGTTTAGAGAGGTATGGACAGATTTCCTGAAAAACCCATCATTCTATTACGGCAAAACACAAGGGATAGGACCGAACTGTAGATGCTTATAGGAAATGACATAATTTAGATGACTACAGAAGAGCTAGGCACTCAAAGCTACTTTTAAGGTTGTAGAGAGAAACAATCTTTTATACATCACAACTAATCAGATTCGCTTTAATTATTGTTGTTAGCATGAGATGACCTCTGGCCAATATAGAATTCTTCCAATTCTTTCATGCTGCTACTTTCTTACCTTGGTTTGGTTCTCATTTCTTGCCTTTCTTTCGGGAAATTCTAAGCTTCTATGTGAATAAAAAGATGATATGTGTTACCTTTCTGTACCTCAGGCAAGTACATCTTGCACTTCATGACACATAAGAAAATAGCCTATTTGTTATTTATTAGCAATCAAATAAAATTTAATTTAAAATGTAAAATTTTAAAAGTTATTTTAAAATACATATTATGAAAGGGAAAGAACATGCCCCATTCCAACATATTAATGAAAGATTAAATGTAAAGGACTGGTAGTAGATTGATTTCTGAGCAGATGAAAGAAGCAGCAAAGCAATCTGTAGAACTTACCTACCCAACCTAGTTTGTTGTGGAGACACATACCACAGACCAGTTTAGAGAATGCTGTGAAGAAAGGGGAAGGTCAGTGTGCTGGTATCCAAACAGATTCAGTGGCCCATTAACTTGCTGGACAATACTGGGAGATAGGATAGATGTTACCATACCCCTCAGAAGCCTATAGTGTGCATCATGATAGCAAGAGTAGTTTCTTTCTTCTGTACTTGCTTCAGATTGTCTCTTGTGTAAGGAGGGATGCGTTTCACCTTAAGTGAACTTAAGCTCTTTAATAAGGAGGCATAGTCACCAACTAGTTGGAAAAAGGAGAATTTGTTTTCTTTTTAGCATTATTTGTACAGAACTGAAAGTAACAATGCCTTCTTGGGATAAGCTGCATTGCTGCTGGCAGTGATAACAGAGGAAAGTTCACAGGATGTGGACATCAGACGAAACAATTTGTGGATATAGGAGCATATAACTCATGTGTGCAGTCTGTAACAAAGAAGATAGCTCTGTTCTATCATGAAGAGAGGAGAATTGGTGCTGCACCCTATGGTTAACATGACAACATGTAGTTAGACTATTTTAGAGTCTTTTAGATCATTCTTCTCGCCATTTAAAGATGTCATTTGTTTTATACATAGCACTGAAGCCTAAGATTAACTTCATTCTGAAATGAATTGGTGAGGTGCATTAAAAAGGAGTGAGTGTGATGGAAGATGAAGAGTGATCTTGATGGATTAAATACAGGTACATTCAATCATACACAGTAAAATGAATTTTTATTCAAAACAGGGAATTCTCACTTGACTGAAGTCAATGGAAAGTCGTTTGTTGCTTTTAATCATGTGAGGAATTCATCTAGAGTGACTGAATATTTATTAGGAATGAGAAGAAGACAAAATTTTAGGGTATGCTCTTTCAAACCATCAGAACACTTGAAACGCTGATGAATGTGCTCTATCACTAAGTGCATGGCTGAAAGATACTTTTATTTGTATTTTTAAGAGTTGCTGTGGGCTCAGTAGGGGAAGTCAAGATATCCCAAAAGGACATGGTAACCACTTATTCACCTAGCCCTTGAAGATGTTAAGAAAAGAGAATTAATAATAGAAGCTTTACCTCCAAGCTTTCCCATCAAATGAACAAGACCATTTGCAGGCTGCAGGATACAGAGATAAGAGGAAAACACAAGGAATAATAAGTGACATCTTCAAACAATGAGCAAAATGATCTCAATTCTTGTAAAGATTATTATATGATACCTTCACTTAAAGGAAATATTGCATGCTGTTCTCACTAACACAAGGATTTCAAGGACAAAAAAAGTTGTTATTTTTCTTTTTATTGTGGAGAAAAACAGCTTGTGTGAACATTTTTAGTAAAAACTGTCCTTGAATAATCATAATGGAAATAACTGCAAGGTTCTGAATTTTGATTAGCAGTTATATCTCTTATGACTTCACTCATGAAAGGAGTGAGAAAGGGTTGGTCAAAGTTCAGTATAAGTTCAGTATTTTGGAATGAGAAGTATTATAGGGGAGTTAGAATAAAACTGTCTTGAAAATGAATTTTTATGAATAATACACGTCTTTGCTGTCAGCATTTCATCTTCCTCATCTGTTTAACTAAGAACATCTACTAAAATGCATACATTTTCAGAAACTGCAGCATTTTTCTTCATAAACTTTGTGCTTCTTTGCTACACTTCTGTTCTGTCAAATGCGATCCTAATTGCTTGATTTTTAATGCAATCAATCAGACTAATTTTAATTCTTTACATGCAGGTTTGAGAACTCTGATCCCAAATTTATTTAATGAATCATTGTTTCTTGAGTTATTAACCACATCTGTTCCTCTCTTTTTTGAATAATTGTATTTTTTTTTACATTTGTCTCCTTGAAAATATGTGCTGCAAATTGACTGTAATGCGCCAAATTGCTGTTACGTTTAAATTATGTTTTCCTTTCGTTTTTAGCCCCTCCTAGGTCTGAGGGGCTAAATGTGACCTATTTACTGCCTGTAATGAGTGGAAACTTTCATGAAGTCAGTGCTTGTTGTAAGCTATTCTACTCATATAGCTTATTTATGTGATGACATCCTGGCCTTAGGGAATTCAGCAAGCAATTGATTCCAGTCAACTATTTTTACTCGTATCAGAGATAACTAATTCATATCCGTGAAGTAGTTGTACTATACAAACACTTACTTAATATTCTCTTTTTATAATTTACTCTTTTTAAATCACATGATCTCTAAATTAGCATTTTTCCCTTTTTAATCTGAAATCTGCAGTGATGGCTTAACTATGCAGCTCATAGAAATAAACTGTGAAAGCATCGTCCCTTCAGAACTCAGTAAGGGCCATAATCCCAATCCATAAAATGTCACCTCAGTAAGACTGAACTCCTAATGTGCATGCAAGAAAGATTTTAGAAAACTGTATGAAGAATCAGGGCCTAATTTACTCGCCATGGATTCCAAATCAGTGAGTTTTACATCTAGTTTAGTTACACATTGCAACTAACTTATGCTTCCAGTTTTGGTAATTAGCAATTCAAAAAGCTTATTCTGTACCTATTTAGTGTTTGAGGAGGTGGCATAGTTCACTGAATTTACAAAAAGCTTACTTTGAAAGACTAAGGCTGAGCCCTTTACAAAAGCACAATCAGAACCTAAGACCCAAGTAATTTGCATCCAAGCACTGTGGCTTTCTTTTAGCCCAGTTGACTAAGTAGTTCTACCAGAAGGAGACAAAATGAGGATGGTGAAGAGGGGAGGACAGTGTGTGCTTGAATCTTACCTTCCAGTCTTGGACGTGGCCATGCAGGGACTTCAGACTGTAGGAGCATTTGTATAGCGACAGTTCAGATGAGGGTGGAATCATATTTAGAAATTCATCTTAATTGTGTCTTTTATTAAAATTGATGTTTTTATCATAAGTGGCGATATATTATTATTATCATTATCATTATCATACTGCCTGCTTACACTTGTATGTTATTTAAAAGCTAATTATACCTCCCATCCTTTCACAGTCCCCATTAATATTCAATTTTAATGCACTAATGGGTCCTTCTTGCATGATGCATGTCCTGGATGGAAGAATAAAAATTAAATTGAAATATTCAGGTAAAAAGAAGGTTCATCTCAATTAATTAATATTTACCTCCGGTAAATTACCAGCTAATTAGACTGGTGCTGTGGAGGAGGGAGAGAATGTAAGGAGCTGGTTACCTATTATCCACCCAGCCTAAGGAGGTCTCCCAGACCGTATGAGTTGATGAGAGTCCTTGAGAGACTCCCAGCTGAGATAGCTGGAGCACAAGTGCATTTTTCCTCTGTACCACATCTATTCTGCTGAAGAACCAGAGCACAGCAGCTTGAGGCGTGCAGCCCAAAGCTGGAGTGCAGACATATTTTGCATGTTAGCCAGCAGTATCTGTATTTCAGTGTGTACAGGGATTTGTTGCTGGGTGGGCAGATGAGGTATTGCTAATCATACGATAGGTGGCATCCTATCTCTTCCAGAGACTGCCAGCAGTTGCTGCTCCTCAGTTTCTCTCAGTGCACTTAAACTCTTATGCTGGGGAGGAAGAAGTCAGCCTGGTCCCATTTGAAACATTACCACTCTTGGAATGAGGTAATGAAACAGAGTAAATGTTAAATTCCAGTACTCTCTGGAATACTACAGCATGTGTTTGGCCTGAATTCTCTTCCCTTAGTAAAGGGAAATGAAGTCTCCATGGTTCTTTTATCACTTGAAGGGAACAGTGGGACAGGTAGTGCTGATGCAGAATAGGCTTTTTGAAGGGTGACTGATTCTCAAGCATCACAGCAAAGAGCAGCACTGGAGTCTATCAGACAGAATGAGGGAATTGAGCTTGGGAAAAGCAGGGATCTGTTCTAGTGATCCAGGATTGCCTGTTGAAGTTGCTTCAGACAAATCCTTTCAGCTGCTTCTACATCTGCAGTTTGCCAGAGGTAAAATCAAATACTTGCAGGTCTTTTCAAGATTGATTAAAGGTAGCTCTAGAAAAAGGCAGTTTCTTATGCAGATAGCACTATGCATGGCACCAAGATGCCAGCACTCTCCAGGAGAGGACATGAATCCACCGCTTTAAGATTCCTGCAGCTGGAATGGTGTATGAGGAAACTCTTGTATTAGTTCTTTCTACTGACTCACTGCTGGGTGTGAATTTTTTCCTCTATATACATGAAGAATCTTTCATTAGAACTAGATCATGTAAACGGTATATAGGTTAAATACTAGTCATCCTATTTTCCACTGAAAATAACATTTTATATACATCTGAAATAGGCTTTCTAACATAATGGCTAACAAACTCCTAGGATTGAAAAGGCTTGATTCCTCTGAATCACTTTTTACAGATCTTGCCATTAATCATTTTTGATCAAAACAGTTAGATCGCATTAAAGTATGTAAAGCATGCATTCAGTGATTGACTGAGTTATAGAGTCACCATTCAATGCAGAGGTTAAATGCAAAGTTGTATTACACACAGAGTTTTGCAAAAATAACGCCAGGCTTTTAGTTTTGATTCCCACTCTATTGATTTGCACTAGGTAAATTTAATTCCAAATCTTACAGATGGCTGAGATAGTCATTCAATTTTGTCATTGTAGTGAAGAAACCATTAGGAAAATGGAGAAATAACGGTCATAGTAATCTTTTCTGGAATGAAGAATGAAGAACCAATTTTATTCAGAGGTCAGATTTGTACCAGGTGCTCTGAAGCACTCACAGTATCCCATTATTTAAGCATTTACAAAGTTTCATTGACATACAATTTTTATGAAACACAACATAGCTTAACAGATAGAAATGTGTGAAGGGACTTCTTTCCTTCATAGATTCACAGACTGTGAGTTTCAGGAGTGTGCATCCATATGCTTGCTTTTTATAAAGAGGTCTGTATTTTCTTATGATGTCTGGGATGTGCAAAAGAACATTAGGACATTGGATCTGCCTCAAGCTCATAACCATAAACTCATAGCTAATCACTTTTTTCAGCATTCACCTTTTTTTTTTTTTTTAGTCCAGGGATGCTTAGGGGAAATACTTTCTACTGTATGAAAAAAAAATCCTAAATTTATTATCATTAAATTTCTTCTTTTTGTATATGGAATATATGCAATATGTTTCAGTGAAGAAGCCATTTTCCACTGAAAATAAAGCAGTAAAAGTGCAAAATTTACATATTTACTTGGTTTTTTGGTAAAGATTGATTTCTACAACTGCAGAGCCTGACAGCACCTGTGAGCATTTTGCCTGTAAATGTTGGAAGCTACCTAATGTAGATGATGGGAGTTACCCATGCTTAGGTACCTAAACACAGGGATCTAGTACCACTGTAAATGGTCTCTAGAAAAAAAAATCAGAGGAAAACAAAATCCAAGGGGAAAGAAAAAAAACTAGATTTTTGAACATTTTTTTTTTTGAAGCTTAAGTTTTAGTTCTAGTTAATTATCTACTTGTAGATAGAACTAAAAGAAGCAATAAACACTCATGACTTGAGAAAGACCTCCCAAACTCTGTGTCATATGCATTAGGGGAAAAATGTGCTATACTTTAATTTGAAAAGAAACATCAGGTTTTACCCTTGGTATCACAGCAATGTTACAAGGCATTGTATTTTTATTATGTATTACAATCCACTGATTCTATTTCAGGATAATGTGGGGCTAGGATACTCCAGATAATGAAAAACACCAAATCATACAGGAGACACCGGCAAGGGCAATGTTGAGACACCTGGATTTGGAAGAATGGGCATGTAGCCAGAGAAGATAAGCTCTGCTTTATTTAAGGTTTCCATGCCAGCTGCTCACAAATCTATCTTTTCACCCCTATTCAGACGTTCATGTCTCTATTGGCCAGTGCAGTATCCTGCTATCCTGGCTGCCCTCTCAAATTTAGTCTACTACAGCTCTTAGCAGTAGAAAACTTCTTTCTCATCTAAAACACTTTATCAAGCAGGATGTTAATGCTACACGTATTAAAAAACAACAACAAAGCAAAATAGCAACAACAACAATAACAAAGCAACCAGGACTGGTGGAAACAACAATTCTTTCTGTATGCATGTTCCTTCTCCCTGTGTAACTTCAGGCAAGCCTCATGGATCCTTTGTTTTTTTCACTGGACTAACAATACAGTCATATTTCCTGAAGTAGCAATAAAGGCAATGTCTAAAAAGAAATGAGGGTGAAGGACTAACTTCTGTTTTATCTTCCCCTGCCTTGTTTACTCCAGTCATTTCATATCAACTCACATCAGTTACCCTGATGACTCTCTGCTCATTGTAGAAGCCGTTACAATTACTCCTGTGTCTGATTATCAGAGATGAGTAGCAGAAGTAATAATTATTTACTTAATAAAAAGTGACATATGGTAAGAATTTCGCTTTCTGTTTATTGTTCATTCTGCCAAGGCCCTTTTCTAACCATGCAGCCCATAGAACTGACCCTCTGATTTCTCTACTCGCTTGGCACTGCAATATAGGCTCTTGTTTGATTCATTTGACATGTATTTTTGAAAGGAGTTATGTGTATTATAGTAAATATTCTACTTTTTTTCAGTGTTTTATGTGAATGTCAAGATCAAGTGCCTAGAGCTGTAGTATGTGAAGCGTGCTTTCATTAAATTTCATAAAATAAGTGGGAATCACTTATTTCTTAATTTGTTAGTTTACAACAAGCAACTATACATATGGGATAACTGGTATAGCCATTGCTTCAATTGCTTCTATCTGAACAAGAACAAAACCACTTTTTATTATGTCAACACATTTTAAATAATGGCATGCTGCATTTAATTTTCCAGTTTGGATTTTAAGCCCTTTTATGCCATTGATGCACCAGGGATTTTAAAATGTGACTTCAGCTGAAATATACAGTAAAACAGAAAATGGCTCCAGAAACCCAGATTAGCTGTCACTGATGGCATAAGTCTGTCAATAGCAGCCAGTAAATGCAGGAGTCTGACTTTTGCCTCTTATTTTCATTTATAAATTCCATTTCAGAATAGCAATAAGACACTGCAGGTCATGCGTTTTGAAGGGATTATTGCACTTCTCTTGTGACTAAAGTCACTTGCCCTTTAGCCTCATACCTTATAACACCTCCCAAGGTGTTCAGGAGTGGCTTAGAAATGCACAGCATGCTGTGTCTTATTGCTTAAGTATGTTTAGCTTGATCACACAGAAAAGTAATGATAAAACTATAAAAGAAAAAAAGGAATCTGCCCTCCCTTCAGTTATTCCCTGCTTTTTTCATTCTTTTTTAATCATCTCATAAGTAAAGTAATTCATAGGTTACCAACCGTTTGTTAAAATGCACATGAAACATAGAGCAATTTTCCTTGTTATGGTTATTTTATCTTGCAGCAAATATTAAACACCCGCCCTTTAATACAGTTTGGATTGTTGCATAATATAGAAATGCAACTAAATTCTTAAAAGGGTTAAACAGTGCCATTCTGCCCCAAATTACCGCTGTCATTCAATTCATTAGATGAGTTTATGGAGTTACAATATGTCTGTAATTTATAGCCTGCTTACTGACAAAGCTTAATGCTAACATATGCCTAATTTGCCAAGGTTATCTCAAGTCCCATTCATCTTCACCACTAACAATATGCTGCTGATTCCATGCTTCATGGATGAGGTACATGCGGTTTCATATTTAGTGCTATCAATCACAAGTAATTGCCTCCAGCTCCCCGCCTCAGTGTTCAAAGTGATTTCTCTTCAGCCTCTGAGGTCTGATGAAAAGAGGATGCATAGCCAGAGGAGGGCATCATCCTCCAGCTCCTGCAAATCTGAAGACACTGAAAATCAGAGAGGAGAAGCGTGCCTGCAGCTGACATTTCCAAACATCTTCCTTCTGTGGCACATGGCTTTTACAATAAGGAAAATTTGCTCCTGGGTATATGTTTGTGAAGCAGTGGCAAACCCCCATGGCAATTGATCTGACCTCTAGCCTACTGCTCTTAGGATTTCCTAAGTGTCAGGCTGGACTAACCCTGAATACTCCTTGGAAACTCCTGTGCCTTGGATCACAGATTTTGGATTCACTGTTGTGGTCCTATGGCTTCAGTGTGCCTGTATGAACATGTAGGAAGTGGCAGGATCTGTCAAGGAGGATTATAGCCCACTTGCGTATTTTCAGTATCAAATAAGGATGGTACCTTATGCAATGAAACAGTTTTAAACCCGAAGAGTCTCAGTTCTGCCAATATGTGCACATCTTCATACGTAGGAAGGGTCAAATTGATCTGTCTTGCAAAGTGTTTAGAGTCTTGGAATCTATGGAGAACAATTAACTCACTATTTCCTGTTTTATTCTTGTTTGCTTGCTGATATTTTCTCCAGCTTCAAGGCCCTCGTACACAAGTTGTATGTATCTACCATTTTTCTGTCTAATTCCACCTTTTAATACAGCTTTAGTCATCTCAGATGCCAAAAACCTGACTGGAAATTCAAAGGAAGGGTCTGATCCTGAACTGCTTATGCATATTCTTACTATAAGTGAGAGAAATTGCTTTCATTCCTGTGTAAATACGGCATTTGCAGTGTAGAGATCAAAACTGCCGATTTTATGTATGCAAGCAAACACACAGAGATGCACTCAAACTGTCTATTGTACGAGATATCTAGCTATCTAAGTAGGTAGCTTTTTGAGTCTTTAAATCTGTTCTAAAGAACTGTTGAATCATATTAGAAAACACAGAAAATGAGTTGGCAAATATATTTTGCTGAAATGAGTCCCCTGCTTTCTTTTGGAATTCTTCCATCAAGAATATGCAGGAAGAAGTTTGTTCTTGCATACTCTGCTATCAGCCACCAGAAAAATTCCAGATTTTTCAACCATACCATTATGCATTATATTCTAAAATTTCCTTGGGATAATGGACAGTATTTGGCAGACCCAATGCAACACTCTGTTCTTGTGAATTTACTATGATCTGCTTTACTGAAAGAAATTACTGTAAACAAAACAATCTTGAGTGGATGAATACATTTACAGGTTCTAAAGCCAGAAAAGTCTCTCTCAGTTTTACTGTCTCGGAACACTGAACCTATAATTTTAATGATCACTTGGAAAATGAAAAGAGAATTGAAGAAATAAATAAGTTCAGTTCAAGAAAATGATAGTGTCAATACTGTGTTTTTGTTTGCTTGCTTGCTTTTTTGTAAGAAATTCAGATCTTCGTTTGGTATGAAGTGACAGTTAATGGTATGAAAATCACTGTTAATCTCTCTTAATGGATTTTTTTTTTTGCTTTATATGTAGTGTCAGAAAGAACTCAGGAATATGTTATGGAAGGATAATATTCATGTGTCTCAAGGAAGTTTGCTGAAGAAAGAAATAACTCTTATAGCCATCAAAAAATAAAAATAAAAATAAAGTACTGCACATGCAGAAAGTATTAACTTGAATCTGTGTTAAGCATGGATTTGCTTGCTATGAACTGACATGACTTTAAAAACTTAAGGCTTTAAACCTGCAGTGATTCTTGCTTGCAGTTAAATAAGAATTTTGTTTTATTTCTGAAGACTCTAGTAGGGCAAAATCAAATAATCTACTAAAAAGGATTTTTTTTCCTTATTTTATTTACAGAATAGTTTTAAATTATCTCAAGTTTTTTTAGTCAAAAATATATAAAGAAACAAAATATAAACTTCTTGTGGGATAGTATAACACTTTTTCATATAGTTTGTATTAGTATGACTTTTTTTAAGAGGAGTATGTGCATGGGTATAAAATGTGTTCTACTTATAAAATACAATATCAATTGTTAATTAATCAAGGTGTTTAGGGTCTTATATTTGGAATATCTTAAATAAAATCAACTAAAAAAGCAGATCGTTTGTAGGCAACAATTCTGAAAGGGAACTTCTGGGCCTTTTCTTTTTGATAGGTATGTTGTGATGCTTCAGAAATATACACAATTATCTATCTAAAAATATAACCAGCCAATAAGAGATGAAGAATAATAGCCACAACTATTTAGAAAACTTATCTTTTTGTTTTAAAGATTGTTTCTTAATCAGTGCCTGGAAGAAATTCCTTTGTTAATCTTTGCATATATTCAAAAGGGCTCTAAGGCTAAGTGGAGGCACTTTGCATTGCGTCTGCTGACTTCCTATTCAGAGCATCTCTGACAAGCGGGGGGTGGAGTGGTGCTGTGCCATGGTTTGTGGGAATAGGCTCTTTCAGTTCTGGTTTATTACATGGCTAATTAACCAAGGTCACCAAGCTCTTTTAGAAGACTGCCAATAGAGACATCATTGGTGCTTTAACAGATCTGTTTATTATATTGCATGCCCTGATAATATTACAATCATAAAAATGTGTATGGGGGGAGCATTTGCCTAGAGACATGTATCAACAGGCATACACAGAAAAAAAAAAGCCTTAGAGAGTAGGCACACCAATATTCTGAATCTTGTAAAGTTTAGTCTTAAATCATATTTTTCTATTTTATTCCATAATGCGTGTGTATGACTAATGTGAATAATGACTACAGGAACTTAAGAGCTGTAGAAATAACATCACAGAATTAGTCTGATTTACCTGTGACAGAGTATCTTCAGTGAGCATAGTTTTCTGTATACAAATGAACAAGGAACACATGCTGGTGAATAATTAAGGAGCAAGTTAACGAACAGAGCTTGAGGATTATGCCGCAGTCTGAGACAATCCTCAGTATCTCTGTAGCTTCTGTGAATGCAGAAGAGACCTTTTTTTCACAGCTGATTCTTCACAGAACCATTTTGCAAGAGAGTGTCACCATCATTCAAGTAGCTAAGAGACTCTTATCATAGAATCATAGAATGCTTAAGGTTGGAAGGGACCTTAGAGGTCATCTAGTCCAACCCACCTGCACACACAGGGTCACCTACAGCACATGGCTCAGGGCTGCATCCAAGCGGGTTTTAAAGATCTCCAAAGAAGGAGACTCCACAACCTCTCTGGTCAGCCTGTTCCAGTGCTCTGTCACCCTCACAGTGAGGAAATGCTTTCTGAAGTTCCTGTGGAACTTCCGATGCTTTAGTTTGAAGCCATTTCCTCTAGTCCTATCACTGTCCACTAGTGAATAGAGGCCAACCCCATCCTCCTCAC
>JAUBOD010000350.1:287368-315371 GCA_032353885.1 Nothura maculosa | reverse complement strand
AAAAGTTCACCAAAAAAAAAAAAAAAAAAAAAAGAAAAGCAGAAGAAGAGTTTCTCCTACAGCTGTTTGGACAGAAGACTTTGCTTCTTAGCTGTGCTGCCCAGAGAAACTAAAGAATGTTATCAGTGCCTTTAAAATTGAATAACACACTGGAGTTAATGCTTGAAATGAAGGACTACATCTGTAATAACCACAGCTAGGAGGAGTTATACAGTAGTCTACTTACCTCAGCATTAGGCAAGATATAGAGAATGCCTGGAGACTTCTCATGGCATTTTCGAGACAGCCAGATAGATCCTACCATTGCAAATCACATCCCTGTGGCTTTGTCTCATCCACTTCCTGTGACTGTTTCTGGTCCTGACTCAGATACATTTTGTAAATCTGTGTCACAAAGTGTCAGGAGATTAAAAAAAGAAAAAAACAGAGAATCCCAAAAATTCAACTTACAATCGCTAAGCAGAGTTATAGCTTTGTCAGAATAATGTATTGTGTAATAGTCAGAGGTCTAAATCCATTAAGATTAGGCAAGTAAAAAACATTCCTTATTTTGTTGCCCAGTTTACCATGCAGCTCAGAGTGTAACCTGAGAGAGTGAATCACATACACAAATTGTATGTTGTTCTTTGTCTGCTTAATGTAAAATAGATATTACAGCCCTTGGTATAGGGGTCAAAATACTGGTCTGTCTCTTTTAAGCTAACATCTTAACCAGTAGGCTCTAGAATCACGTTTCCTTTTCTCCAGTGACTTTAGTTATATTACAAAGAGATACTTTTCCAGTTTGCATATTAAAACAAATATAGATTTACTTCCTCTTAGGCCAAGAAAGAAATTCAAACAAGTTACTTACAAGAGTAAATATTGTTACTCACTACAGGGGGCTCTAGTGAGGACAAATTGTCCTTTCTGGATAAGGATAGTGGAATACAAAGCAGTTTCACATGGACTTACATTCTGTAACATCCATGCAATCAATCATATCAAAAGTTGAATCTTCTGATAATCTTCTGAGAATCCTCTGTAATAAATGGAAAATTATCAATAGCTGAAATTTGGACTTAAGATATTAGCTTGCTCATTGTAAGTAGAAAACAAGTAATATAAGTTAGATTTTATTCATTTGGGTACAGAATTGTCAAATAGGATGAAATATGTTCACTTTTATTTGCAAGCATAGTTTGAAAAGGAGTCTTTCCACTACTGCTGTTCCAATTGTAAGGATAGGGTGTTTCTAAGCATTTAATTACCTAGATTGTAAAACCTGGGCTCATGTTTTACAGGAAGAAAAACTAGCTTGGTGTTTCTGGAGAGAAAGATATAAAAACTTTCATTGCTTTTTTTTTCTTCCAACAATGCATAATATCTAAATGGCACAGATTTAAGTCTTTGCACTCAGCTGTGGAATTGTGTAAGTCATGCCAACTCTTTTACCAATAATTGCTTTTTCCTACCTGTTCCTTTCACATCTACTTTTTCTAAAGTCATGTAAAATCTGTTGTGCTTGGTATAAACTTTTTAATTGCTTGGGTAAAAAGAGCAGTAGTCACCTTATCCTCAAAATCCTTTATCCTGAACATGATTGTTTTGTTCCTTGTTAATAATTTCATGCAGTATGAGAATGTAATCAGCAAATATCTGTTCCCAATGTTTTCCAAAAGTTCTTTTGGGTTCCAAACACCCATATGTGGTCTTCTTTTGTAAAAAGAGGTGTTTTTCTTAAGCTCCATAAACTATTTTTTAAAACCTAGTTAGTTGAGGTGTTTACATCAGCAGGATCAGTAAACATAGCTCTCTGAAAGGTGCCATTAGAGCACTTTGTAATTGTGGGCAGCAGTGTAGTAAGGATGTCGTGGGTTGTAAAATATCTGCACATCTTAGATTTTAAAGTTTACTTAAAGCACTCTACAATTGCAGTTTTCACTTCATTATTGGTAACAAAACGGTGAACATTATGTTACCTTAACAAACTGCTTAAAGATCTATTTGAAAAGTTCTTTAAGCCTCTCTGTCTGTAATTTCTATGCTTAACTGCTTTCAGCAAAAAAATGTTTTGAAAGTCCTCGGAACCTTCATTGCCCATCTTATCTGCTGATCCTAAAGCCCAGGTACATTTATATAGTATGTCTCTCATTGTTAAGACATACTTGAAACTGTAGTTTCGTTTGGATAACTGCTGCATATCCACAAAATGGGCTTTCCTTTGTGCAGCTGCATATAATAATTCTGTTTCTTTTGAAATGCATTTGTGCTGGCTTGTGAAAAGTAGAGAAATCAAGCCCTGACAGTGAATCTTCTGTTTGTTGGTTGTTCAAGGCCTTGCGATATTCTTTTGGCTTGTTCAAAAAATACAAGTCACCCTCCCAAAGTATCCATCAGATTAGAAAGATATTTTCTTTAAAAGGAACCTCTGTGTAGCCAAGGCTGAACTTTACCATGTTTCTTGACTTTCTTCATATGGAAATGCTAGGTGTACTTAATACTGCACTCTAGAAGGCATGATTCATTAACTAAGTGCTGAAACATGGTACTTCACAGAATCTGCAGGCTTTTCTGCGCAAGATATCATCTTTTATTTAGACAAAGGTAAACAAAACTGGGACTCTATTTTTAGAACTACAGGTGCACCAGTGTGCAGTTTTGGAAAGACATCTGAAAAGGTCCATCTGTGAGGAGTCTTTGAATAAAGAGCAAAATGAAGTCATAGCTGTATATCAGTCCTAGTTGTTTTCTGGTCCCAATATACCAACCATTGCCTTCCAAGACCCATTAGCATGTCATTACATATTTGATTGGGCTTCAGTGCCATATTTCAGATTTTTCAGTAAAATTTCTTTATCCTCAAAAATTATGTTTGTTTATTTATTTGTTTTTGTCATTGCTTCGTGCGTGGAATAGATCTGTTCCCTGATCTGAGAGACAGAGCATCAGGCCTATCAGATTGGTCGCAAGTCATTGTTCACTGAGCATAAACAACTCTGGAATATATTAAAAAAAAAAAGAAGAAAGATTTACATCCTCATCTGACAGGAGTAGATAGGAAAATTGCTACAGACTGCTATTTGGGAGGAGGATGAAATATTTCCTGAGTGAACTTATCTGAGAAATCTGCGAGTTTGTTTAAAGTCTTAAAAAACAAAGTTTGGGGTTTCTCCTTTTGCAGACAAAAGAAAAGGAGAGCAGGAGGTTTTTGTTTGTATAGAACTTGAGGGAAGGATATTTAGGACTTTTGTTTGCTTTCACCCATAAGGCAAAGGCCAGTGGGTTTTTGGTTTAACTATGTGACAAGAGGATTTAAGCCTTTTGTTTGTCTTGATTGGAAAGAAGGGGAATTTAGGACTAGATAGGCCTAAAAATACTGCCAAAGCCTTTCTACTTTATTTTTAACTCAGATTGCCCGTGAAGAGGAAGGCATTAGTTAGGAAAGGGAAATAGCCAAATAAATATTTCTTCAGATAGAAAGTTTCTAGAGGTTTCTAGAGTAGACTCCATTAATGAGGTAGATGTCTATATTGCCTGTTATGATTGCCTAATTCTTTCCGTTATATGTCATTGTTTTAGTTTGTTTATAATTCTGTCAAACTTTTATGCTTTGAGACGAAATTTTCCTTACTTGTCCTCTATCTGTAACTCAGAAAACTGAGTTTTATAAACAAGGGCAAGACTTTCCAATCATAGAAAAAGTTAGTCTGCTTTTGTGAATTCCTCAACTGTTCTGTAAAAAATCTTCACTCTGTGCTTATTTCTAAGCAAGGATTTGAAATTATCATGAGAAATGACCTGGCAATATGGGAGTGAATTTTGCAACACCTTGAAAGTAATACTGAATTGAACAAGATAGGCATAAGAACTATTTTTTTTTCTTCCACAGTTCTAGTTTCTTAAAAGTGATGATCGATGTTAGATACCTCAGATCTTTCTTGTTTGGCTTGAGACATCTTAAGCAGGCTGGGAACTTAACACTGGATTAATCACACCACTTACCACTTCTAAGAATCGTTTTTAATCTAAAGGAAAATGTTCTGAAATATTTTCCTATCCTCTTTTCTCCTATAAAATTCTGTATGTAATATTAAATGTAAATTTTCCCTTTGGCCTTTTTTTGTTTTGTCTCTTCCCCTTTCTTTAACACATTTCTTTTTTCAAATATAAAACAAAATTAACCATTTCCACTTAAACCTATTCCATCTTCCAATTACATATGAGCACCTATCTACTTATATGTATGTGCTTATTTAGAAATTAATTGTATTAAAGTATTAAAAGGATCACTACTCAAGTATCTTAAGCATGTACATTTTAATGCATAAGAAGTTAGAAGTAGAACTTTAATAAATGATAAATACTCCCAGCTGCAAAAGGGCAAACTTTATTCCAAATCCCAATCTGTGTCAAAAAAATAATAAAAGAAGTAATCCTTTACTGCCTGGTAATCAGGTAATCAGCATATACTCTATTTTTTTTCTGAAGGAAAAAACTTTAAAGCTAATAGTTACCATATTTTACCGTTGACATGGTAAAATACATATCCTCCTTGTTCTTAAAAACCTTTTCTGCTAGCAAATCCAATGTCTATACTTGGCAAAAAGGGTTACAATTGTGTAAAATTGTCAATCTTATATAAACACTTTTATAAACACACTCTCTCTGCAGAGATTTGTTAAATCTCTCCTAATTGTGAAGGGAAGTTCATCATGGAAAGAAATAACAATAACTTTCTGATCAAACTCAAACTTTGAATTTGAAAACCAAATTTTGAAAAAACATAGTTCAAATTCTAATTATTGAATATTAAGTATTTTAGTAAATGTATTCCACCATATAGATAAGAATCTTCAAAATGTCAGATGGAATCTTTGAATCATGTAGCCATTTTGACTATCATATCTTTTCCCAAAACCTCGCAGGTGACATTGCTCTATGTCTCTCTTTTGGCTTGAAAGAAATACTTATACTCTTGTTACTTCACTGTTGGCATTCTCCAGAATTCCTCATAACTCTATTTGTTCAGCTCTGCATGCAAGGGGAGGATGGACTCTGCCATTCTCTGTGGATTTTCACCCTGTTATTTGTACATTTGCTAGCTGTTTGTATTTGTTGTACTTCTATTCCGGGCTTTCATCCAAAACCTTTTATTAACACTTTTTCTTGGCTGTCTTTCCCATTCCACATCCTATTTTTTATTTATTTTTATTTTTTACTTCTTCTCACAGTTCTTTTTTCCTTAGCCTTTCCTGCAGTCCTTTCTGCTGTTTGCTATAGCTCTTTCCTTCATGAAATCTCTCAGCAAATGTGCCACATCTCAACAACAATGTCCCATTTAAGCTCTGCAAAGAAATGTCCACATCTCATCATCCACTGACCTGGGATTTACCTTTGTTAATACTTTGAAATGCAGCATGCCACTGTATTCAGCTTAAAGGTGATCTTGGGTGGCTGCAGATTAAGTTTTCACTGCGTACAAATAGTATACAATAGGAACATTTATAGAAGATACCAAACCATACTTAATGGAGGACTTTTTCACCTTCTAATAGGAAACTATACAAACATTACAGCCGGTATCTGGCACAATGATAATATGTTTTGCACTTATACTGAAAGATTTGGTCTGAAAAATTTCATTTGACTTCTCTTCAGATTTAGACAGCTGGAGAGAAAGATCAAGGCAATAAAGACGGGTAACTATCAAGACTTGCATGTTTAACCTCCATCCATTATCAAACTATCTTTCTATTTCCTTGTGGAATTAAGTCACCAGAAAATGTTAGAGTGATCTTAAGTCCTATATGCTAGACAGCATTGGTATATACACATGGAAAGGTATGCAGCTATGTATTCTATGTATTGAATTCGTGACATACAGATATCCGCATAAATTAGATTTCTTCAAGGTCTTTCTCAAGGAAAGATAGCCTCCTTGAGAGATGACAAAGAAGGTTAATGTTTCATGTAGAAATAAAAACAGCCAGGTTATCTCATCTATGTTTTCACTCTGAAGACCCTCCCAGGGTTGGGAAGGCAGAGCTCGCTGGCTTACTCGTACTGTGAGGTTAGGGCTCACGCTGCAGGCAAGCTGGGTGAATATTTCCTGTCCTCAGCAATTGTGAGCCCAGTGTGTTTAGTCCAGAGGGAGCCACTCAGTGCACACCCCAAGTCACAAACCCATTTCTAAGTCATAGATTACTCAAGGCCTTTAGACATCAGAACATTTTGTTCTCTCTTGCAAAAGATGCTTTTTCAGTAGCTGAGTGTGATAAGCTCACAGGAAGCTGCCATTTCCTGCTGAATACTCCTTCTTCTTGATTGAAACAGGTCTTGCTTGGGTGACACAGCAAACATGAAAGCAGATGTACCTTTAGCATCACCAGAACTCTCAGTCTGGTTGATGACATGTATCTGTGGGAGTATGCTAAATAATTGAGGTTTTGACCAAGATGGTCTTTCTTTTAAAAACACTTTACAGATATTTAACTACATTTGATGAAGCTTGACCAAAAAAACGGTGACAAGAGAATTGTTAAACCTTTTACACTTACGAAGTACTTGGAAAGCTTTTAAGAAGAACAGAGACTCTGGTGAAAAGAAGGTTCTGGAACACATAAATAGTAAGAGTTGCATAGTGTTTGTTCAGCAACCTTAAACACCTAAAAAAGAGGTAACTGAATTGGTAAATAAACCATGGTTCTCTGTCAATTAAAATGTATCTAGCTAATAGAGGTACTCATTTTAAGAAAACATATTAACTAGGTCATGGGAATTATAAACTGTTCTTATTTCAGTACCAGGTAATCTGACTAAGACAATGACTAAAGACAGGTCACAGTGTTCTAACAGTTACAGCAGAACCTGGCATGTATTCCCTGAAACAAATATTGTGCTATTCAAATCTATAGGAGTTCTGTGAGCTCATCAGAAAAAAAAATTATAAATAAAACAGACGCAGTTAATACATAATTGGACTTTTCAAAATGCACCTAAAGAGTTTAGTACAAGAAAGCAAAAGCCACAGAAATTTCACAGACCTCTCTGTCAAGAAACTAAGAACGGCTAATTTGAGGAGACAGAAGTTATCCAACTGAAAAAAGAGCAAAATAAGATAGATACCCTCAGTATGTTGTCAATTTCTGCACTTCTGTTTTATTCTGGAGTTTTTTCTGACCAGGACAATTATTTGAACCCACTGTGAAGATGAAAGATACAGATGGGAGAATCTTGTCCTCAAATTTCTGGTTTCTAGTGAAGAAAATGCTCAGCTGTTAAGTATCCTGTCTTGTGCCAGTTAAATGTTGCAGTAAAATGGCCCTCTTTAGGTGTAATCCCTTTAGATGCAATCTCTGCAAAATCTAGAATGCTTGAGAATGTTCTGTTTTAGTGTGAGAACTACAAATACTACGTATCTCTTGTAGTCTCTTTGCTTAACCACTAATTTATGAGACTTTATGCACTTTTCATAAAGATTGACTCTACTTTTTTAAATCTGAAGCAATTTTAACAACAGATAACATAAGTGCAAAATTTGGAGCCAGGATTAGTGTCCCTTTCGCCTACTAGTTTACATTTACTTGAGATAAAGTGGGAATAAAACTCTATTTCACAAGTTCTTTGTAAAACTTACCATTTTATGAACATTTCTTTCCATTTTTTCCTTTTATTTTCCTCTTTTTTTCTTCCTCTGTATTTCTGTTTTGCATTCTTGTAGAACACTATTTCCTCAACTGCTCAAAAATCTAGATGGATTGGGATATATTGTCCAAAACATAAGATGCATTGGCTTTGTTTTTTTTTACCCTTCTCTTTCCCTTATATTCTGTATCTTTCTTCATTCAGGAGAGCTGTTAAAATGACTTAGGCTACTGTAGCAGAATTTTGTTAATTACAGGCAGTGTGCCAAGCCCAGATGGAACAGTATCCTTGCCGCTAAAATGTATGATTCAAAGGTGAATATAAACAAATTCACTGAACTTTAATCTGAGTGAAACAGAACTGATGTTAAAGAAGGAATATGTAAAAGCTTACAGAACTTGAGACAATATAGATTCCTTTTCTCAGTATTTGTCTCTTGTTCAAAATGCTTTATCTTCCCTGTTTCTGGAACGACATATTCCCTCTTTCTGGGATTATCCTTCAGACTGGAAAGCACTAATTGGGATTAGTGGGAAATTGGGAAAGCACCAGCAGATGTATCATCTCAGTTACACCATCCCAGGGCAGAGCACCCATCAAGATCATGTCCAGACCAGCAAAGTTCTATACGACTTCTAGTGGAGCACAGCAGTTAAATGGATGGTCCATCCTTCTCAGAACTGTAGAGGTTAACAGACTCTTGAGCAAGACATCCATAGATTTAACTGTTAGGCAGTTGCTAGTGAGGTATTTTCAGTGGAGGACACTTGATTCTGGAATTCTTTTCCAAGGTAGTCCTGGAACTGATTTATGTGAGGCATAATTTCACCTGAAAAAGAAATGGATGAGTTGGTTTTGTTTTGGAATTGTGCAAAGACAGAAGTATTAAACAGGGCGATTTGGTGAGCTTTGTGCACCCACCTGGTTAGGCACATATGAGAAGCAGAATAGTTGGTAATACAAGCTATGCATGAGCTCTCCATTCCACCTTTTAGTTTGAATCCCACAATTTTCAAGGACAAGATTAATATGCTTTCTCCCTGATTGCATTCACCTCTTACTACCACTTCTAGAGACTCACTTTTTCAAAAAAAGAACAAAAACCAGCCAAACATCTTACCCCTAATGACATTTCTATTAGTTTGTGATTTAGACAACAGAGCAAAAAACTGTTGTTCAGTGTAAATATCACCATTTGATAGCCTGAAGGGCTATGATTTCCTTTCCTTTGAAAAGAATCTTCCAAAATCCCTTATTATTTTATGGACTCCAAATAGCAGAAGAGTTCTGAAAAGCTATTCTCAGTTCGTTTTCTCATTCTTCATTACCTCTGCTAACTTAGAAAGAAGTTATTCATTATAATCATCTACTCTGTGATGGATAGATGACACAAATCCACTAACATGCTGTTCTGCATTATTGAATTACGCAAGCAGAGAGAAGAATCTTAATGTCAAGTGATGCCAGAATTTATAATCCATTGCCCCCTTTCGGTTTGTACTTTAAAACCCAAGCTTGTAACTAAATGTGTCTCCAGTACCTTCACTTCTTCCGAGTCCACTAAAGTTTTTCTAAAGAGAAATCCATAAAATGTACCAGATGGCAATCCCAAGATAATGCAAATAATCAAGAATTGGAGTCTAATGGAGTGCCCTATTCCCATGCTAAAATTCAATCACAAAATTGATTTTTTTTCCTACAAAGAGATAAATATGTATAGAATACAGAAATTTCAGATATTTTAACTGAAATTTGATTTAGAAAATTATAATTAGCTTTGATAAAGAATATTGATATTTTGAACATTCTTGGGCTACACATGAATGGAATGACTCAGAGGTGTTTGAAGGCTCCTGGCTTTGGATATAAACTCTGGCTACATTCTTACTCCATGTTGGAATAAGATGCAGGAGCACATCACAACATAGCTCCTTACTTAGAAAGGGGAATTTTGTGTATGGGCTAAGTAAGAATTGATAAGTTCTGAGACCTATGTGGATAACAGATATCAAGTATTGATTTACTGATCCAATACTCTCATGATTGCAGTGTTGCTTCTAAAGTGTCTGATTCTATATATCAGGAAACATCTTAAGAAATTGGCCTTAAGAGTGAGCTGGGAAGGAAGAAAACCCTTCAAATAACTTTGTTAATGCTTTTGAATTACCAAAAATTGTCAAATAACATGTGATCAGTGTTGTTTCCCATTTATGAAACAGTTCATACTTGCTTTTTCTTCACAGTACATGAAGGTGCTGGGAGATCTTATGCAGCAAAAGGTATGCTGCCTGCAAATTAGAGTATTCTCAAACTGTGTGTGCAAAAACTGCTTTGTGGGACAAATTCTTTGTCCTCTCATTTGACATGAAACTCCAGCCTGCCACAATCTGCAAAAGCTTGTTTCGAATGAAGGGAAGAGCTATAGCAGTTTTGGTTCTGAGCAGCACCACTCCAAGCATCATAATCTCCACTGATCCTTGTTCTTGGAGCAATTTGCATTGCTGAACAATTAAGGAATGTTTTGTCCTTCAGTTTTCATAGGTCATTTCATTTTAGAAGTTTGCAATATTTTTGCCAGACTCTCTGTCTTGCTCTCCTTTTTACCAAAAAAAAAAAAAAAAAAAAAAAAAAAAAGGATTTGATCTTTTTATCCAGGACATTGTAAGAGTCATTGCTGAGATCAGGAGCTCAGGAGCTTTAGCAGAGTTGTTTATTATAGTTCAAATAATCTGTAGTAGCAGCTTCCTGGAGCTGTAACAATGGAAGCATATTTTATAGTTTGGAGCATAATAGTGTCCTATGGAAAAAAAAAGTATTATTTCAAACTCTCTATCTTGAGATAGACACTTAAAGAGTAGGGAAGAGAGACATTTTTATATATATTTAACTCAATACATAGCAAGAACAGAAAATATGCTTCTAATAGACCAAAGTACAGTCTTTACCTGAATTATTCAGCTAACAGGACTTCCTATCTCTCTTTGTCTAAAAGTGTGCAGACAGTCTGGAAACAAACAGCCTCTGCTAAGAACAGTAATTATTTTGTTCTTTGTCCTGGAAGCTTAGTGCATTTACTCGATGGTGGCAGAGATGCCATTTTGAAATGCAGGCAGCTCAGTTGGCTTTTTAAGAAAAGTTTTGGTGTCCTGTATGCTGGTCTTTGGCAGGAGCACATCAAACACCTGTGCTCGCAAACCTGGCCTGCTAGAAGTGCCCACTACAGATGTCAGAGCTCTTTTGTTGACTTCCTATTAGGAGCCACTTAATGGATGTGAGCTGAACACAGCTTTGCCTAAGCACTTATCAATAGACAGCAAACATTCTTCTTGCAGTGGGCAAAGGGTCAAACTGTTTCGCTTGGCTATAAAGCTGTGCCAGATAATTGCTGGTGATTAGCAATTTTAATTACCAGGTGCTAAGGGTCGTTGCTTGTGGAGGTTAGGTTTTTTTGTGTTTTTTTTTTTTTTTTGCTGTTGTTGTAATTGGGCAGGCTGTTAATAGGTATGGCTTGTTGTATGCATGGTGTATATTTTTCAGATACATCGTGCATCCTTGCAAAGCAAGTAAAATAAAGTCGGTAAAATAACCCGTTTCTGTTTGCATCTGATTAGCTGTATAGTGCTCCAACAGGTTTTCAATAAAACTTGTCTGATAAAGGAATCTTTAATACAACTCGCTAAAGCAGCTTTTAATCCTCTTGTAAACACTTGTATGTACTATTGTTATTGAAGAGAGGCAATGATTTTAAAATCTTTTCCTGCTACATTGGTCATGTTGGAACTAAGCTTGTCAAACATGTTCTACCTCATTGGTTTTGCATGCAGACTTTTAGGGGGTTTTCATAGAATCACAAAACCAACAGCACAATTAGCAGTGAACTAATCTCTTCCCATATTCAACAGTGAAATGGGTTCAAAATAAAACTGACACAAAAGACTCTTCTCTGATCTTCCTCACAGCAGTGAGAAAGTAAGCAGTTACAATACTTCAGTTTCTTTTGCTCTGAAATTTCCATTTATTTTCTTTACTTATATTATTTTACATCACAAGTCCTACAGACACAGTGAAGGTCTCTGAAAGCTGTACTGTTTACTAATCTACTTGGGTTAGTAGATTAGACTTGTTCTTTGAGAGAATACAAAGGATGAATACCTCTGCAATATGGACTTCTAGCTCTGTTTTTATTTGTACTGCAGTAATACCTAGTGTCCCTGCTCAGATCACAGTTTCATTTATTCTAGCAATGGCCTGGCTATTGTTCAGGGACTGGTTACTGCCTGACAGAATATGTTATGCAAACCACTCCCTAATGTCTTCTTTCCTGAGGAAAGAGAAGACATAGGCCAGCACTGGGTAGAGGGCTACATGAGCTGTTCTCCCTGCTGTACCTTTTCCTGAGTGCCCTCCAGAAATAAACATATGCATCCAGTTCTAGGCACGGGATGCTTGCATGTTAGGTACTGTTCCATGCATGCCAGGTTCTGGGAATGGGGCATAATGCAGTGTAAAACACCTGCTCTTAATCTTACAGCTCAATCCAGAAAAAAAAAAAAAGATGCTTCCTCAAGTACTTCCTCTCTGCTCCTTCCCATTACGTGGGGGAAAGGGAAAGTTTTTTATCTTTTTTTCAGTGGAAAAGACAAATAAACCCTCCTTTTCTGTTTTGATAAAGACCTGAGTATTAGGACATGAACTATTGCTTCCAAAAGAGACAAAAATTGGCTAAAAACAAGTGCAATGCACCATGGGCTAGGGACGCTTTCCTGCCCCAGCATTACACACAGCTGGTCATCAAAGACAGTGGCAGGATTTACAGCCTCCTTAATCACTTCTACCCCACATCACATATGCTTATGGGACCCCTTCATTAGGGCAAATCCCAGCCTTGGAACCTAGGAATTCCCTGTGAAGTACAGATGCACAAGAACAAAGAAGTATGGCGCTTGATTTTGAGCTTAGTATGAAACATCATCAGAGGGTAGGCTTTGTCATGCCTAGCAGCCTATCTGAAAAGCAATGCCATCAACTTCGAAGGAGCCAGTTGTGCCCTTTCAGTGTCATTGACTGTTTGAACTGGTGCTGAGACCTAGGTATATATAACCATAACTCAGCTTCCAAGAGGTTACTCTTCCAAGTGTGCATTTGTAGGTTTTCCGTCATGCGTGGCCAAGAAAAAACTTACAGCAGCTGTTATTAAAACTGAGGGCAAAGTTTCGCATTGCTTAAGCAGCAGTGCCTCTGTAGCATCAAGCCCCTTTATGTCTAAACACTTAAGATTGCTACAAAGGTGCCTAGGATGCTATTCAATAAAACACCTTAGAGAGCTACAAATTAGCCATAAATTAGCCATAGATCTTCTACTGCTAATTCTACATAAATTACTGAAGCTTTGAAATCAGTGACACTAGGGGAAAAATAGTTAAATTTTTAGTGTACTTATGAAGGCACCTTCAGAGAGGAGACCAGAGTGTTCAAGGTGCTGCCATAGTCTGTTTCCATAGTATACAACTCCTGATACCCTGTGGAAAACACTAGGCTATGTCCTTCTTTCTGGCTTTCAATCTTGTGTGTGCAAGCTGTAAAGTCTCAAGTCATGCCTTGATACCTATTTCAAAAGAAGTTGCAGATAACCCATATTCCTGATCAGTAGGACCACTTAATACAGAATTCCCTTCTCTGTAATCAGTCTGTGAGCAGTGGTAGATGTAGGCCCGCAATGGCAGCTATTTTTGGCAGAAGCTGAAGCTATGTGACTAATTCATAGTTATTATAGGTTGATTGGTTTTCACAGACAAGCTTCATTTTTAGGTCTGAAATCTGATCTTCACTCAAAAACCAATTTCTTAGCTCAGATGCGCTTGCTAAATGCCCGCTTTTATAATAACATTATGCTTCTATCTCTATCTTCATCTGAAAGCAGTTTCTTTTTGTTTTGTTTTGTTTTGTTTCCTGCATTGTATTCTTGTTTTCCTACAAGTTACAAAGTTTTGTGGTGCTGTATCTTTTTGATTTTTTGATACTGAATACCACTGACAGCTTCAGGTCAAAAATCATAATTTTATTTTAATTTCAATATGAACCTACGTCTCCTCCTTTTCCAGGTACTTAGTAATTATAGTCCAAAATAGCAAAGTAACAGCAAACACTGTTTCTGCTCTTGCAAGAAGACACTTTACAAAATAGATTTCCCTCACCTCTGCCTGCTGTCACAAAACTCCAGCATACCCTAATGAGCAAAGAGAAATTTGTCAGCTTAACCTTACTCATCCCAAGCATCTTTTGCAGTTGTTGTAGCTTTTCCTCAAAGTTAGTCCCACTAACTAACTAGTTAGTGCCATTTCAGGTCCATGAAAATACAAATATTAGAAGATAATATCTTTATCAGATCTAATATAATCACTAAGAATCTGCATATACATATCATGGTGGGTTTGTTTTCTCCTGTTGTCTGTGTGGCAACATGTAACTATATATATCTGAGATTAGATTCAGCTGTATCCATCATGCAATTTCTAAGCAGAGTGGATTATGGATAGATCTTAAGCCATAACTTTGAATTGCCTTGCTTTTGTGGACTGAAGTTAGACCCATACAGCATTATTTGAACATAGTGTTTGGTATTTTGTTGATATTAGTTACCTGCTGTGACACACAGTACATGGCAGTTTCATTTTTGTACTCTGTGAAACAGAGGTATTGTACACCTGAATTATAATCTTGCTGTGATAATATGCCTCTATTGATTCAACAAAACAAGTTGTCTATTTTGTCTTCACTCAGACATCTCTATGAAGGGAAGACTGACAATCAAAAAAGTAAATATTTTGGACTTCACACCTCGTGGCATGACAAAAAAAAAGATAAAAGTGCAATAATTTTGAAATGAGACCTTGCAGACAATGCCTCTGCATTCGAACCAGTGAGATGAACTTCTTACAAAAATTGCTTATCATACAGCAGTGTTAAAGTGCCGTAGACCAATCATTTTAAAATGTATAAAGTAAAAAAATGGTATTACTATCTAAAGTAGAAATATGTAGGATAGAAAAATAAATATGCAGGACTAAAGATAAAAAAAAAGTTGAATTTTGAAATTTCACAAAATGGATGCTATCTTAACCAAGCACAGAAACAGAGATTCACAGAATCATAGGATGGTTACGCTTGGAAGGCACCTCTAGAGATCATCTAGTCCAACCCCTCTGCTCCAGCAGGCACACTTACAGCACGGGGCACAGGGCGGCATCCAGGCGGGTTTTGAAGACCTCCAGAGAAAGAGACTCCACAGCTTCCCTGGGCAGCCTGTTCCAGGACTCTGTCACCTTCACTGTTAAGTTCTCCCTCACATGGAGATGGAACTTCCCATCTTTTAACTTGTACCCATTACCTCTTGTCCTGTCACTAGCCACCATTGAGAAGAGTTTGGCCCCTTCTTCCCTACATTCTCCCCTCAGATACTTATACATATTGATCAGATCCCCTCTCAACCTTTTCTTCTCTAGGCTAAAAAGGGTCAGCTCGCTTAGTCTTTCCTCATAAAATAGATGCTTCAGTCCCTTAATCATCTTTTTTGCCATGCAATGGAACTTTTCTAGAAGCTCCACATCCCTCTCATACTTGGGAGCCCAGAACTGCACACAGTACTCCAGGTGCGGCCTCACCAGAGCTGAGGAGAGGGGCAGGACTCCCTCCCTTCATCTGCTGGCAATACTCCTCCTGATGCAGGCCAGGATCCCATTGGCCTTCTTGGTCACGAGGGCACTGCTGCCTCATGGTTAACTTGGTGACAACCAAGACTCCCAGGTACCTCTCTGTGGAGCTACTTTCCAGCAGGTCGGCCCTTAATCTGTACTGATGCCTGAGGTTCTTCCTCCCCAGGTGCAGGACCCTGCATTTGTCCTTGTTGAATTTCCTGAGGTTCCTCTCTGATCAGCTCTCCAGCCTGTCCATGTCCCTCTGAAAGGCAGCACAGCCCTCTGGAGTGTAAGCCACTCCACCTGGGTTGGTATCATCGGCAAACTTGCTCAGGGTGCACTTTATGCCCTTGTCATTGAGGAACAAGTTGGACAGCACTGGCCACAGGCCTCCAACTGGACTCAACCCCATTTGTCATCACACTCTGAACTCTGCCATCCAGACTGTTCTCAGTCCACCTCATTATGCAGTCATCCACTTCACACTTTCAGAGCTTTGCTATGAGGATATTATGGGAGGCAATGTCAAAAGCCTTGCCGAAGTCAAGGTAGAAGACATCCACTGCTCTCCGCTCATCCAGCCAGCCAGTCATTCCATCATAGAAGGCTATTAGGTTCATCAAACATGACTTCCCCTTGGCGAATCCATCCTAACTACTCCTTATCACCTTCTTTTTCTTGACATGCCTAACAGTCTTTTCTTGACATTCTCCTGTTCCCAATAAAATCCACCTTAACCTTCTTCTTAAGACTAAGGAGAGATGAGCTATTATATTTTTGCCCAGCCCATGATTCGTTGTCATCTGCATTCTGAGGTGTCTCATTTTGTCAGAAATGACTAGAAAGCTAAACACCTATCATGTAGTTACTTGGGAATCAGATGCCTGAATGCTTTAGTGGCTTAAAATTTATGTACCTGAATCATTCACCACAACAAAAACAAACATTTTAAAAAATGCAACAGGAACCCTGAAACAGTGCAAAACTATCATTTTTATTTGGTTTATTTCACTACATCTGTGCCCTGACTATGCAGAAATTAATCATGTGCACAAAGTGTAAGTCAATGGAGAATCAAGATGTGTTTGTTTCTTTTTTCTTTCTGGTCATGGATGGATGCTTAGGCAAATGCTTCTATTTTTATACTCCAAATAAATGTATATCTTCCTGCAGAAAAAGAAAAAAGCCAGTGATTCGCAAATGAAACTTTTGTTTTTTTTTCTTTTCTTTTCAGAAGCCTTGCACAATTGATATTTTCCTATCCTTCCCCTAAGACTTTTCTCATCTCCTCATAAGAGGTTTTCCAGTAGAGGTCCTGCTAAATTCTCTTTAGGTTTTAATTTGATAAAAAAATTAATGAAAACTTTTTGTATTTATGAGGACAATAATAAACAATAGTTTATATGCCTAAAAACAGGCAGGCATTAGAATTTTGTCAATAGAACTTTATTTATAATTAAAAATTTATAAAATGTGATTCTGTGGACAGTCTGCCTCTATACCACAGATATTGTAGGAGCCATTCATGTGCCTGTTTATATCTTGCTTAAAAACTCTAATCTGGAATAAGAAAATAAAATTCTTATTCCTTGTACTACGTCTTAGATATCTCTGGTCTTTCTAGCGCTTCTTACAGGGAAGTCTCTTTTCCTTCCACAATGCTACTTGTGAGCCCAACATTGAGCCTCACACCACCTGCTTTCTACATTTCCAGATACTGAATTTCAAGCTAAGCAAGATCTGGAGCAGAAGAAAGTGGCTGAATTTGGAGCTTCTTCTAAAGCTAGATTTTTCAGAAAGCCATTTCTTCTCACTCAGACATCCCTTTAGGCAGATCAAGCATATTTGGCTATATTACTCGTGAAAATGGGTGTTTTAACTGTTTCAAAGAACATTCTAGTTTATCTGATAAAACTGACTCTTTTCATCTCCCAATGTACCTTTTTGTGGGTACGTTTTCAGAGAAAATGCATAATATTATATAGATCTGACAAATTCCAAAGCAATTTTAAATATATATGAAAAATTACTCTCTAAGAATTTTGATGATCTTCATACAATCACTGTTAAGTTTTTTTAAAAAATATTTCAATGAACCACATTACTTCACTCTCTATAACGATTTTGTAATCATTGCAATATACTAAGCAAATAATCTCTATGCTTTGAGAGAGAATTTTATTCATAGAACACAATCTATTGCATTCTGTGAAAATTAAAATAAAAAGAAATAAAATCAAGGGAATTTTCTTATAAAAGGTTTCAGTTTTATTTTGAAATAGCTTAATTTTAAAATTGATTTCCATAATTTTGTAATAAATGTGTCACGGTCCTGATAGAGTTATACCTGATGGAGGACCCTTGGGAATACTGAATTCAAAAGACTACTATATCCAGTGCTGAACAGAGTAGGCTGGTTGTACTGTAAGAAGTCTGAATTTAGCCTGGACTGGTATTATTGTGACAGGAAATATTGGAGTGCTTTTAGGAAAGACTGATGAAGCTATAAGAAGCTATGCCTTGTACTATATTTTTATCTTGCATTTTTTACTAGAGGATGGGTAGCTGGAGGCTACATAGCAGCACTGTTGGAGGCAGCACGGCACATTAGGTTGTTGGGAGGATGCTATGAGCCACGGGGATGCTTAGATTCTTGCTTAGGATAGCCAGCTGCTGGATCCAGGAATCACCTGCAAAAAGCTGAGCAGACATTTGGTTTGCCCCTCCAGCCAGCCTGAGGGCCATCACTGAGTTTGCGCAGCCTCAAGAAATATTGTTGTTTTCTCAGCTAACACTTCCCTATATGCAGGCTGTCTCTGCTACCAGCTTTGCACTAGCACTGTATTAACTTTCCAGGATGAACTGAATAACTGTATCTTTCAGTGATATTCTTCAATGTTTACTGACTTTATCAAGAACAGATATTATTTAAATCATGTAAAACAGGAGCAGGAAAACCAGGGAAAAAATGAAGCCATGGATGAATTGTTGGTGGACATTGAAGACTTGATGAAAGTGATGTTAAGGTCACATATGAGGATGTGAAGAGGAAAAGGACGCAATACTTTATCAGAGACTGAGAGATGTCCAAAGCATATTTAGAAACAGAGTGGAAATTGAGAGCTAAGTTATACTTTCACTGAGTAAATGGCTGCTGCAGTTCAAATGGTTGTGGTCTACAAGCTCTTTACTGCCTGCTAGATATTAGTTCCTAGAAAGTGGAGTGAGAAGAACAGAACATGTGACTTCTCCTTCACATGCTTCTTGTGTAAAATCTGACAGTCAAGTGACAAAGCAGCCTATTTCTGTGAGTCATGTGGAAGAGACAGAGATAGCTTACCTCTGCTGTGCCATGAGAACCACATGAGCACTTAACCTCTGAAAGGATAGTGTCTGTTAGTGGGACATGGAGGGACACACAAGGGTTTTGTTTCTCATCGGCCTGTGAAGCTCTTAAACCATAGAGTAATTAGAGAATACTGAAAGTGTAATATAGGTATGTGTTTCAACTACAATATACTTGCGTACAGAATAAGCAAATTACAAATTGGAGTACTATGAGGTAAAAACTGGGGAAGAAAGTATGTGCAAGCAGATGAGATGCTTGTAAAGGTGATTTGATCTAAATCTCTGGCCCTGAGGGACTACCCCAACTGAATGGCAAGACTATGTTGGCAGTTAATATAGTCTAGGTCCTGAAACTGTTGCAGAGAAGAAGTGCTTTGGTATATATACCAAAGCAGGCTAAAACTCCCAAGCACAGCAGTGTGATAAGATGTTGAGAGAAGTTACTTTATCATGCATGTTGTCAGGGTAACTTCAATTAAATAAGTTGTTATAGGGAAATAGAAGACAGGATTTCCCAGAATGCCTTCTTTGCCATTCCCTTTCCATGGTGAAGGAAATGATATGGCTCAGCCACAGATCTGTGATTTGAGAATGAGGTTTGGGCCCAAAGCAGAAGAAAACCAACAGAAATGGGTTGATGTATTAACA
Source organism: Nothura maculosa (assembly GCA_032353885.1). Taxonomy (NCBI): domain Eukaryota; kingdom Metazoa; phylum Chordata; class Aves; order Tinamiformes; family Tinamidae; genus Nothura; species Nothura maculosa. Next base: position 296,055 of record JAUBOD010000350.1, on the reverse strand, counting down.
GGGCTTTCAGTGACTGATACAGAAAGGAGAACTTGTAGTATGCAAACATACAAATAATAATGATGGAAGATATTGATATAGCAGATGTCTGCTAGAAAGAGTCAGTGAAGTGAGTCTGAAATGAAATAAATACAAGGTGAAATTGTGACTGAGTACAGTGTCATAGAAGTTTTGCTGTCCTAGCCAAAGTCTTCCTGAAATGATATAAGAAGCATGCAAGTCTGTACAGAGAAATAATAAAACAACGACTTTTTGAAGCCTTCCTTATAGATGTGTGAGCTCTGGTGACTGCCTGGACAAACAAGAGGTTCAAAAAGAGCTACCTTATAGTATTCATCATATTATGTTAATAATACGTGGCATAGTGACCATTATCTAAAATGACATGCACCCTTTGCCTTACTTTTTCTCCTATCCTAGTCACTTTTAAAACTTCGGTCTGTGCTTGTAGTCTGCTTTTCTGGCCATTGAGGTCTTTCAGCTTCTGCTTTCATAGATTCTTTTCTCTCTGCTCATCTCCTCTCTGGACTTTTTCCAATGAATACACAACTTCGGTGAAAATTAATACCTATAGGTATATCCAGCACTTTAGCTGATGCTTTACCAGGATAGACTTGTGGGAAACCCATCTCAACACATCCTTTTAATTTGATGGTGCACCTTTGACAACTATTTTTTTTAGTACAAGTCTCTGGCCAGTTTTGCATCTACCCTATGGTTGCTTTTTTGCTGCTGTGCAGCAAGTGGAGGGAGATCAGATCCTGTAAGCATCTGCTCTTTTGACAAAATAATGTGTTTATTATTTGCCTTTTTTTTTTTTTTTTTTGATTCCCTGTACTCTCATGCTAGTAATCCCAGGGAACAGTGGCTGCTTAGTAAGCCATTTATTACAGGTTGAAAATTTGGTAGCCCTGTGGGCAATCTGTCTTTTCATTCTGACAGATCACACCCATCCCATACTCCAAAGGAGTGCTCTCAGTGATTTTTTTTTTCTTGTACACTCCTCTTGTGTTTCTTAGAGAAAAAGAGGTATCCTCATGTGTGACATTGAGCTAACGTTAAACACAAGTAATCTTTCTCACTAATTAATTGATCTTGGCCACTCATTGTGGCCAAGAAGGCCACTGAGATCCTGGGATGCATTACGAAGAGCATCTCCAGGAGATTGAGAGAGGTCTCCCTATACTCAGCCCTGATAAGGCCACATTGGGAGCACTGTGTCCAGTTCTGGGCTCCCCAGCACAAGAGGGATATGGAGCTGCTGGAGAGAGTCCAGTGCAGGGCTACGAGGATGATCAGGGGCCTGGAACATCTGCCCTATGAGCAAAGGCTGAGAGAGCTGGTCCTGTTCAGCCTGGAGAAGAGAAGGCTGAGGGGGGACCTGATCAGTATATATAAATTCTTCAAGGGAGAAAGTGAGGAGGATGGGGCTGGCCTCTTTGTAGTGGTTGCCACTGATAGAACTAGAGAAAATGGCCACAAACTGAAGTATCAAAAGTTCCGCAGGAACTTAAGGAAAAATTTCTTCACTGTGAGAGTGACAGAGCCCTGGGACAGGCTGCCCAGAGAGGCTGTGGAATCTCCTTCTCTGGAGATCCTCCAAACCTACTTGGATGCAATCCTGTGCTACGTGCTCTAGGTAATCCTGCGTGTGCAGGGGGGTTAAACTAGATCATCTCTAAAAGTATCTTCCAACCTTAAGGATTCTATGATTAATATGTGGAGGCATTTTACTTACTTAATATCAATATAGTAATGACATTTTCAATAGTAAAAAGTATGTAAAGAAAGGTTAGATACTCAAATATGCTTTATTCTGCATACTTGAAATGCATGTTTTGAATTACAGTTGCTCATTGAAAGAATTAATTCTTTGGAAATGAGAAGATTTTTTTTTCTTGATAAAATAATTAACATTTACAATATCTGATTTTTTTCTTATTCAATTTTTTTTTTTAGCAAAGTTCTCACAAATTTTACAAGGCATTTTATATCCCTAGTCTGAGTTCTAGCATTCATTAAACTTAATGATATTAAATTTTCTATCTAATGATAGAAAGAAATTCAAAAGATAATATTTCTTTCAGATGCAACGGAAGTTTGGATATAGTTAAGGGATAATGGATATTACTAAGGGTCACCATTGCAAGTGAATATGGTTAATAGGAAAATATTTTGCAATATTCAAAGACAAACTTGTGACAACATTGGATCAATGCAATCTGATTACTCTTCTTTTCACCAATATAAGCATAAGTAACATGATAGGAAATGTTATCATAATATGAGAGCTGGTTCAAGACTCCTTCAAAACTTGTGAAGAGCCTGCAGGAATACAGCCCACCCTGAGCCCCACCTTGAGAAAATAAGTGTTGGTAAAATAGGTTGATATTTAGAAGTAGTTCAGATCTTGTCATTACAACATTTTAGATGTTTAACCTAAATGGTGCAAATGGATATATGTTAGGAAGCTTTGGGAAATGATGCTTGCAGAAAATGATGCTGCAGTTCCATACAGAATGAATAAACCACTCTAGAAATGTGGAAAATAGTTAGTGAACAGCTGGAGTGACTGCAGTCAATTCATCACTATTTTAACAGGGGATAGAGGTCAGCAAATGCTAACTATGTTTAAGTGGGGATATGAAAATTAGTATAATCAAGAATTTTTTAAAATACAAACCATCTGGTTAAAGTAGGAGAATTAGAGGATAATTTTCCAATATCAGAAGCTAAGCTAAGGGATAATTAGGAGAGTAAAAATATGAATTTTGAACTGCTGAGAACATTTCAGTTATCAGCAGAACACATAATGAGGCTAACACAAGCTCTAGCTCTAGTGTTAGCAGAATGGAGAACTGATGTTCATTTTCACTTCAGGCAACACAGTGATTCCATGGAGACAGCAAAACTGCTGGTATTTACTCAGTATGAAAAAGTGGAATCCTTTCTATCATCTACATCTACAAGATATTTCTACAATATCTTTCTACCATATTGTTCCAAAAAGCAACAATGGTGCAATATAGGAATCTTACAGAAGAAAGCCTCTGTTAGGCACAGAACACTTGCCTGGCTGAGACTGATCCCTCTTGGACATTTTTCTTGCAACTTGTTATCGGCTTTCCTATATTCCCTCTGCAGCAATTTATCTCTAAATGAATAATATGGAGGTTCGCAGATTGCAAAAATCAGCGGAGTTATAAAACATCACAACAAAAATGTTGAAACTATTTCTAGCATCTTTAATTGATGCTCTTCATCCAATCAATAATAAAAGAAGAGTTATTGGCTGATAGAGGGGTAGAGGATTGTCAAGCTTTTAAATTCAACCATTCTTCTGGTCTGACTCAGCTGTCAAATCTGACTTGAAGGGAATGGTTTAGACAACACACAATCTGAGTTGTTAGAGGGCAAGGAAATCTATAGAATGAAAGCAATGATTATGACTTCCCAAGAACATTGATATGCTAAATCTCTGAGGAAGAAAGATTTCTTGGATAAGAATAAATTCAAGATATCTTTAAAAATTAGCTTCTGAGACTCATGAGAGCAGCTTGCATTTGAAATGTTAGCTGCTTGGATACACCTCACCTATATGAATTGTCTTGTGCAATTTTTGGTTGCTAAGGATGTTATCGCAAACAGACAGAATTTCAAATGGAGTGTAGAACAGCCAGCCTGCTGTTTCTGGTGGGGTGCAAAGAAGCCTGTTCCAATCTATTTATTATTACTTTTCTAACAAGATATCAATTCCTGGAACTGGAAAGCAGTGTTTCTTGGGATGAAATATCTTCTTTTTCAGACAGGGCAATTCAGAATATTACCATGGAAGTTGTATTACTTAGCAGACTTATATCAGCAATCAGAGTACAATGTATATCCTATATTCATATTTTGTCAGAATATATCTACATTTGGGCCACGGTAGCTCAAAAAGGCGTATTCAAACTACTAGCAGGTTATAGCTAACAGTGAAATGGAGTTAGTACAAAGCTCAGTGTAGATCGCAGATTGGAGAAAAAAATGAGCAAACACTGACATAGGTCACATTAAGCACCACAGTATCATGGTCATACCACCATCAAAACCAAGTTAGAATGAATTGCACTGTAAATTTATTTTTACTGGAGATTTGCTGGGGAGGAATGATTTTTATTCTTTTCTTTTAGAAGATGCAACAGAGGTTTTCTCAGCTACTGTGGTCTATCCAGACATAGACATGCCTATGAATACCAGTGTCCCACAGCGAATTTGGAAGGTTTTCATGTATCCCCATCATCAATAAAGAAGATGTGTGTTCTGTTCAGCAGATATTAAGAAGTCCTGTTCAAGTACTTCTCACTATCTATTTTGCTTGTGTTGCTCTAATGTCTTATAGCCAGGCAGCTTCCATTTTCTGCATATAAATTTAGATCTAGTAGGAAAAAAAATATTCTAGGAGAATATCTTGCAAGTTCTCTCCCCTTTCCTATCACCCTCTAGTCCCACTGTGAAGAGGTCTCCCTTTTCAAAGGCCTCTCTGGAAGAGAGGGAAGCAGAGCAGCACCCAGCCCTAAGATGGAGACTAAGAGTCCAAGTCACTTGGGTCTATCTTCACACTACCTAATTGACTCTTTGCTCTGTAACTGCATTATGTCAGTATCTGACACAATGATGCATTTTGCCATCATTGCTCTTAAAGCATGAGATGCAGGGTCAGAATTTTAAAAGTGCTAGGCTGTGAATGACCAATTTGTCTTTTTTTCCTGCTATCTCCACTTTCTTCTCTAGCCTTTCAAAGATATGCTGCTGTAAGTCATTCTTGAAGGAAGTTCGTAATAGATGATAACCTAATTTCTTAACTAACAGTGATTCTCCACACTGACTCCAGAGAAATGGGATTACTTCTATTTTTATAAAATTCAGATAAGGTAATATTTTCCCATATGTGAACTAATACTACTTATTATTCATTCAAAATGTATGCACTTCAGCTGAAGTGGGGGGAAGGGGGATCAGAAGGAAAAGGATGCATCCTGTTAGAAAATGGAAAATACTGTATTTATCATTTTAAAAAGAACAAAAAGATCTCTAAGTTATGTGGGTTTCTGTGACAGTAATTATTCTCCTATTCAAGAATGAGTAATTACATTATTCTTCATACTGCCCCCCACTCCAGTTATGTGGCATGTGCAGACACATATGCGCATGTGCACAATGTGCTTTTACCCAAAGAATAAAAAAAAAAGATGCACCAGAAAAGATCGTTATGCTATTTTATTGTTTATTATGCACTGAGTAAAGTGACTATGGTACTTTTCCGTTTGTGCTGAACACTACTGGATGAGATGAAAGAAAGCTATGATAATTCTCATTATCATAGCATAGCGTTGCTGTTCAATGGTACCAACCAATGCAATACTTTGCAAGTGCCTACTCGTCTACATTGAGAGAATTAACAAAAAAATATACATACTTACATATTGATTAACTTGGATATGACACAACATATATGCATGTGTGTGTTAAAGAACAATTTCTCCATTGTTTAGTGCTTCTGAAGAGTGTTTTTCCTTTGGTGGATGTACTTTTCCCTCTTCTTTTACATGCACCGACCCACTGAAAGTGAACTGTACTTTGCACCTGCCTTTCTCCAGCAATTCAAATACAAGTCTTCCATAAAGAGATGAAAGACTGTAGTTTAAATTTACTAGTTACATGAAATTTACTTTTAACTTGACTTGCTTCTTTTTACACTGGCATGTAAAGCATATGCACAGTCATGGATATGACCTCAAGGTAGTATCACCTAACAAGCTCTAATTCCTTAGAGGTCCTCTCCCAACCTTTTCTTAAATACTTCTGGTGCTTGAAGTACCATAATCTTGTGAGGCAACTTGTCCTATTGCTTCTCCCTTCTTACTCTTACAATGTCTGTTTTAATTCCTAGCCTGAATATTTCTTGCTGAATTTTAATCCCAGATTTGTCCAGCCATTCACAGACATGGAGAAGATGGATCTATAAAAAGGAATATTTTTAGTAGTCCTTTACATATCTGAAAACAGTTGCAGTATCATCTCTTCCTAAGGCTAAATCCATTTTTTGTTAGGAGGTACTTTCCATACCTCATCTGCTTTTTTCTTTAAGTAAGGGACCCAGAACTTGGCACTGCTTTAGGAAAGTTTTCAGCATTCCACCAATCTACTTACATAAACATGAATCTATATTTTGGTAGGTAGAAAGGCAATCTTTTAAAATAAATACCTAAATTCCTAAAACACCTAACCTCCAGAAAAGAAGATAAACCAAAGTGATATCCCTGAACAGAGACTCACCTGTTTCCTCTTTGGAGACTATCAAAGTGCTTATCTCTTGCTATAATATTGTTTATCCCACAAAGCTGGATGCTGATCTTTTCTAGAACAGACTATGTCCAAATATAGTAGATTGTTGTGTTGCATGTAGTGTCATTAAAATTCATTTACTATTTTTCATGCATTTATTTGGTTCAAAATTTGAGAAGACAATAGAATAAGGAAGATATGAATAATGATATGTTTTAAGTAAATATTTGATAATACACCAAATTTAAACTTTAGTTGTTTAGATTTATTTAAATTTTTTTTACTATACAAGTAAAATTGTAACTGCAGGTATCCTTCATAACAGCCATTTGAATTTACACTGACCCTGAGGTTTTCCACAAGAAAAATCATGGTTTTAGTTACTCATGGTATTTTCAGTCTTGCCCAAACATTATAAAGATGAAGCATCCTTGCAGTGTAAGTTGCTTGTTCTGAATCTTTAATATATTTACCAAGCAAACATTTTTAAAAAGGGATTTTGAAGTCTCACCTGACCACTCCATCCATTTGACATCCACGTAGGCAAACAAAAAACATTTGGAAAGGAAAAGCCATATTTCAAAAAAGTATGTGTTAAATTTTGAGAAACTTTTTAGGGTGTTAAAAATGTTAGCCTGCTGTAGGTGAGTTCATTACAAACAATAGTGCCAAAGCATATAGCAGAGTACATGCGTAGCCAGAGATAAAACAGGTAAGTTTGTATGTTTTTCCACTACAAGAAGGGATCCTTGAACTTGCTTGGGCTTGGAGAACAGTGGAATAACCTTGGGGATCTCGCCAGTCCTGTGGATTTATAATTGTATAAACATTTATGGACATAAAGGAGACAACTAGACTATAGGGTGGATTCAACCTTACCATTTTGTCATGCATCAGGTTTCAGAAACAAGCAAAAGGGGAGGGTTTTTTTTCTTTTGTTTTCCTTAATGGCACTGATGATTGAGTATATTTGAAATCTCTGTCCTAGCTTACAAAGGCGGAATTTGCTTTCCTGCTGCTTCATAGACATTATGTGCCTGTGCAAATGTATTTCTGAGTTTCCATATAAGAGCATGCAGGATAAAAATAAAATTACATTAAATCTGGATGCATGAAAGCTGTGGGTGGGTGGGAGGGCTGCTGCCAAAGCCCTGAATCTAAGCTTCATGGGAGAATTGGGGAGAAATTGCAGCTCCTCAGTGAGATTGATTCCATGACTGCTTAGCTTGATAAGCTCAGCAGAAGATCAGCGGGAAAAAAAAATCCTAAAACCTGTGGGGTTTTTTTGTTTGAATAAAAGTCTATGTTGTGAAATACTAGAATTGCTCATTTGTAGCTTTGCTATTTGACATAGACCTCACTCTTCAAGTTGATAGGACTAGTGAATATTTAGTATTTTAGATTGTAATTAACAAATACAGTGACCAATTCCGTCAGAAAATACAATTTTACTTTGTACTCTATACTTTTTACTTTAGGTCTTTCTAGATAGGCATGTAAATAAGATTGAGAAATAGGAAGGTTTTCTGGGTGATTAGGATTGAAACAAAGAGTTGTGTACATTTACTTCATAGTTTGAGAATTCAAGGCCACAGAGGAGCTTTTGGCATGTACATCTTGGCTTTAAAGGGAACTGGAAAAAACTACACCAGGCTTCATTGTGTTTTTCCTGTGGATCTCTTTTTCCATTTGCCATCTCTCCTCCTCCTTTTCAGACTAGCTTTCAAACTCCTTATGGACCTGATACAGCATTGCTCTAGGAGTTTCCTCATAACCAAATCCTGTCACATGAGGATACTGCTAAGAGGAGAAAAAGCCCTAACAAGTTCTCTCATTGCCAAATTACATTCAGTTCTTGAATTTTCACTTGGCATGGTAACACTTCCAAAGAGTGATTGTTTAAGAATCAGAACTTCTGCAGCCTATTCATTTCCTTTTTCTTACTTAGCTGTTCAGAGACCATCAGACACCAGGCAAGCCAACAATGTCCATCTAAGCAATTATACAGCATAAACATCAAATGAAATAACTTTAAAAAAAATCCCTATTTTTGTTGTAAATACAAATAGAACAGGCAGAAATGGTAGTTTCACTAGTTGTAATTCATTTGCAAGGCAGTTTTTTCTCTTCAGTAGGCTTCATATCTTAATGTAATAAAAATTCCTGATTTTAAAAAAAAGCTTTTCTCCCAGAATAATCCCTCTTTAGTGATAGATACAGGATACAATTCTTTTAAAGAGAATTAGTACTTTTAAAGAGAATTAGTACCAGTATAAGAAGGATGTGGAGCTTCTGGAGAGGGTCCAGCGGAGGGCAACGAAGATGATTAACGGACTGGAGCATCTCTCGTACGAGGAGAG
>JAUBOD010000350.1:189872-287268 GCA_032353885.1 Nothura maculosa | reverse complement strand
TGGAGCAGGAAGGTTGGACTAGATGATCTCTAGAGGTCCCTTCCAACCTTATAGATTCTGTGATTCTGTGATTCTGAGTCTAAATTATGAAATGTAGTACTTGCAGCCATGGTTCTTGTTACTTTTTCATCAAAATACTCAAGAATATGCTAATTCCTAGGCTTCTTAGGATTTCAACTTTTGCTTAAAGTTATATTTATAACTCATAAGTTTCTGCATTCACATTCTGGATTAGAAACAAACACTGCTGTACTTAGGGATATGAATGGCTCTTTTGTTAAGGGTCATCGGTAAAATCATTTAAGAAGCTCTCTGTAAACAGATTGGATGGTTTACAGCATTTCCTGCACTTCCTACAGAACTTTCTTCCTTTAACACTGAAAGATGTGAAATTTCTTTATGTAGCATATAATGTACACAGAAGTGCAAAAAAGACAATTGATGTTTAATATTCCTGTTAATTACCACATGACTCAGAGGGCAAGTCCTGTGTGAGAGGAGTTTCTGAAACATAGAACTCCAAGGCAGGAGGATATCTCATTTGATAAGAAACTAGCTTTGACTGAATTCTTATGAGTGAATTAAAAGATACCTGGGTCTGATTAGTGCAGAAATCTGCAGGCTTCTTCCTTTGTTTTAGCACTTGTGTGCAACTTGGAAGTGAATAAATGTGATTAATATTATTTGAAGCCAGTGGTTAATTTTTATCTGTAACATGACACTGACATTCAAGCATTCTCTTCACAATAATCTCCAGATGCTTAAGAAATGAGTGTCTAATGATGAACCACAAAGGCTAAGACTCACCTCTCCTAACTTCAGACATCTATTGTATGAATGTCTCTCTGTACTAGTCTCCTTATGCTTCCTTTATAATCGCTAGAGAGAATCTGGCCCTATTTTAGGCATCTACCTTACTATAGCATGAATCACACCTTCTTTCTCTTTCATGATTATGAAAGCAGCTGATGGTGACTAGTTCACAAAACACACATTTAAATAACACATCTACCAAGTTAGGAGTGATAAATCTCAGATTTAAAATATTAATGACAATAATTTCAAAAAAAACGCAGTATTTCTGAATTCATCCTTGTTGATATGGTCCTCTAACGGCCTCAGATGACATCTATCTGGAGAATGCCTCAGCACCCATCTTGGCTGTATGTCTGCCTTTCTCTCATGAGGAAACCAGAAAACTGAGGAATGGGAGTGAGGAATGGGAGCTGTGTGTGCCATGCTCCTATGTCAATTTGGAATGGAAATCTGGCTGCATAGCCAATGAGGCTAGAGAACTGACACACATTTTTGGGTCCCATAGCACAGAAGTAGCCAATGTGACTTCTCTGAAAAGGCTCTAGCTCAGTTCCCAAGATGCCACTTTAGCACTAGGTCAGGTTCTCTCAACCAACGACCTCTCTCGCTATTTATGCTATATTTATCAGTGAAAGAGAAGTCTCAGGAAACAGGGCTGAAAATCGGAAAGCCAGGTTTCTTCCTGTTTTAGTTTACAGATATAGTAAATTATCACTTAGCAATGTTGAAGCAAAGCCTCCACTCAAAGGAATATTCTGTAGTTACAGCCTATCCTTGGCTTAACACTAACAATCTAGCAGTACACTGCACTTTATATCAGCCAAAGATGTTTGCTGGAGGGAATAGTAAGGACACAGGTCACCCTTACTCATTGTTCTTTGACTTTGCTTTCAGGCTATTTCAAAGAGAGGTTAATAAAAGACTGTTTTTCTTTGAATGAAACTTGCTTCTGTGATCATTTTCTGATAATATTATTTGTTTTCAACCTGGCAATTGTAGAATGAGGTCCCCCAGGACCACCCTGACTTTATATTTTACCTGCCAGTAAACATCTCAGCTCCTTCCCTTGTCATTTGATCTGGGATAAAAGAAATCTGCCTTTTTTTCCTTAAAAAAAAAAGGGAAGTAATGAAGATAGGGAAGATGGGATGATTACTGTACTGGATGTCCATTTTCTGGCAAAGTAGTTGAAGCCCTGAACCGAGACTCTGTTTATTAAGCAAACAAATGTTTCCCCATGTGCGGTGTCCCTGATTCTACAGCAAATGGTGGAAACAACCTTGAAACAACCTTGTGTGCCAGACAAAGGTAAGATAGCATTGTAGTCATTCATGCTTTAAAAGGAAATTTTGTCTCTGCTTTGAAGCAATACTTTTTTGCTTGTAAAAAAATCCAGTCTTCTAGAATTTATTTTAGGTGTAATGAAACATTTTTATTTTGATACAAAGTCCTTTAAAGATACCAATGGCAGCAGCATGTAGATGTTTCTTAACCGGCATTTAAGAAAACCAACATGATTAAATCTGTGTTTATTTTTAAATTTACTTGTAATTGCTTGCACAGGAAAGGTAAAAAGTGAGTTCCTATGTAACCATGTGATTCTGTTCTCAACATCCAGCCGGAATATAATATTGCTTGTAGGCCTGTGGGGTTTAAATAGTGTCTGCAATCTGGTGCCATGCTGATTTACTAATCCTTGATCTTAGTTGAACATGATCACAGTCCCTGCTTCTGTTCATAAGGGATAGGCTTACTGTTAATTGACAGGCTTTGGCATCTTACCAGAAGAACTGCAATGTAGAAAAGAAACTAAAACTGAGCAGAGGATGTATCAGACAAGCCAATTTGGGAAAAAAGTCTTTTTAGTAGATCTTTATGCCAAAAATTATTTTCTATTTTATTGTTTCCTTAAAACTACAGTATATGATTTACATTTTAACTCAAAACTAATAAAAAAGAATAATTTGAAATGTGTTTCCGGGTGATTAAGTAAGACATGGCTTTTGGAATCTTCCCAGTTGCTCTGTTTTCCATTTATTTGATAACTGTGCAAACTTTCATGTTTGTGTCTGCTCACAGGAACTTGTGTGTAATTGCCCATGCTATGCATACACAATCACATATACAGAGATGTACACAGAACCTATAAATGCTTATAGATGGTATCCATTGTTTGGGGACTGCATGTCATTTTATCTAGCATGTTTCAAATGCAATGGGAAAGTGTTAGCAGGCTGTAGTTTCTTATCCAACAGAGGTTTCAGGCTATTTTTGTTTTATTTGGAACTATTATTGCCCCAAATCTTGAACCCTTTCCATAGCTTTCTGAGCCTGGTCAGACTTCAAAGAAAAAAATATTAGGGGTTTAGCTGAAATCTCTTTAAATGAACCTGAATACATTGCTACATTACAAGTCTTACAGTCTTCACACATGCTAAGCTGAAAGGGAATATTTAGACCTGTGTTGTGCTCTAAGAGAATAAAATAAAAACCTTTCAGCAGCAATTCTGTTGTCTCCAGCACAACCATAGGCCATTACAGCTGAAAATTCCTGATCTCTGTTTGACACGTTAAATCTATCCTTTGGATCTCTCTTACTCATACTGCTTTTGAGTTCATCTACCTAAAGTCAAGTATAAGTGCTCTGGGTCCTTTGGAAACTTAACACTTTTACATAGTGGAGCAAATAACATTTATGTTTTCATCTAACCAAGAAAAATGACTGATGCTTTGTTTCTGCTATGCACACCTCCAATTGGTGTGTTTCCAGCACTGGGTATATGGAAGATTCCTCATAAAGTGACTGTATAAAATTACCTTGCAACTCCCATGTCAAGTAATTCCTGTTCCACTATCCCCTTTGGAAACCTGAGGATGAAGACCAAGGAGGCTGGCTGTTGCGAGTATATACATAACCAATTATAGAAGCTTGCAGATAGTGGCCAGAGAGATCCACATCAACTTCAAGTTTTGGTTCTCAAGATATATCAGTATGTTTGAAAAATTAAGCCTTCCTCCAAATCTTCCCATTCCTTCTTCAATGGTTTTAGTCCACTGTGGCCACAGCAATCTACGAGAGTTACTGCAACCTAACCACACTTCTTTGACTGAGTGCAATCTCTGTCTTAAAATCATAGAATCATTAAGGTTGGAAGAGACCTTTAGAGAACATCTAGTCTGACGCCCTTGCGCACACAGGGTCACGTAGAGCATGTGGCACAAGATTGCGTCCAAGTGGGTTTTGAATATCTCCAGAGAAGAAGACTCCACACCTCTCTTGGTAACCTGTTCCAGTGCTCTGAAGCACTAGAAGTTTTCATGTGTGAAGGCAGTTTACATTGCTAAATATAAAGAAGAAATTTGAGTTTGCTGTAGCACACTTCTGCTCTTCCTAGACCCGGTCAAGGCCTTCTATACTTTGATGTCAGTTTGATGTCAGTTACGTGCTTCACTTCCCTTGGGCTACCTAGTATAAAAAGATACTTAAGCAGATGATTCTCACTCTGCCTTCTCCTATATCAGATCCATTTGATAGCTTTTTTTGCTCACCTCCAGTGTGGAATTTCTTAAATGTGCTCTCTTATGCCTGGGGACCTTCTTTCCAGAGGGATCTAAATTTCATTTCAGCCAACAATTAGGAAAATGCCTCTTCAGTTTACACCCTGGTGCTATCTATGACTTAGCTTTGGTTATTCTGTGAAATATCCTGTTCTTTGGCACCCAGATTATCTGGATTAGGGAATGCTGGAATATCACATGGCTCTTTACAGTCCAAGAGTCCTGCTTCTGTCAGCCAAAACCAGGAGTGAGGACCTGGGGAGAGAAGGATGACATAAGGTCTTCAGCCTGTCATGCATTCAGATATAACCAAAGTGCCCAGATAGACTTAGGAGCTAGTAGGCATTCCTGGACTTAATATATAAATAAGATGGAGTATTCTTTTTATCTTGTTATTGTTCTTAAATGGGTTAAAAAAGACATCAACAGAATTGCCTGTTTTGGTGGATCAATTTAAACAACACTCTATAAGTATAAAGTTATATCTAGACAAGAGCACAACTTCAAGACAAAATAGTATAATATTTTCACATATGAAAATTCCCCGTGATTTTACTACTAGATCCTAGACACTGTTTGTGACAATATAGATATTGAAAGATCTTTGGATTCTGACGCAAAAGACTGGTGTTGTGAAATCACAGATGAGCTGTAAGACCATCTAACCTGATCTAGACTACTTGTAGTCACCAGACTACTGGAATTCCCATTTAACTCTGAGTTGATAATGTCAGCTGTGGAATTTGGAATAATTTAAGAATAATCTCATTGTGATGACTCAAGAAAGATGATTTGAATCAAGAGAAGTATGGATTTGAAGTGGATTAGCTAAATCACTTTTAAAACACTAAATGTACATTGGTATTCAAAATTTAAATGGAGTTAGTTCTCAGTTGCATTTATTTATGTTGAAATGTTTGAAGGTGTTTCAAATCAGAGCAACTTTAATTCTGAATAGAAAAGCTCACATGGGAGGTAAACAAATTTTACCTAAAGTATATTGAAAAGTTAAGTTGAATTAACTTGGTTAAGAAAGTCTCTTATATCTTGAACGAGAGAAGAACATATTTGCTTAATGTTAAAAGTTGAAAAATAGTTTGTCATGAGAGGAACATAAAAATGTGAGGTGAAAAATAAGGCCTATTCTCAAAAAGCAAATTAAAAATCCCCTGTAAAAGTTATGGGAGTTTGTAATCATACAAATTGCCTGGAAAATCCATCTATTCCCTGAAGAGTGGTTGTGTTCAATTTGGAGACAACATGTAGGCATTACAGTATGAAACAGATTTGCTTTAATTGCAAATCTCAAAGCAGTCTCCTCCAGGAAGTTACTCTTCACCTTTCATTAGTAAGACCTAATTGTGAAGGGCACCTATGAACAACTGCCAACTGACTTATTTTAAATGTTTGATTAAAAGTACTCATTTTATAAAATAGCTAATTCATTAATGAGACTTTGGACTAACATCTGTAAATTTTAGCTACCATTACATACTTTACTAATAATTCAAAGCTGGGGAAAGTTACTGGAAGGATTCCTTAAAAAAAATCTGAAGTTAGAATTGAGGACATGTATGTTTAAAGACAACCTCGGGGAAAAAAAAGTATTGTGGTGAGAATGTAATGTATTTATAGAGCTCAAAAGGGTGTGCTCTGTGAAGGTATTGATAGGCAGTCTGTCCTTTTTTCAAGTCTTATCTTCAGGGTAGCAGAGCTCAAATGTGCCAAACACTTCTCGTGTTCAAGTCTGATTGCATCTGTGCAATTTTCTCTGAGATTTATGTCTAGTGTAAATGAAAGCAGTGGGCATTCGATCTCATTGTCTCGTTATATTTAACATATTTGTTAGATTAACTGATTGCTTAAATGTTTTTTATTCTTATCACATCTGCAGTGCCAAAACTTCACTGATCAACAAAAGGATGCTGGCTGGACAGATAACAAAGTGACGGCTGCTTCAGGCAAGAAATGCAGGCATAGAAGTCAGCCTACCCGAGCCAGCGGGACACAGATCTTGGGTGTCTGCTGAAGTCATATGCCTGGTCTTAAGAGAGAGGACAACAGTATTGTTTTAAGATTTAAAGGTTTGTGGATATGCCCACCCTCACACACACTTTGCTACCTGATTTAAAAGAGAATATAGAAAGGGCATATAGAAAAGCATCTGCAGTGGGGAAGGCAAAAGAAGCAGTGATGGGGCAAAACTATATGTTTTTCATGCTTTGACTTTCGTCTGTGTTCTGAGAACAAGAAAATTCTAGCAGAAGATTTCAGCACCATACTATTGCATCCAATTCAACTGAAAGTAGCCACAGATCGTGCATATAGGAAAGCAATTGCTGTTATGACCTTGTGTTGCAGCTCCGAATTCTAGAGGCTTCTGGTAAGAGGCTATAGCAGTTTGCTGCAGTCAGGCTTCTTTAGATGAGTGCTTTTTGGTGTGACTTGTGAGGCCTGGTGTTTGCGAGGCTCACATCTAGGTCAGAAGAAATTATATTTGCTGTTCACTGAGTAATCTTCCTCCTGAGGTGTGCAGGTATTGCACTTCTGGCCTTTCAGAAGAAGTAACACAGGTTTTAACTATGATTAACCTTAAAAATTTTTAATGTTGCACACTATGGCTATATGCGCATCCATTTTCCCTGGCACAATGCTGACAAGTATTTGCTATTTATGTATTTGATCTATTGCACTTCCATGGGTACTGTGAATATGAGTGAAATTGTATGTTTGATCATCAAGTAAATGGTAAGAAGAGAGTGGTGAATGATGGAATCATGGAATGAGGGAATCATGAGAGGTAGAATCTGGTGATATACCTTACTCCACATTTTGTGTTTCTTTTGGTTCCGTTTTATTACACAGATTCTTTACCTCTGCCATTAAACACTGGTTTGAGATTGAAGAGGAGTTTTGAAAGAGAAGAGAATGTAAGTCTTATGGGTTAGGGCTTCCACTTTGAGGCCTTCTGGAGCAAAAGGCCTTTACAGTGGGACCGGGTGAGGCAAGGTCGATGAGATGAGAGGCATCAGAAGAAGTGAACTGACAAAAAACACCTGATTCATTAGGAAGGTTAAGAAAAATTTTTTTTAGTTTGACAGAGTGAAAGAAAGTAACCGGGTGAAATGGTTATGCCATAAAATCTCATATAACCTAGAAAAGCTGGGCCTTAGTACAATTCACATATGATATGTGAGTGTTGGTGATGTGACATAGGCTTGGCTTAGAATCATTAATTACCTTTCTATTTTTGTTTTTTTGTTGCTTCCTTGATAGTATCTTGCACACTTTTATGAAGCTTTGGACTCCCAGAAGCCTTAGTGAGAGGTATATAATTTTGCATATCCTCAATCTCTGCCTCTCTTTTTTACTTTTTGATGTGATTGGTTTTAAACCTTCCACAGAGCCTCAGCTTTTTAGAGATATGTGTATCTTTGGCTGCCTTTTCACAGGAGCAGCAGAAAAGTCAGATCATTAGATCACCTGGGCTCAATGGACACTTTGGAAGTGTTAAGTTTGCAAGTTGTTCCAGTAGGATTAAGAAACAATGAATAAAATGCAGGAAAATGTAAAGACAATCATAGAATCTCTTCTTGCAAGACAGCTTGATGTTTTATTACAATTCTACAATTTTTAAAGATTCCATCCTGGTTTCCAGTCTAAATTAAATCCAATAACGTTTTTTTTTTCTCAAATTATGGAACAGGCAAATATATTATCTCATTTTTACTCTTCCACACCATTAATAAAGTTTTTTTACATAAGGGTTTTGCCTCTTGTCTGCTCATGGAGTAATGCTATTTGATTTAATGGGTTATTTGTTGAGTTGTCAGGTGCTATTTTCCTTTACTGATGGTTCTTCAGAAATGGTTGCTGATGCTGAGCCAAAAACAAGTATGACTGTAATGTGGGATTTAGGTATTTCCACTTTTATGTACTTGTACATACCTTGATATCTAGTTTGCTACAGTTTGGGGACTGACTCCTGTCTCTCCCATTTAAAGGACTCTTTCTTCAGATTCAGTATTATCAAACGAATTTTTGTGGACTTTAATAGTATTTTTATGCATAATATTTGGCTTAGATGCTGTCATATTCCTATACTCAATATGTTTCTTTATTCACCTCCTGGAGGTGGGTTTTTTTCTTTACCTTTTCAGTATTGTTGGGCTTTGTTTCTGTTTGTTTGGTTTTTTGTTTTTTGAGTTTGTTTGTTTGTTTGTTGGATTGCTTTTTTTTCCCCTGGGAACACAAGCAGAAAATGGTTTCTAGCTTATCTTCAGTTTGTGCTATTTTTTTCTTCACATGCTGTGACTTTCTGCTAGGGCACTGATTTGTCATGGCAAATTATGCATAACTCAGTGCCATATGGATTTCTATGTTTTAACTTACAGGGTTCCTACACTATTTTCACTGGCCTAGCATCTTTTATCAAGCACTTTTCTTTCTATTGCAGCTCAAAAGGAACTGAACTCTGAGTTTTTTTCCTGTTCTTTTAGCTGCCTTTTTTGCAGACCCTACAGAAGACTTTTTTTCCACCAGTGCGAGTGGCAGCTGCTGTTTATCTAGTGTGCTCAGAAGTATGATAAATCAGTTTTCAGTGAGAGGCAAAAGAACCTGGCAAAAGTGAGAGTTTGAGAAGCAATCTTATGCTCTCATTTTGACTCTTGACCCTAGCTGCATTTCTCAATTAGTCCATGAGCATTCTGTTGTGTGTTAACTATTATTTGCCATGTCTTATTTTGGCTCTGGATTGGTGAGCTGTGGGCTGCTCAGATGGTTCAGTGCCACTAAAGCCTTCATTTGTTATAACACAGCCATTCACATGACTGCTCTTTGCTGAGTTACAAGATGAGCTGTGCCCATACTGTGCTGTATAACAGGGTCATATTATGCCCCATGTTATGCTGAGCAAGTCAGGGAAACATCTCCTTATTCTCATGTAAATTAAATCACATACTGGAAAATTTACTGTTGGGAGGGGAAGAAAGGCAGAAATGGTCATCGCCATTTTTCCCCCCCATAATGTCTGGAAAGTGCACTTCTTTTGGTAGATATGTTGACCTTTTTACCAGGCAAAGGAAGGAGGACCCAGTCAATGTCTGCTGATATAAGCATGTGGTGAGAGAGACTCATAAAGCGTCTTTCAACAGCCCTGGCCCTTGTAATACCGGGCTCTGAGTATAATTCCATTAGGTGCTGCAGATTACTTCTTTAACACTTGCTGATGAAAGAGGAAGATTGGGTCTTGGTCCCTTCCTGCTGTAACCATAGCGTAGGAGAAACAGAGATAATAGGAAAGTGAAGGGGTAGCCTGTTTCCCTTTCAAAAAGTAAAAAAAAAAAGGCTAACTTGCATTTGCAGTTTTACCTCCCAGGAACACTGAGTGAGACAAAGAATTGAGTAATATTCCTGCTGAGTTACATCTCCCCTTCGCACCTCCCTCTATCACCCTCCCAACTGCAGAAGCTGAAGCCATCTCTCTCTGGCATCCAAACATTAAAAAATCAGCTTAAGGACTAATTTCTCCATGGACAAGTTGAAATAGGTATGCTGAACAAAAGAATTTTTCATGGACTCCTGAGCTCCAAATTATAATTGCTGCCTTACAACTAAGCAGTTCTGGCAGAAATCAGTGATATAGGAAGAAGCAGATAAATGCCAAGTAAATAGTGTGTACAGCTCTCTAGTTCAGTACAGTAGGTTGGAAGATTAAGTAGGAGCTGTGTATAGAAAAGCTGTAGGGCCCTGAAAAGTGCCCTGATTTGCTTTAAAGTGAGGGTAACATATAAGCTCTGGTGCTAACTCTCAGAAGGGGGTGCTATTACCTCATTTGATTTCTTTGTATTTTATATGTATATATATGTTTTATAAGCATATGTACATATGTATATGAATTTCCATTGAGATTTTAAAACCAAGGCAAAGCTACTGTTTCTATTTGCCTTCTGCTTTAGTTCCACTCTTTGGAGCACTAGGAAGAAAACTACTGTTTGCTTTTTTTTCTTCTAATAATTCTAGTGCAATATACAAGAAAAAAAAAGACTATATTTTCAATATAATAGCACTCTTTCAAAAAGTATGGAAATCACTGAAAGGGGGAAAACAGAGGAAAGGAAGGCAAGAAGCTGAAAAGTACTTAACAGTGCTTAGAAAAATCCACTACCTTTCAGAAGTAGTGAAATAATAGGCATACCATATGCATATTGAAGAGAAATACTGGATTAGAATCTATTTTTAAACTCCCAAATTATTGTTTTATATTCTATAATATGAACATTTTCCTGGTATTTCTGCTGCTTCCTAACTCCTGAAATTCTCTGTTTGGAAATTGAAATGAAATTGTTCATTACTTACACCATTTGACTACTTGCTTAGTTCATATTTCTAAATTAAAAATGATAACTGCGTATGTTAGTCTTGGTAATAATTGGTAATAAATATAACTGCAAGCTTCTTTCTTTTTTTCTTCTTTCTATTTCTCTTCTTTACATCATCTTGCTCACACACACAGAGAAGCTACTAGAGCAGGAAGGCCATACTCACTAGCAGATATTTGTGACTCCAGGAAGGAACTTGACATCTTTAAAAAGGAGCCTTGCCTTCACTTTGCTGACTTGCAGGGATGTGAACCATCACCAAGTATGTTAATTCTGACTTAGGACTCTAAATCCTCCTATAATGTTAAATAAAAATAATTATAGAACTGTATTCTGCAGCATTGAATTAACAGCAGAAATGTATGTTCAAAGACCCAATTATATTATCTTTCTTATAGATGAAGACAGATCTTCCTGTGACTTGCATAGGCTGCAAGTCTTCTCACAGATCCCCATGATTCAGATTTGCAAATATTTCTTGGACAGAAGACCCATTCCTTTCAATGACTACTTTACAAGCAAATTTTAAAGTTGTTTCATATTTTACATAGGGATTTTCTTTTATATTTGACTTTTAAAAAATATTTTCCTAATCTCTCTGAAATAATGTAAAATCAAACGTCCTCAGTGTTCTGAGGACTGCTGCTTCTTCTAGGTTTCTTACTCGTATGCGTTATCTCTCTTGCAGTAATTTTGATTTATCATTACAAGAAAAGGGATGAGGATAGCACTAAAAAGAGGTTATGACCGTAAGCTTGCCTTTTATTCATTGCTTAAACAGAAGTAATAGAGTTGGAACAATTTAAAAGTAATTTGGAGCTTCAGAAGTCACAGTTTTTACATGTGTTTCCTAAATCCTAGTCTTGTTGCTCTGTAATTTTTTTCTTGTCGTGTACATGGAATAGGATGCAATTTAGCACCAGTCATAGTTGCCTATCTTAGCACAAGCTGAAGTGCCTCTCGAGGTTCATATTTCTCCCCAAGATGATAAAGGGAACCCTAGATTCAGATCTAGACATCTTTTTAAATGCCAGAACACACAAACACTACCTCATTTGAGATCTCTTGAAGACAGGCAGACAAACACCAAGAATTTTTGAAAATTGTTAGTATGAGAGAACTAGCTAACATCACGGTGATTATTTCAGCTTCCTTTTTGCGCCTCCTAAGTGACTTTGTAACATCTGTATGTTCAATTTAAGCTAAGATATTGTACTCACACTTTATATATGTGTTTAAATGAACACCCAAGAGTAAGAAAACGGAGTGCTCAGACACATTGTTAAACCCAATGATAAATTTTTGCCGGGCCAGCACCCGAGGGGACTATGCTCAGACAGCAAACTGTGTTCCTCATGTCTGGAATACGCATACAATTCTGGAGGTGCCATGAAAATGCCTAGAATGAATATGTAATACTCTTCTCCAAGGGCACAGAGTATATAGAGAAGCTAAAAGTGGATTGTACTTTGTAAAATTCTTGAAGCTCTTGTGGAAGAAGCAAGGTCTTAAGGAGATGAATACAAGAAGGCTGTTGTCGTATCAGCATTCAGAATGGTTGCAGGAGGACTGATAGCCAATACATACAAAATGATAGATATGATAGCTTTATTTTCTTTTACTTTCCACACATAAAACAAAATGGTGACTCTCTTCGTACTCTGCTGAGGTATGCAGGGCTGAGGAGTGCTTTCTTAAAGCACAGACTTTCGGGGGTGTGCTCAGGAACATGACTCGGGACTTGCTCAGGAACCATGCAGGCCTCCCAGGCTATACTGTGATGTATCACAAAAACATGTGATTCAATCATCTCTATGCACGTGAATGGCAATTGACTGCTTTGGCATCTGGCTGGTAATAAACAGTTTAATATGAAATTTTATAGCAGTGAGACGTGGTTAGTTAACAGATTGTGGTAAGAACAGTGTGAATCAGAATGTGAATGTGACCTTATCTCTCTTGCTAACACCAACATCAGTACACAACAGGCACTAAACTTGCAAACTTTGGTGTGGAAACTCTGGTTCTTGTCACTAGTAGCATTGAATGATACAGGACAAAATCTTATTGAAGGCACTGATGGAGAGCTGGCAACACAGAAAAAAAAAAACCAGGTGAGTCCATATTGGATAATACGAAATAAAAAAATCACCATGGATATTTGAATACAATATGATGCCTTTTTTGCTTCTATCACTTGTTATAGCCATGCTACAGTCCTTGGCATAAACACTTTGCTGTTTTGGTGCAGGTAGCACAGCTCAGTACATAAATGCAGCAGAACATCTTTTCTCCTCTCCACCACCTATTTTTCTCATCCTGGCTTCAGTTGCAAGTTGAGTCTTTGTGTGCATATATCACATATCGTATGGGACAATCGGGCCCTTGGTGCCTGACATGCACTTTTGTTCCACACTGGTTGCTGTCTTTTGCCAAAAGACAGAACAGAACAGTCAATGAAACTTAGCACAAAGTGATTTCAAATATCTTGCAGCATTATATCAGCATATAAATAACTACAATTGGAATTTCTAAGCTGCAGACAATGAAAGATTGTAAATTGTTATATATAGGATTTAAAATTATTAGGTCTTTGACCTTGAATTATGTGTATAGCTTGGGAAATTTAGAGTTAAGCAGCTTGTAAAACTGTAAAAGCCAGTCACCTATGTGGAGAACAGAAGCCTTCTTCTAGTTTTCCTGCTGATAGTCAATATTGTTTCAATCAAAGTATGGGTACCACTTGAAGAATGACAGATCCTGTGAGCTTTATATCAGTATAATGAGATTATGCCTCATGACCCTACCCCATTTGACTTTCACATTAGAGATTATGATTTAGGAATTCATTTGAACAAACCACAGAAATATAAATGGAAATATTTTTATGATTTCTGGTTTCTTATTAATTGCATCTGATTCATTGGAAGATGATAATGAAGAAAATTGAATATAAAAATGGACTCCAATCTTAATTTGTATCAGGATTTAAAACATACAAAAAAGAATCTTGAAAATCATAGAAAACTATATTCCTTTTGCTAGATTTATTCTTATAATATTATCACATTTTAAAAAAATACAATTTTAGAAAAAAAATGAACTGCAGCTTTTTGCAGTGATAGGCGACAGGTCAGAAAAGCATTTCAGAATAATTTTACACCTTTTAACCTTAAAAAATACTTTGCTGACAATTGAGAAAGGGCCTTAAAAGAAGCGCTGATAGGCATTCTCACAGCAGGGTTGCCATGTCCCATCACATAGCAGAGGGTTTCTGCATAATGTATCCTGTAATAAGAAGTGTACTGCAAATCACAAGGCTTGAGTAGCAGTTTTAAGAAAGTAATCCTTGGCATGAACTGCTATTAGTGATGACACTGAAAGTTTGTTATATAAAACTCTTTATAAGACACAAAGAAGGTAAACTGTTTAAAATTTTGATCTGAGCCTTGAAAGAACTACTTTGTCGTAGAAATTCATCTGCATTTAAATATATATTTAGTGTGCTCTGTTTTTTCATTTTTGCTTATGCTTGGACAGGCTTGTTAAATGAAAACAGCAGAGTTTAGTTAAATGAATGTCACTTTTACATCATTCTGTACTGCAAATGGTAATTGTTCAAAAAGTGTCTTAACAATTACTGGTGTTAATTATGAATGTTAATAAAATCAATGATCACTGAAAGTCTCTCCACATTGCAAACCCTTTACAAATGGGGTAAAAAAAGGAAAAAAAGAAAAAAAAATCAGTATAATAAAGAATAAAACAGTCCATCAAATCTCAGCCAGCTATATACACGTTTTAATAGCTACACTAATCAAAATGGGATATGAATCTAGAATAAATCTTCATGTTGAAATTAATTTTATTTTTGCCTGGAAATGTAAGTAAAAGGAAATGTGAAGAGGCCATTTCCAGGCAAGTTCTTTTCAGTGCTAACGATGCAAATCAGTGAAGTTTCTAGTCCCTAGGGAATCTTTTTGTCTTTCTCATTTCCATAAGAATGATTTTTAGGTGATTAAAATACAAAAAAAAATCTAATGGAAATAAAAATTCTTTATACTTTTCTTACAATACAGTTTGGTATATACCTGAAAAAAAAGCCACAAGAGTTGACTTTAGAACTATAATAAACCAATCTAGAAGAGGATTGGTGGCAAAGTGCTTTTATATTTCAAATGGAGGCATTTTTGGTGGTCTAGCAGTGTTTGAGAGAAGTTGCAGTTACTGGAAAGCTTGATGTCTCCAGCATTTTCTCAGTGGTTGGTACTGGGGAACATAATTTTTTAAGTAAGCAATATGAGACATTAGCATATGTTCAGTATTTAAAAAATTTTATTGCAATTCTTTTGGCAAATACTTTTTTTTTTAAACTCTTCTTGAACATGAACTGATACTGAAATTTCTGCAGGTAATTACTGTTATTTCAAAATGACTTTTAGCCATACTTTTCTTCCAGAAATTATATGAATGAAAGAGTAAAGGACTCGTACTAAACTACGGCTTTTCCATAGGCTCTGTGGCTTTTAAGGCAGGACACATCTCACAGTAGTTCGGATTTGCTTTGAGTTTCCCTCTTTTTTTCAGAGAACAAGGAACTGGAAAAGTTGAACAGAGGTCTGTGCCAGGGCTATGTCCAGCAGAGATGATTCCCCCCTACTCCCATGTCTATGCATAGAGGAAGGACTAAATTATATCCTTGTCACCAAGAACTAGTCTATGTAGAGAGGAGGAATAGTAATTTCGTAGAATTTACTCTTATACACAGGTGTGCGCATGCAGAAAAACATTTACAGCTGTCCACACAGACACACACACACACAGAGTCTCTTTTTGGAATGTAAGAAAGTGATAAACCGTAGAAGGAGCTGGAAGAGCATTCGCACATCTCTGTCCACAATACTGGTCACAGCAGAACCCTGGCTGGAGAAGACAGAAAACAGAAATAACTTTCTAGAGCGTCTGTTCAAGGAGCTTGAGATGCCTTACACACATGAAGGAACTGGTGTAAGTTGACATAGCTAATACTAGAGAATATGAGGAGTTGTGATGATATTTCACAGGCAGCTCCAGCAAAGGTGACCCGTCCTCATGTACAGTATATTGCTATACATTGTTCAGCCCCAAGCTAAGAAGAGAGATTCTGGTCATGGTAACCAATGAAAACAGAGTGGAAAAGCGAACAAGAACTGTGTGTCTTATGCCTGTTGCACTGACACACACAGGTATCTCTGTCACCTGCTCTTTGAGCATTTGAAGCTGTGTAGGAGAGGACTGGAGGCAGGAAGCTCAACAGGGAAACCACTAGATCCATTGCATACACATTTGTAGGCTTAACAGCTATGGTTATGGAGGCTGCATCCCCTAAGCATTTTCATATGGAAATGGTGCTGGACATAAATATATCTTTGGCCTGGATTGCCTCCATCTGTATCCCCTATTCAGCTGCTACTGAACAACCACAGAGACAATGTCCCAAGGTAGCATAGGTCCCAAGGCTCAAGGATATGGAAGGAATACGCAGAGCTCAGGGCAGGACGATGGAAAGGAATGTCCAAAGTACATTCACAGATGTCTAATGCCTCTGTGACTCCAGGAAGTGATTCCGCTTCCCTCTCTCTGCCATAGCTCCAGGTTGGAAGATTTCCATCCTTGCCTCAGCCCTTCCCAAGCACTGTAAGGGGTCATTCCATTCACTCCACAGGGCAAGACTCACATCATGTTTAGAGTCACAAAACTTAAAATGACCTCTGAAATTAGAGGATTTTTTAGAGAGGTTCTTTATAATGCTTCATAAATAAGTAGTATTTTTAAGTACTTCTTGATATTAACACATTAGCTGTTACCTGATATTATCATTAGTAAAATGTTTGTTTCCAGGGTGTTCTCCAAATACTGAATATATTGGGGTTTGTTTGTTTGTTTGTTTTTTGATGTTGCTTTTGTTTTTCTGGTTTACTTAAAGTTCAGATATCACTGAACCACCCAAATGCAAGAGCTCAGGTTTTAAGAATCATGACAAAATCATGAAGTGTGCTGACACCACTGATGCATGAATTTAGTAATGTTCTTTGTCTTTTTAGTTTGAGTGAGAGTTTGGTTCCAGTATGTTGTGCTTTTTGAAGTTCTTGCAAAGAGACCTACACACTTATCCACAGGGAGTAGACACAAGGTTTTTAGACACAGAATCACTGAAACACAGAATGGATAAGGTCAGAAGGGACCTCTAGAGATCATCTAGTCCAACCTTCCCGCTCAAGCAGGGACACCCAGAGGATGTGGCACAGGGTGACATCCAGGTGGGTTTTGAAGATGTCCAGGGAAAGAGACTCCACAACCTCCCTGCGCAGCCTATTCCAGGGCTAGGTCACCCTCACAGGGAAGAAGTTCTTCCTCTCATGGAGATGGAACTTCCTGTGTTTCAACCTATATCCACTGCTCCTTGTCCTGTCACTGGCCACCACTGAGAAGAATTGGCCTCATCCTCCCTATGTTCTCCCCTCAGGTACTTACTTATACATATTGATCAGATCCCCTCTCAACCTTCTCTAAGCTTAAAAGGCCCAGCTCGCTTAGTCTTTCCTCATAAAATAGATGCTTCAGGCCTTTCATTATCTTTGTCTCTCTCCACTGGAACCTCTCTAGAAGCTCCACATCGCTCTTGTACTGAGGAGCTCACAACTGCACACAACACTCCAGGGGCGGCCTCACCAGAACTGAGTAGAGGTGCAGGATCACCTCCCTCGAGCTGCTGGCAATATTCTTCCTCATGCAGGCCAGGATCTCATTGGCCTTTTTAGTCACAAAGGCACACTGCTGCCTCATGGTTAACTTGTTGTCCACAAGGCTCCTCAAGTTCTTTTTTGCAGAGTGGCTTTCCAGCAATTCAGTCCCCAGTCTGCACTGGTGCCTGGGGTTATTCCTCCCCACAGGCAGATCCTGCACTTGTCCTTTTTGAACCTCATAAGGCTCCTCTCTGGCCACTCTTCCAAACTGCCCAGGTCCCTCTGAATGGCAGCACAACCCTCTGAGGGACCTAGACACATCTCACTTCAGGTCGTGCTTTATTTCCTAAGAACAAAAACTCAAGGAAAAATAATTTTAAAGTCAGAAGGGATGTCATATGGCAAAAGTGAAAACATCAAGCAGAGCTACAAATGTAGAATGAACAGGAGTTCTTATGCTGTCCTTTGTAAGTCCCTTTCCAGGTCTGACAGCATATAGGCAGTTATTTGTCAGTACCTATCCTCCATGGGCCCTTCACATTTGTCTGTGGTTGCCCTGGTTGCCGATGGGTCTAGTAGCATAAGTATGCTTTTCAGAGCTTCTTTCAAGGCCTATGCCCAGCAGATCTGGAAATCAGGCAGCAAGGGCTAAATTCAGAATAATTCTTTGAAGCCTTTAATAAAGAAATGGACTCCTAGGAAAACTGCTTTCAGTTCTCTGCTTCTCCTTATAATGAAGTCCAAAGCCTTGTTTATGCCATGCCTCTACATGCCTAAGCAGCATAGGGGAGAATCCAACATGACCTGCACAGCCTGTAGTAATCACTGGGAAAATATGAAGGAATGGAGTGAGACACCTCTCTCAACACTATCAGTATCTCAGAGGTATCAGTCCTACCTGCATTTATTCCACAGTCTGTCAGAGTAGGATGCTAAAAGTTTTCTTTAAAAAAAAAGAGTTCACATTTTAAATACAGAACATGGCCAGCATTTAATATAATCCTTTGTAACAATCCAGAGACAAGAGAAGAATCCAGACTACTTACCAGGAGTTAGCAGTGGGATTGGTCTCTCCATTTTGCGGAGAGACTGATGTGAGCATATGTCCTGGAGTACTCTCAAAGACCAGCTAGGACCTTCTTTTCTGAATCATTTCCACTGATAATCCAGGCATTTTTTTCAATGAGAATGAACATAACTCTACAGCCTAGTGATGAGTACCTTCCATTGAGTCTGAGGAGAGACCTTGGGTTGACTTGTACTCCAAAGAAAGGTCTAGGGGGTAAAATCACCCTTGTCCATCCCTTTATAGATACCAGATGTATCCTGATGTTTCATTTTGTACGGGTCCTAATCCTGTGTTTTTCAGCCATGCTCCAAGCCTTCTTCAAGATCAACTTCCTTTGCTTAGCTTGCTCAGTGCTTTGCTGGGTATTGTCTGCGCTCAGACTGATATGCACTTGGAGGGCATTACATTGAAGGTGATTTCAATGGAGACTCCTGAGCACGAGTGTCCCATTTGGTCCAGGGCTCATTGTGCTCCGGTGTACTCCTCACATGTTATGTTGCTAAGCGACACTTAGCAATGTGAATCCTGCATTCTCCTCTTGCCACTTAGGTACAACTTCAATGCACTTTCCTCTTTGTCTTCAAAATGTGGCGTTATGGATTGCAGAATTACAAATGCCAGAAAGGGATAGAGCCCATTCTAGGAAAAAATGTCCAGCAGACCTGAAGAAAGTATAACTGGTTAACACATAGCTGCAATGAACTAGTGTGGAAATGCTGTCAGATAATTACTTAGAGAGCTGAACTAAGCTGTGCCATCTGCACATCTCCTCTATTGATTCCTTCTGGTCTCCAGCATTGTACCCACACCTGGGGAAAGGATTGTTTCTTGTGGAAGCCCTCTTAGTTGTTGCTATCCTAATGAAATGATTGCATATACACTGCTTCTGTGGTATTAGCTCAGGGCTAAAAGGGACATTGGAATTCTGTTCTAGGTGTATTGCTCTACCTTGTCTTTTCCCTACATTCATGTTGACCATTCACCAATTTTGTTGTGATAGTTTTATGGGACATCTACCTACATGCTTAGTAGGCTCTTTGGCTGTGAGCAGCAGATGAGACAAAATGGGGCCATATGAGGAAACAAAGCAGACTGTAATACTGACTTTTCCTCCCTAGCTTCTACTCCATAGACTTGCTGGATCAATACTCTTTTCTTAGGAATTCCAAAAGTATACCCCATCTGCAAAATGAATTCAAAGAGTGAATTTAAAGTGCAAGATTGCTCCTGGAAAATGACGTGGAATTTTTTTAGATCAGGATGAGAAGAATCCTGAAAATATTCATATTTCCCCAAAGAAGAGATTGCAGTTTTGAATTTAGGCATCTAAAAAATGTCTGTTTCAGGGGAGAAAATCCCATTTGACTCTCACAGAGAAGACTGACAAGCTCCTGAGGAGAAATTTAAGACAGAGATAGTGAATTCTCACCAGAGAATTCACAGTATACCTCAACAAGGAGAGGATCAGGAATGGAAATTGTCTTTAGCGAATCTCTTTGCACTTTTTGACTTTGAGTCACAGCCCCGCATTTAGACCATAGGAGATTTAAAATAGACCTCAGAGAATATGAAGAGCCTCTCTCATACTTTCACAATAACATAGCCTTACCTCTGTTTTCAGTTACTCCCCAAAAGAAGAATTCTCAAGATGAAACCAGCTATTATATCTGTTTCTCTTTCTCTGGTTTAGTTCAGTTTGTATTATGTTGTGTTTTGATAGCCTTGCATGAAGGAAAATGGAAATGCATCATACATGCAACAGTTTGCATCCAATGCAACAGTTTTAACTGGCTTTTTGTCATACTTCCTCAGGAAAAGAAAAAAATAAGCAGGCATTAAACAAATTGAGTTAGTGGTAGGGTTTCTCTTTGTTTTTGTTTTAGAAATTCAGGTTTAAAACAGAAATAAATCTTTACATATTGTCAGGTGCATTTCATTCCTATTTGTTGTTCTCACTGGAATTGAAAGCAACTCCTGGAAAAATCACTGACCTCCAGATATTAAAAACCACACTGCTTTAAGTAAACAGTATCTGAAAAAGTTGTCTTGGGAAAGGTTCCTCCCTCTCTCCCTCCTTTATCCTGTAACAGAACCTATTGTTTTTCATTTGTAAGGCATAAAAGAGTTAACGAATGAACGACCGAGGAGGTATGACGGGGTGATGTCAGAATATTTCCAGTGAAAGAATGTCAGCTCTCCTCTGGCCAGGAGCAGGAGCTGCCACTTCTGAGCACGCTGACTCCACCCCGACATTCTTCTTGTCCGGTTCCCACAGACGGAGAGTGGCACTGGAGGTCAGAGTGGACGAGCACAAAGGGAGACCCCCTGCTGCCGGGGCCATCGTGCTGGGCTGTCACTACTACTAATTCATGACTTCACCTTTAATCTCGCAGATCCATTATAGGTTAAAAAGAGACCCATTTTACAGCTGACAAGATTGAAGGGAGCACAACCCAGGAACTGGGTAAAAAAAAAAAAAAAAAAAGGAGGGGAAGCCAAGAGAGAAATAACCCTTGCTAAAGTTTATATAATTAGAACCCATCTGCTAAAAATAGTCTTTGCCTTTCGCTTCACTACAGCAATATGTATTTTAAGAGGTAAGTTGATAAACGCAACTAATTCAGAATTTTAGCGCACAGGGTCAGGGTAGAAGGAGGGTGAGGATAGAGGAAGGTAGGAAAGAAGAGCCAAAGGAAAAGGAGCACAATTTTAAGACAAGGGTTGCACAAAGGATTGAAACCATTCAAATGGCATTAGAACATATTTTGTGAGGTCATCATGGGGAAATGACTAAGAAATTTATGAAATGCTGATGTTAAAGGTAAGCTGATCAAATCAATATTGCTTCAGCAGGGCAATAAATATACATAGGTGGCACTTATAGCCTGCTTACAATGACACAAATACTTAAATTCTCAGAAATCATTGCACCTACTATGCTGTGACAGCTAGATGAAGTCTCTAGAAATAATTCCTTTTTTTATTTTTGTTAATAGGATAATAATTTTTAATTTGTCCTTTAACAAAGACTTTTATGTTGTTTGTCTAATTAAAATGTATGTTCTCAGAGAATTTCAGAAAAAAAATGGTAAATAGAAAAAAATTGGAAGAGTGATCATTTAGCAGAGAACTGTGAATTTTTTTTTTTAAAGAGTGCAGTAAATAACTCTACATTATTGTATTTTCCTGATTTTATCCTACACGAATGAGTTGCAGGCAACTGTGTACAGTGCTAGCTCAGGGAGCTGAGATATTTATCCTTACTTTTTCTGCTTTATCTACTCTTTGACAAAAGTTTTAACTTCAGAAATAATTTTATTAAGTCATTGTCCACCAGACTAATCTGTCCTACTCTCCTGATGATATCAGAGAGTGTTGAAGCTCAAGGAGGGGATTGTCCATGCCTTTTTCTTGGATTATCTTTGAATTTTTCCTATATTTTCCTCCTGAACCACTGAAAGTGAGCTTTAAAGGATTTTGTAAAGTAAGTGTACACATTAATGTGTATACATGTGTACAAATTACTATTGCCAGATGTATATAGTTGTTTGTCATATGACATATGCCTCAGCTTTCTCTCTTCCCTGGAGAGCAGCACTGGATGTCAATGGCACTGTGGCTTTGTGGATGCCCTGCTGCCATGAGTAGACAGTAGAGAGTGGGGAGGGTTATCATGTGGTTGCAAAGGGCTGTCAGAAACTTGCAAAGCTTTGGGCATCTCTGGGAATCCTGGAAAAAGTCTGTGAAGGAGATAATTGTAGGTCTTTTGTAGGAAGAACCGGTGTAAGAGTGAATGGGGATGTCTGCGTGAGGTACCTGTCAGCTCAAGTCAGTGATGATAGCCCTATTGAAATGAGACCAGATCAGATCAAAACCTGATTTCCGAGAGTCTCATTGCCTGCAAATGGAGGCAGATTGAGGTCTGTAACTGGCCAGCGCTTTGGACACTTTCTGCTTGCTTTAGTCACACAAAATGACGTATTGATGTAAGCTTCCAGGATACAAACAGACAACCCTTTCATAGGCAAAAACCCTAATGAAGTCACTGGCAGGCAGCCTTCCTGGCCTACGGCCTGTAGGCTATTTCATCAGTTAATACCCTGGACCTAATCTTATACCCCTTGAGCGTCAAACTCATGTGTATTTTTAGCGAGTATTTGTTCTCTTTCTGCAAAAGTGGAAGATTTGTGTGCTGCAGAGAACAGTGTCAGTAAGCAGCTGCTTTCCCTTCTGTATGAGTCGTTGGCCATATAAACTTTAGTCACTATTAATCAGACAAAACTGAACTACAAGGCTGAAATCTGTAACAGTGGAACTTAGATGGCCAAATAAAAAATCCTTTTCCTTTTTAAGTGTAATTTTGATAAAAAAAAGAGAAAAGAGGTAAAGCTGAAGTTTAAAACAAAGCTTGAATGTGCTGTTATAGAAGTGTGTATTTTTACCTGGTAAACATCTGACTGCTTCTAATTTAGTGCAACGCATTAAATCCTCTTGTAAGTTTACTGCAATCAGTGGAGCTACGCAAAAAAATGATTTAGAGTTATGTTATAGAGTGGATTTCATTAGTTCTTTGCAAGTACGGTCCTTTTAGTTCCTGATCAGTCTGTTAATTTTATTTTCACCATTTCTGATTGTTTTAGAAATATGGTTTGGAAAAAGTGCTTCACTCATCCTGATTCAGTAATCTCACCAAACACTAAATTACTGTACTAAAAATCATCAGATGATTTCCAAAGGGAACCTTGTTTGGGTGAGCATTCTCCTCTTTCTTATCTCACATTTCTTAGTGATATTTTCCCATGGTGAATATTATAATATGATGGCTACAAGGCAAGTCAGAAAGCATCTTATGGAGTTGAAAAAAAAAAATGATCACCTTCACTATACCCCTCAGAAAATGACAGAGTGATTAAAATTCTTCTAACTGAGCAAAACCATTTTTTCTTCTGTAGAGTTTTTGCACTGCACCTGAAGATTAGATATTCATATTCCACCAGGAAAACAGTCCCCATGTTGTCTGAACTACTGAACTGAATGGTGACACCATGTGTCAGACCTGTGATGCACTCTGGAGGAACTTTTCCTGAAAGCAAAAGCCAAAAGAATGGAAGTGAAGCAATCCAGCTTGCTGCTTAGTTATGAGTCCTCTCTGATTTCACCTTCCTGTCATTCAGTAGGATGGGGGCTCATAGTTCATACAAGAAATAGCTTGAAGGCTTCTACCTCTGGTTGCTTTTATCTCTGACTGCTCTGATTTGCTCTAAGCCCATAGACAGGCCAAACTCACACCTGCAACTGGGAGTATAAATCTTGAGTATTATTTATGTGTTTGGTTTTTTTTTTTAAAAAAAAGGCAAAGCTGTAAAAATCCTCAGGGATGGCTTTATCCTTGATGCTATCTCTGAAATGGTACTATGAAATGTTACACCTCGCTTTTTTTTTCTTTTTTTTTTTAAGGCTAACTATCCTGGGCAAAAGGCAGCAGCTGGTAGGAATTTGTGAGAGAGAAGGTTGACTCAAGCAGAAAACATGGATCATTTTTAACTCTCTTTTTGGGAACTGACTTGCTTTGAAAATCATCTCCATGTCATTGTCACATCTGATATGCTATAAATAGATCTGTAATGTTTTATGACAGTCAACTAATACCAGGTTCTTATCACAACAACCTCACATTACCTCACTCAGCATACTCAAGCAGTTATCTTTCTATCTCATATTTGAAGATGAAACTAATCCATTTTAAGCCCTATAACAAGGAGTCACTCACAGGGCGAAGGTATAAACACTGCAGGCTTAAATTGTATTGCATGTATCTATAAGATTCCTACCATTAAGGCTGTGAGTATGAAAACATGCTCTGTTTTTATGCAACAGTACTATGGAAATAGGAAGGATTTTTCTTGTGCTTGCCATAGCATTTATGAATAGTTTAATTAAAAAATGAATTATTATATCAGGGTGCTTTTTTTCTCACTTTTTTGTAAGTAAAATCAAGGACTCTACTCCAGACACAGACAATCATGCATTCAAATCTTTGTCAGAGTCCTGCTGATAGTAACAACTTTTCTGTAAATATTTAATTGCAGAATCAGAATTCGTCAAAGGAGGAAGAAAAATCCTGAAGAGTGACTATCTAAATAGATATGGAAATAGATATGGTAGATTAGAAGTGAGAAATGGAAGACAGAACGATAAATGAAGGAACAATGAAATGGCCAAGCATTTATTCAAGATTTTATGTATACATTTTGTAGTTCAATCAGTATATGCATCAAAGTATATGCCTCAGGTAAGATATGCAATTTTTGTTTTTCACTTATTTTCATTTTTTCTCTCCTGTTTCTCTTTTCCAGTTCGTTAAAACTGCTGAGAGAAGTCTTGCTTGATATGGGGAGGAAAAAAAAGTAACATACAAATAATGAAGATAAGTATGGGTGCTGGGACAGAATGGAATACTGTTTACTTGATTATGTTTAGTAGAACATGTTGTATTCAAAACACTTGCTCTTGCTGTGCAAATCGTGCTAGTAATAGTTGATATAAAAGCCTTGGCCTTCCTCCCTTTCTCCTGTCACATAGTGGTAGCTAGCTAAGAAATATTTGGATAGGGGAATTGTTATTTGTCATTAAGAGAGCCAAGGCAATGAGCATATGATCAGTTCTTAAGTGACTGTAATAATCTTCCAAGTTCCAGAATTAGTGGAGCATCTGTTGTGGCAGGAGCAATGTTTTTGTTGTCTGGTGTGTGTCTCGGGCTGATCCATGTTCTGTGGCTCTGGGTGCAGAAGGCAGAGGTGCTCAAGGGTAGATGAAGGGTAAGAAGTGAAAAGAGTGGAAGAAGAAAATTCTCATATCAAGAATGTTGAAAGGTGGAATTTAGTTGAGAAAAACTTGAAAGTAAACAACTGCCAGACCAATACCCTGTGAAAAGGGTGAAAAAGACCAAAATGCCTGGAATATTGGTTGTTGCCATTAAAGATCATGTGGTCTCTGTAGGAATTCCCTTCAGCACTGATATATTCCATCTGTAGTTAGCTACTACGCTACTACATTGCATAGCGCTTTCTTCATGCACTTGAGAAAACAGCTCAGTGGTGCAATGGCAGACATCTCTTAATGATAAAGCAAGGGCCAGATCCTACACCTGCATATACCTGTAAGTTAAAGCCACATGGAATTGTCTTAGCTTTAGCTGGAACAGGTTGCAATAAGTGAAAGGGTTGCAGACTTGTTTATCTGGCTTTAGCAAGGCTGTGAATATACTATTGTAGTTTTGAGAAAGAAGTGTGTTTCTCTTTAATTTTAATCCTGTACTGCTTCTACATTTCTCTGACAATGTGGAGGGAACTTGACTTGAACTTAACAAAAACAAACAAAAAAAAAGCAAGCAAGATGACAAATTCATCCCTCCATTAGCTGCACTGAAACCAATACACTTCCATCAGGTCTTTGCTTGGGTCAAGATTTTTTTTTCATTGTAAGGGCAAAGATGCATTTAAGCTCAGCCCAATAACCACACAGCAAACATAAGCAACAGGATAAAGTGTCATCAATTTCCCACCCATTCCAGGTTGTTTCTGTCCATCCTGCACTCTTCAAATGGCAACGCAAAGCCCATATGCTGCAGTGTCAGGGAAAAATTCCCAACACAGCATCTGGCTGCATGGCAGATCTAGAGGCAGTTGGTGTGTCAGCTTTAGAGCTGCCGTTGCTTTTGTCATGCATTCGGCGCTGGTGATGGGACTGCCTCGTCACCCTACAAACTGCTTTCTTTTGACTCCCCTTTGGATTCCAAGGAATCAGTAGGTTTGTATTTGTCAATAAGCTCCTGCTTAAATCCCTCATGAGATCTCTATGCAGACACCCTTTATGGTGAAATAATGAGAATTTCTTAGTGCCTGTGTGTGTGTTTTCGGCAGAAACATGTGGGTTTAGTTTAAAGTGGACCGCGGCCTAGTACGTACAGGTCACTGTGTACTGGGATTTCTTTTTCAGAAAACTCTTGAATACTCTTTGAAAAGGCCTCTTTTTTTACTTGCTCATGAGTGTACAAGCCACTTCTTGATGAATAGGATCCATAATGCCTGGAGATATTTGAGATCAAGCATATGGTCCATTGAATATGCATGTAAGCAGGGAGGGAGGGAATTCGTGTGTGACATTAGGGAAAGTGTGTTTGAAAAGTTAAGCAGTGCAGAGTTACAACATAGCGTTTCTGCATATTTTGGGAAATGGAAATTTTTACTTTTTATGATGAACTTGTTACTACTATGTGAATTACAGATTGATTAAATAGTTGTGGATATTAGGAACTTGAACATCTGTTTATAACCTGTGTTTAACAAAACGATAGCATTTCCCTCTGGTTTCTTATAAAAGTCTTGTTTTACAGCCAAAATATAAAGACAATAAAAGCTTATTAAAATGGTATACAAAATACATAAATATAAGAAGCTTCTTCAACTGAGAAACGATCAATTATTTGCTAGGAGAGAGGTTTGGATGACTCTTCTTCATGTTTAAATGAAAAGAGTGCTTGGAGAATACACATTCTGGTAAGTTTTCTTTACGAGTGGATAGAGAGAAAAGAGACAAGACTGAATAGGAGCGATTGGGCATGAAGTAGTAACTATGAGGTCCTGGAGGCAAGAGAACAAGAGATAGAAGGGGAAAAAAAAAAGAACCTAGTAGAAAGAGTAAGGGGGAGGGAGGGGGGAAGGAAAGGATATGTGATGGTTATTTAATGGATACCAAAGAAAACTTATGTGTGTGCATGTGTGGGCATGTGTGTGTGTGTGAAAAAGAGTACCTTGAAAGAGAGAAATCGAGCCAGGAGGCTATGAGGTTTTATGGGGAATAGTTTTTGGAAACTTGTTCCATATATAATATTTGAATCCTTTTGGGGTTTGTTTCTGTTTTTCTCAAATCATTGCTACAGCAATTTTTTTAATGCAGCAAAATCAAAATTAATTTCCTAATAACAAATATGTTTCATGGTTTATGGTCAAAAAGAATAAAACACACTGCATGTATTTCCTATGATTGTTGAAAATTCTAGCACTTTTAAGAATCAAAGAACCTTTAAAGGTGCCCTCTTCCTTTGTCTACACCCTATGGCAATGTGGGAAGAATGGGTAAGTGCACTGTCATCAATATTCCTCCCACAACAAGCATCTAGCTTTTAATCGTATTAGTAAAAGTGGCTGTGGAAGAGAGGAAGGGTTCTTCATTACAGCACATAACAGCCCCAATAAATAAAGCAAATGTGACTTCTTAATCATCACAGTCAAGTCTAGCATTTTGTGGAGGGCAGTATTTTTGTGTGTGTCTGTGAAATACAGGTGTGGGGGATTCTGAAGATTCTGAAGTAAACTTCATTTCAGAATAAATACAAATCTGAAACAAAACCCAGAAGAAAGCTCCTGAACATCCTGCTATTTACCTGGAGTAGGACTGATCCCTTGGCTTGCCCTTGACTTTCAAGCATCTCTTGATCCAAATTTTAAATCACACAGATGGGAGGGAGAAGACTTTAGTTATGTATACCATCATTTCTGCCTATTCAAGTAGGCATTTGCAGCAGTTCAATAACAGTTCTTCCCAGGCATGAATTTGACCTGTGTGCATGCTGAAATTGTCAATTTAAAGTCAGACCAAACTGTTATGCACAGTCCCTGCCCTGTGTAAGTTCTGGGACATGCTTATGCATGTTTGAGATGTTTACATTAAAAAAGGATCATTCACTTTTGCATGAGTTTCTTTTATACATCCTTCTGAAGGGACCATTTGTCTGTCTATATGCTTCCCAGGGTGATAAGAACACTCTCCCTTTGTTGGTATAGATATTTGTTAATGGTAGCTTAACTAGTACTTTTTTATTTAGAAAAAAAAAAATGGAGAGCTTATCCAAGGACCTTAGCATCAGGCTGCAGAACAAGCCTTCTAGCCGAGCTTCTCATTAGTAGTGAGTTTTTGCTAAGAAAATTCATAGCATGGTGAATCAAACCTAATTCATTCAATCCTAGATCTGTCTGAAGGAAAATCAGCTCTTTGGTGGGTTTTCTTTTACCTGTCTCTTAAATAACTTCTAAAGGCTTTCTGTGTGGTGATGGGGAACCTGGAGACAGGTGCCTGCCCTGAGAGATGTGTAGTTGCATAAATAGGAGTGATCAGCAATGGTTTCCAAAATAATTCGGAATCCTGCTAGAGACTTCAATGAACATCTTGAGGAAAATATATCTCATGTTTAAAATTTAAAGATTTGTATCTCTTAAATACTCATTAGAAAAGTTGATGTCAAGGGAAAATGCACAGATTTGGGCTATTTATTTTCAGAACAAAGCAGCATCTTGGAAATATTTGCGTTGTTAACACTTATAGCAGTACTGTGCCCAAACAAATTAAGTCCAAATGTAATATAATTATCAGAATCTAGTTAAAGAGAATGCTTTGAGGGTTCCTAAACACTATGGAAACAGTTTCACAAAGAACTGAAACATGTGCTTGAGTCCCACAGGCTTCAGTGTAATTTAAGCACAAGCCAAAAAGTAAGCCTGGCCTCTAGCGTTTGCTGAATAAGCACAGGAGTGCGCACAGGATTAAAGTCAAGCAGGTGCTTGAGTGGTGCACTGAATCATGGCCTCACATAAAGAAGGTAGGAATGCTGCTAAAACTCTGCTTACCTCCAGGTGCTCCAGATCTGGGCTGAAGTATCCAACACTCTTGTGAGAAAACTTGTGCTGAAGGACAGAGATTTGTATAAGTAGATTTCTGGAGTAGCTGGAATGGTGACATCTCTGATCATTGAATTGATGTAAAAGCATGCATTTTTTTAAAGGCCAACGTTATATCATGCATAACTACCAAAGAAGAGTAAAAACAGTAGGTGTTTCTGTATAAAACATTTCCTGGATTAGGATAAAAAAACTTTATATAATATGCATGTAACTAATTCTTGTTTATTTGCTTTTCTCATCACTGCTTTTCTGTGAGTGCTTTCACCTCTATTTACCCCTGTTTTACAAGCATCAAAGTTTTTTTGCTGCTTCAAGTTCTTCCAGTCAGTACAAGGAACTTAGGGAATTATGGAAGTCTGTATACAGGCATCAGATGTACTTGGCACCATCAAGGCAAGAACAGATAAGGAAAGAGAGCTTGTGCTCTTGTAACACACTGAGAGAAAATGAAATGTTATCTTAGTCTTAAGGATATATGGAAGAGAGACATAAATACAGTGTCTGAGATGTCAAATATTTCACAGAATCACAGAACAATTGAGGTTGGAAGGGACCTAGAGATCATCTGGTCCAACTGCCCTGCTGAAGCAGGGATACCTAGAGCACAAGGTGACATCAAGGAGGATTTTGAAGATCTCCAAAGAAGGAGACTCTACAACCTTTCTGTGCAGTCTCTTCCAGGGCTCTGTCACCCTCACAGTAAAGGAGTTCTTTCTCATATGGAAATGGAACTTCCAGTGTTTCAACTTGTACCCATTACCCCTTTTCCTGTCACTGGCCACCACCGAGAAGAGTTTGGCCCCTTCCTCTCTACATTCTCCCCTCAGGTATTTGAACATATTGATCAGATCCCCTCTCAATCTTCTCTTCTCCAGGCTAAACAGGTCTTAATCTTTCCTCATATTTATATACATTAAAAAACAGAGAAGTTACAAATCAAGTGGCTAGAATAAAACTGATTTATGCTCACAATATATGATGTAATTAACTTGTAGGTTTACTTATTTTGGAAAAGGTGCCTCTCATTTCTGCTGATTGTATCATTACATTATTCCTAAAGAAGTTGATCAAAGCTAAATGATTACTGAACTTTTACTGCTCTGTAACAGTATTTTATCTACTAATTGGATATCACTGATGTGCAAGGGACTAGCTAGTCTCCTGCTCAGCATCCAGTGGAATAATCATGCATTGGAGTCTGGCCAAATAGATGCTGGATCTCTGCAAGCTTCTGTTTTATGGCAGTGGTTGCAGTGAGTAGTGGAGAAGGCAGCAATATGTCTTAATTTTTCCTTTTTTCTACTTTCTCCCGGTTCCTCTATGTCCCTCTTTGTGCCCGGAGTGAAGCAGGTTCTATAGGAGCTGGTATTCATGTCATCCAATGGTCCTCAATACCCAAATTCCTTCCCTTGCTGAATTCTGCTACCTGCTTCTCCACATCAAAACTACTTTTTGCTCCATTGCAAATGAGGCATCTATAAAGTTGGTGACCAGGACAGGATATTTTTCCAACAAAGAAAACAATATTTCTTTGATGCAAAGGTCCAAGGAGCTTGGAGTTGTATGAGATTTTTTGCCTTCACAGAATCAGGGCTGATTCCTCATCTTCTTCCCACAGAATCTTCTATGGGAACTGTTCAGTACTACTTAAAGGGATGACATTTCTATAATTATGTAATTATTGTTCCAAAGTTCTTTCTTTTGTTTGTAAGCCCTTCATTTCAGTAAAAGTGTAATCCCATACTACTGAATGTGGATAAAATGTAATTAAGAATCAACAGCAGTTCCCTAGTAGACTTGATTTTTTGGGCTTACTTTTATTTTTTTATGATTAGAAAAGAGAGTCAAATTCAAACTTCATAATTCTGAATAAAGAAATGATTTTAAAAACTTGCACAGTGTGCTTCAGGGTGGTTGTTATTCTCAATGAGATTATCTCTTCATGTTAGCCTGAAAAATAATGGAAACGATATTTCTTTATTGAGTTCTTTAGCAATTCGCTGTGGTTGTTCAGTTATCTGAATTTCTTTTAATTCATCGCATTTTCTTTTCTAAATTCTACATGTTTTTGTTTTGTTGTGGTTTATTTTAAATAAAAACACAATAGTGAATTGAGTCAATATTAGATTCAATGAAGTTCCAACTATTTACCCCTACTTGATGTAAGCCTATGCTCTTCTTTAATCCCTATGTGTTTGACACAGGAGATTGAAAAAAGAAAAAAGGAAAAAAAAAGGAGAAAAAACAGATCAAACAGATCTCAGGTTACTTTCTTTTAATTCTGTTCATTTTTCACTATCTACTGTGCATCCTGCATCTTAAACTGAATTTTCAGCTGCTGAAACACCATCAGTTGAAGATCCAGTAACCTTAAATTACTGGATATAACTCAATGTCCTATATTGTGTTTATTGTTTGGCTTTTACTCAGGAAGGGGAACTTTGCTTAGCATTTGAAGCATATGGCAGGGGAAGAAAGGCCAGCATCTTGGATGAAGATGCATATATTTTGTGCTCTCATAATATGATGCATTCTTGTGTTTTGCAGATGACAGCTCAGAATCCTTGCTCTGAAAGCTACTTTTAATCAGCCACACAGGCTTAATGACACAGGTGTGAGGATCATCAGTTTCCATATAAACATTACTGCATATTGCAGATATCCTGGGAAGGAGTTCATTCTCATTGTCCAAGACTGAGTTTTGCTTTGCCTTTCCTATCAACCTCCTCTGGTATAGCCAAACTTTCAGTTAATCCTCAGAGGAACTGCTTAAAACTGCCACCCTTAGAACTTGCCTTTGCTCCATCTCTGTTTCTCTGTCCCTGATAAAGCACAGATACTTGTTACATGTGAAAATGGACTAAGCTTTTGCTATTTGATGTACTGTACTGAGCAGATAACAAAACTGCATATTGAAGAACATGTAGTTTCCACTCTCTGGGATAATTTGCATTATTTACTAATCACATTGTGAGCATTGCTTAAATGTATGAGGCTGGGTGCAATTTTTCTCGGTACTGTGATGATTTCTCTCCAGTCTCCTGATTATTTGCTGTGCTGTGTCCTTAAGCTGAGCCAGACAAATGTATCTTAGAAAACAATGTTGTTATGTGTGAGGTGAGCTCTGTGCAGGCTATTGCCACATCTTCTCAACTGCTTCTTTTTTTTTTTTTTTTTTTGCCTCCCAGGTTTCCACGCTCTTTGTAGGACAGACATCCTTGAGTCTGCACCAGTGCATTAGCCTGTACCTTTTGCTAGGAAGTGATTCCTTCTGAAGCAGTTTGGTTGCAAATAAAGCCATGGGTAATGGACATGAACAGTGACCTTCTATTGTCTACCTGCAATAGGAGAGCTAAAGCAGAAGTAGAAATTGGAATCAAAGACAGATCTGTCAGGCAAGATATTGTCTGGAATAATGTGAAAATTACTGCCAACTTATTGTCTGTTGATGGCCTTTTTTTATTTTTTTTTTTAAATTATACTAAGAACTACTTTTTATAGGACTCCTGAGCAATTGTTTTCACATTCTGCCAAGACGAGACAGCAGTTGCTGGCACTACCAATAGTATCTACTGGCTACCAACAGGGTGAAAAGTTCAGCCACTCACACTGCAAGGAATGGGATTCTAGGGAACAGCCTCTTCCTGTCACACAACTTCCATGGGACACACACACAAAAAAAAAGAAGCCACAAATTTCTGACAGCATGCTAGCAGATAAAAACACTTGCTTCCTGCAAATAAAATACAACAGAGATGTACCCATAATCTCACCCTACATTCAGGTTTTGTGTAGTTTGAGTGCTCCCAGAAGGTGCCACATTACTCCAGCAGAAGTAATAACCAAAGTGTTGCTACTCTGAAAGGTATGGATTTAAGACAGATTTGAAGATTTGGAATAGAAAAATAACTACCTACTGATTGCGACAGGTATCAACTGCAACAGTTTCCCTGAAAAGAAGATAAGAGGAAGGAGGTTACAGGTTTTTTATTCCTGCATGTTTTGCTTGCTTCAAGGATGAGTTTTCTTCTTCCCTCTTGTCATTGCTGAGGGTCACAAGAGCATGATCATCTCTCCATCCTGCTTCCAGAAGTATCTTATGTGCAGAAGATGCGAGTAATAGGTACCATTGCTAAGGTATTTGTTCATAGCCATCCTAACAAGTCCATAGAATTGTAAAATCAATTCTAAAAAGTAGAAGTAACAAGTGACCTATGATAAAAATATTTTGACTTGGCTTGTTTAAAGCTGCAGTTTATTACCTACTGCTTTCCTTGGAGAACAATTTATTTGTTCTATTCTTGTCTTACTCAGGAATTTTCTCATAGTGTCTTTTTGAAAAACATCACTTAAAATTTAAAACATTATGAGCAAAGTATCTTCCAAAATGGGGATAATTCCCATTTGGAGAAGAAGAAATGATGATTCTTTCCTGAAAGGAAGCTTAGCTAGTTGATAATAATTTCAATTGGTTGAATAGGAAATGTCTTTCAAACTATGTAAAGGTCTTTTAGAATTTAACATCTGTAAAAGAGGAATGGGAAGAAACTAAGAAGAGTGTTGAATTTTACTTTTCCCATAAGATCCACTGTCATTTGCATTGAGCATAAATTTGAAAATAAACATTCTGAGTTTTTATGCATTTTTTAAATATTTTGAAAATATTAATGAAAAAGGCAAGACCAGAAAATTATATACCATTTTGACATTCATATATCAGTAGTCTATCTCGTGTTGAGACATCAGAGATAAAGTTGAAGAGAAGAAACAATAGACTATTTTTTAACATTTACTCTCTGACACAGTACTTCAAACTTGTGGCACACATTATGTATATTACTTGAATGGCCTCTTGAAGTCATTTGTGCTGCCTTATAAAGCAAACCTAAAAAAGTCAATGAAAAAAGAAACAAGATGTCAGCATCACATTGCAAACTGAAGCTCAGTTTTCAGCAGATTATGAGAGGAAAAGACGCTGTACCTGAAAATGCCATAGTGAGTTACTACACATTAATTTTGAAACAAATATCAAAAATAAAATACTTGTGAGACTACCTGAGCCCTGGAAATCTGGTCAATTAATGCTAATGTTGACACAATGAGGTCTCTTTACCTAGCTGATAGACTGTAATAAGTATCCAATGTGTTAAATGAAATGGAATCCTGTACTCAACTTAGTGATTAAGGCTAAATCATCTCTAATCCCATACTTAGCTTTTAGAACTAAAGCTTGATTACCTTGACTTGGTTAGGTAAAAAAAGCCCACAGAACTAACAAACACTTTCAAATATCAAATGACATTTTTTCCCCCATTGGTTTCAATTAGAAAGAATTTAATATGAGAAAGCAGTTGGAGACAGGCATAAATAATGATCCTTCTCCATGAGATGTGCACACAACTTTTTGACCAGCTTTTACCTGAATAACTTGCTGGATACACATTTTTTTCCCATAGGCTCTCTTGTTTAGAATTGTAGAAGACAGCATGCTGATTGAAAAGGCTTAAATGTTCTAGACAGCTAGGCACAGGAGAAATGTGGGTGCAAGTGCAACTGACAGTATTGCTTCACACTTTGGGTATATACTTATAAAAGTTCCCGTTAGACAATATGTGGTACCCTTACAAAGGCAGGGAGAAGTACTATGCTCCAATGTTATGAGCCTAATGTTATATAACAGAATGTTGTGTTATAAAACAATGTTATGAGTATTATATCCATCTTTTTCTTATTTCTAGAGGTAAAAAATGGGTTTTCTCTGAGAACACTAATGGGTAAATGGATAACGCCAAATAACTGCAGTTAGCTGTCATATTAAATATGCAGCGGGAAGACAAACTGGATTTACAGCTTCATGAAACTTGTCTAATCACTGACTCTTCCCAGAAAACAACAGCTTATGAAACTGTTTTATGAAGAAAATACCAAGAATGTAAATCTTTTCTTTTAGTGTTCTTCAATACAGAGATGTCAGCCTTCTTGCAGATCGTGGCCTGATGACGGTTCTCATTTGCAATAGTGTCAGCAGACACCACCTGGGCAGATATTACTTGTCAATGAAACTTAATGATCCAGTTTCTCATTTATAGCCTGTATATCTGACACGGCTTCATAGAACTTTGTAAAACTAACTTATTTATGCCTTTGGCAGCCAGAATATCTCTGCTAGGCTAGCACAGGCCTGTGTTAGCTTTTGAAAGGATAGAGAAGCAACCATTCTGCACACTATCGGTTCTGCTGGTTTGTATGGGAGATGGAGAGCTACTGCACTGAAAAGACCAAGTCACCAAAAAGCCTGGCATTACTCACTGTGAGGTTGG
This sequence comes from Nothura maculosa, assembly GCA_032353885.1. Taxonomy (NCBI): domain Eukaryota; kingdom Metazoa; phylum Chordata; class Aves; order Tinamiformes; family Tinamidae; genus Nothura; species Nothura maculosa. The sequence continues at coordinate 251,661 of JAUBOD010000350.1, read as the reverse complement.
AGCTCTCCTTATATCCTCTTGCCATAGAAGCCAGCACAAGGAAATAGAATCCCTCAGCCTCTCCTTCCCCCGGTACCTCCACACAGGCCTTCACAGAGCTGAGTCTCTGCTGTCTAAGCAGTGGAATTCAATCAATGTTGTTTTGGTGGGTTTTTAGTGCTTGAAATTGACCAATAGTAGTCACAAAAAGCCTTTGATAAGGGCATGCAAATAGAACTGGAATTGAAGCCAAACAGATATAATATTTTTATAGTATTGTATGAAAAAAAAACAATTTCATCTGTGTGAATTTGTCTGTACTTTACATACAATATTTACAAGCTGGGAACACACGCTCAGTATCCCAAAGAGGCAAAACAGTTCAAACAATTAACATATTCCTTAAACAGATCTGACCTTCTCCTAGTTTTTAAATACAATTTTTCTTTCAAGTTTCACAATTTAAACAAAATATAATCACAGATTTTACAAACATTTCTACAAATAATTCTTCCCCCTTTTGTGTTATCATGTTAGTCATAGTGATAAAGTTTTTGATTGTCACTGGAGAAAAAGGAGGAATATTTTAAGGTTGGGTTTTTTTAATTGTATTTTCTCCCAGAGTGCACTTTTATAGAAAAAATATCTAAATAAATTTGGGAGCAAGAACCATAGGCTATTTAGATTTGTGAATGGTGGTGCTATGTTTAGCATTCATTGGCTCCTTCCAGGTAAGTTCTTCCAGAAGATACGTAGCATTCTGGGTTATGGGTTGCAAAAGGCATTAACGAAGGAAATCAGAGGTTGCAGTTGTCACATGTACCCACATACTCTAACTTAATCAGAAAGTGGAAAAGGAAACAGTATCTTTCTCCCCTGACACACATATTCCTCTTATCTTTGAAATCTAATACTTCAGAAATACATGAAAATCTGTGCAGTGATGATTGGTGTTTGGTACTTCCACAGTGTTTAAACAGCATGTTCTTGGAGGGGTAGTTTGATTTCTATATGGTCCTAGGAAACTCTTGCTTCCAAGTAATGCGTCTGCCTATCTCTGCTGCAAAGAATGCAAGCAGAGGATGCAGCAGTGATGCATTTTATCCCCAACAGTAATGGCTCTTTATTTATACTTCTGAAACCTAGCTTGCATACTATTTTTCTGATACATATTCTAACTCACACTTGAAGATATCTGCTCCCAGTGCAGTTGCACAGAACAGTAACTACCTACACTTACAAAAATGCCAGCTGAATTCATGATCTCCCATGTGCTGCTTTTTGTAGGCATGAAGAAATACTATGTAGACTTGTTATGGGCTTTCTGATGCGCTTTTTTATCCCCATGGTTTGCTCTGCCTCACTAGTGCTGCCATATCCAAAGTGATTTCTTGTCTTTTATATAGCTCTAACATATTTCTCTGACTGGTGTGCAAGGAGGGGCTTTTATAGACTCTCAGAACATCACTTAAAGTAATTTCCAAGTAACCAGCAATCAGTTTCCGGAGTTAGAGGTGGCCTGAACTGAGCTCCAGAGTGACCGTTAACTTTGTCTCTTTCAAGCAGAGCCAGTCATTATTTTTTCCTTCTGGGTGCACACTTGCATATCTTTACAAAAAGGGCACTGTTAGATTCTACCCTGCTATAAACTCTGACTGCAATACCTCATCCACTACTGACCTGAAGTGAACCCCAAGGAGCAGGAACAGTAATAAAGCAAAACCCAGCCAACAGTGTGAAGCTTTTGTAAGATCTTATATAACTGAATTGGCTATATTGGGAACTTGCTTTTGGTTTTAATTATAGATTTAAGGGTGCACTTATCAGGCTCTGTGCCATCTCTTTGCTCCCTCCCTTCACTCTTGATTTGCTTTATATAATGAGCAGCCACTACAAAAAGGATGTTTTTCCCCCCTTCTTTTGGAAAGAGAAGTGGAGAGGCCGACAAAAGTGCACTAGCTGGGGAGAAGAGATGGAGAGGTCTAACGTGTTAATTGTCTTGTATCACTCTGGCCTTGAGTTTTAGCCTGGTCCCTCCAGAAGTCTCCAAGGGCCATCTGTGAAAGCTCCGAGAAAATCTGCAGTGTCCTGAAACTCATCCATGTTTCTTCCCAAAGGCTGGGGTCAGGTGACAAGTACTTCTCTGTATTTTCAGGAAAGTGTCAAGTGTATGGCAAATCTCAAGTGCCAAATTTATCTCTTATTGATGCCTGTGTCCTATAATACACAAAAATTATTCTCATTGAAGCAGAGCTGGTGAGGGGAAGATCTTCTGAAGGTCTGGTGAAGCATTAATGAAAACTGAGTGGAGATTTGAGGAAACAGGACTTGAGATGTAGGAAAATTTAATTTGTAGGAAAATTTAAATTGTAGCAAAATTTAAACTATAGCTAAGTCAGTTTATGCTGCTTGAATCTAACTTCCTTTTTTTTTTTTTTAATTTGTTCTGTATTCATCTTCCAGATTGCTTCTATCTTCCAGAGCGTCAGCCAAAGCAATTATTACATGTGGGTAGGGGAAGATTCTTTTAAAATGTTAGAGGAGCTGCCCTGAAGCCCAAGACATTCTGGCTTTGCTCTAAAAGGTAGATATCTTCTGTGTCACCTGAAAGATACAAAGTTTATAGCAGGGTAATTAAGTTTACTGTACTGGTAGAATTTTAGAAGATCCAGTATGAATGATGATTCAGTCTACCTCTTGAACTAGAAATGTAATGTCATATCTCCTGCTTACATTTACACTATGAGACCAGTTTAGAAATATTGCCAAGAAGGATGGAGAAAATTTGGAAAGTTGGTGAACCTTGTTCTGTTTCAGCAGACCACTTCCCATCAATTCCATGACCAGGCTTCTGCAGTGAAGAATTCGTTATCCAGGCTTCCATGTTCCATGTGCAACTTTCTGCCTCCGTTAAAGCCTTGCTAGAAAAGTTCTACTTTATATCAAGCTTTGATAAGTCAAATTATAATAAGACTACTCTAAGGAAATTGCTACTGTACAAGCAGGGAGCTTCAACCATAAAGCCCTACAGTAGCTGTTGCAAAGCATATTGTAGTAGTATAGATGCCTTGTTTTATGTAGGTATGTGTCCTCTATAATGGTGTGTTGCTCATCAGTGCTCATAGTCCTCAGCTGGTATTGATGCATCCAGTTTTGCTTTCTTCTTATGTTTATTTATTTATTTTATGAGTTTTTTTTAGGATATGACTCAGTGCTTTTCAGAAAGCAAAGCCTTTTTCTGCATCATTCTTCCTGCCAATCCTGTACATCACCTGCTTGGTCCACAGTTTGGAGTGACTCAGTTTTCTCCAGACACATGTACACACAATGAGTTTTCTCCAATCTAATGGCCCTTCAGAGAAACTTGTATGTAGGGTCATAACTGTGTTTCATTGCAGATGTCCAATGCCCATCTGTAGAGGACAGTTCCTATCTCAGTATTTATTCTTTGAATGCTTGTGGCACCATCCAGGCCAAGAAGTAAAGGGTATTTCAGAGAATGTCAGGTATGTCAGTTTTGCTGCCTAATTCCTGAAGTGGCTTGTTTCGTGCTGGCCTGAGGATAGTGCAGCCTCCTAATGAGCTAGTGTAAGTCAGAGCATGGGCAAAGCCAGTGGTGGAAACAACGTCTGTACCAGCAAGGAGATGATCAACACATCGCCCTCTCCATCTAAGGATAACTAGGACCGCAGAGACAGAAAGTACCTTGCATTTCCTTACTGTCTTTTGTGCAAGGAAAGCCACAGTTTTCAGCTTTTATTGCTTAGCATTTAAACCTCTCCAGGTAAAATTTATTTCTCCTACTTGGAAGACTATCTTTAATCTAGTTTTTTTTCATCTGTGTTCTCACTAGTCCTTACATTTCTTGAACACTGCAACAGAGGGCTAATATATCTGCTCTTACTTAAAATTAAAACAAAGTCTTTCTTTTTCAGGATAACCCAGGAACTGATGGAACAAAATTATCCAGTTCTTATTTTACTTTTTTTCTTCAGGAAACAGTAAATATTTTAGGAATTTTTATATCTGATGAAGAATCAACAATGAATACAGTACAGAAGAAATGTTCACTTTTTTTTTTTTTCCCAGTAAAACTTTGTATTCATGGCAAGAAGGAGGCACCAGGACTCCATCTGCAGAAACCTTTGGAGACATGAAGGTAGCTATAATTGAAATGAGACAACATAATACGGCTTTGATTCATTTAATGTCACCTTTGTCTGCTGGAGGTTTTTGTCCCTTTTGTTCTATTAAAAATGTTTAGAAATATTGAAATATAAGATATTTTCTGTTATGTAATATCTTAAATATCATAAATAAATCTAGGCAGTATAAATATGAGATTGTTTTCTCTTGTATTTTTTCAAGCAGTAATCTGAAATTCTATGAGCAGAGAAGATAATGAGAGAGACATGAAATGGAAAAAATGAAAGATGAATTTTATGAATCTTCATTCCGTTTCAACAAATATTTTAGTTTTGCATTGTAACACATTGGTCTTGAACTCCAGGAGAATTTAAGGAATGAGAAACCATTTCTCTAGCAAGCTTTAGAACAACAGGAAATACTATTTCAGTTTCTCTAGCGCTTTTCAGAATTTTCTTCTTACTGGTAACTTGTTTTGTACCATGTTGTGACAGACTTTTCAGTGCCTTTACTGCAGACTCTTGGGAAATCTGAGTACTGCTGAATGGGACCATATAATTATGGCTGGACACTAATTTCAACAAGTTGCCTTTGCAATTCAGGGTAAGAGAAATAAATACCTTTGTTCTCTGCCTATTTTGACAGGAGTTTAGCAAGCCCTATACTTTAAACCATGTACAAACATATATAATTCTGTTCCAAGAAGATAGCTGTCTGCAGTCACCTAGTGTTTTGCAGCCCATTTAACACAAGTCCCTGAATGGTCCATGCCATTGAGTGCCCAATTCCACTCCTTGAAAATTTACCAGGGAAGGTTGACAGATTAGGTAGAAGCATAATGGTGAGTGTCTGTTTTCACAAAGATGCAAAGAAGAGAAGGAGAAGAGTGGAGAATTTCTCCAAAGACCTTGCCGGTGTACCTGGCCTCAGCAAATCCGCTCTGCAGGGGTTCGTTCCTGGGCCATGCCCATGAGGTCTGCAAACCACAGCATTGCCACCTGTGGTAGCATGCTGGTGTGGACATCTGTCTCTTGGAAATGGAGTGGGACCACCAACTGCTCCCCACAGGTCAGTGAACACAAACTGCACGAGAGCTCTAGATATTCCTCTCCGCTGACCTGCATGATTTGGGCTGGTGACCTATTCTTTTTTTTTTTTTATGTTATAAAATATGTTTATCCAGCCTCCATAAGCAAATGTTCAAATCTGAGAGCTGTAGTTCAAGAAATCCACTCAAGAATGCCAATTAAAGGACTAACGAACCCTCTCTCATCCTTAAGTACCTGAACCCTTCCAAACCTACTTAGGGGTGCGGGATTCTATATCCTATTAGGAACACGCTAAGATGGCCTGGCCTCCTAACCGGATTTTTTTAAGGTACTCTGCAAAGATTATAATCCTCTTCTTTCTGGGAGCAACTTTATTACCCCAGGGAAGCAGCGGAGTTAAGGCCATGCCAATATTTCCATCACAGTGGTAGCTCTCTTTTTTTAATTCTCCATGAAAAAGAAGACATTTTGTGCCATAATTAAGAACCAAATAACTTCTCATGGCAGCAGATTTTGTTTATGAATTTCACACAAATATTTTTGACAGCTTTGACATTTTACAAGCATGACTAACTACACATTTACCCTTTTTTTGGCACTTAAATGTGCTAAAGATAATGTAAGCTAAAAATTCCTTAGTTTGGCAAGGAGTTTACCACATGTAAGGAACCGTTTTCTTTTTATTTTAAAATAAATGTGGATAGCCAAGATACTGAATTTGATACAACATCTGCTGAGCTTGCACTGCAAAAGCTGTGATGAAGGATATCCTTGAAGTACAAGATTGCTTTTCAGCAGCAGATCTTACTCAAAACTTGGTGGTGTACTTCCTTTGTGGTGTCGGATGTGGTACAAATTTTATGGCTTCAATTTCTCTATTTGTGAAATGAGGTTTATTACCACCTCCACAGGAATATGTTCAGCTTAAATCATTACTATTCAAGAAGTGCTGTAAGAGGGGTGGACTTCAGAACCTAGAAGGAAGTGTGGTAGTTCTGCAAGCATGAGTATGTACAGTGTTTTAATCCCAACTGTTTGAGCCAGCCAGCAACCAGCTAAGGACATGGACACCTTTACTTATATGGAATTTAATTCCTGTCTGCAGCATTCAGTCATACAACATGCATCCTTGTAAGTCTGAATAGCTCCCAGGAAGTCCTCTCAGACTATCGAGGAAATACTGAATGCTATACAAGTGACAGACACAGTAGCACCCCTACGAAAGGAACTGTTTCTAAAGACTTTCTTTTAAATCTAGTATAGAAATAATACGTCTCATCCATGTCCAGTGTGTTTCTCTGGCAGCAAGGACGTACTTGTTATACGTGCATTGCAGAAGTAATAGCTGCCAGCATTTCCCACATAGTAACATACTTATCTGTCATTTAAAGTATTGATCGCTTAAGTACTGATGAAACCAGTGATAACTGGAATACTGTTGTGTGCAAACTATTGATAAATACTGACTTTTATGATAGTACTTGCTGAAGGTTTTAATGAGTGTGTTTGTTGTGTATTACCGACACTACAAATTCTCTGTCACTATAGCTTGGTACCACCTTTAACTTTCTCTGCCCTCTTCAATACCTTCTGCTTTTTAGTATGCCAGTACTATACTCCTACTGAGCAGCTGCCTGTTTGGCATGACTCATGCCAGACATTTGGCAATTTTGGACAAATGGGGATATGCTATTTATCCCAAATAGCTGACTGTCTTGGATAGCACATTGTCCTGAATAATGAAAGCACTATGGGCCTAAAAATCCTTTACAATTCTTCTGTCTGCATTCACATATTATACTAAGGAAACCAGGAAATAACATGTAAATAACTGTTAATACAGCAGATGATGAGAGATGCACTTTCAGAATCAGAACTTGATTTGACTTGATCACAGCCACACTGAAGACAATGTGAAAAACAACCTTGCCCTCTGCGGGTGCAGAGTCTAACTAATAGTTATATGGACTCGCTGGCCTTCAGAGTCCAGGGGCATAATGCACACAGAGCACTCAGAAAAGATACAAATGCCATGGTGGTTTCACCAGAATCATTAGTTTGTGAGGATATAGCTGGTAAACTTGCAAGGAAAACATTTCTGAATCTTTTTTAATCTATTCATCTACAGACTTGAAAGAAAAACTTGATTTTGAAGATCTCTAGGAGATATTCTATCAAGAGGAATAAAAAAAAGCAGACAGTTCAGGTAGAAACTATTACTTTTCCTTGCTCTGTTTACTTCCAAATATCATGTGCAGGATATGGTATTTGAAAGGTATTCTGAGACTTTATAGTGTCTCGGGTACTGATCAGAGACACTTGAAAGAACTTTCTGTTCTGATATAGAGCCTCCTGGGAGAGTTTTTCTTTTTTTTTTGGCTTTATTTTTTTTTGTTGGATTTCATGATCTTTTAATGGTCCTATTGTAATTTATAGTAGATTGTTGCCTAATGATGAATGATAGCTTGATGTAGTTTACTAATGATGGATTTGGTTACACTGTGTGTGTTGTAGAGTGAGAGATGATTTTATCTTGTTCTGTTGGAGGAATTAGATTACCAAGATGTGTTTGTAGCTCTTTATCAATTCATCAGTGGAGCTACCAATTTACATCATGGGATTTTTCTACCTTGTCTTCTAAGTCTTACTGAATTTGAAAATAGCTTTCAGGCTTGCTTATTTCAGAACATTGCTGTTACTATCCTATGGGCCTATTTGTCATCATTTGCATCAATCAAATTTTCTTTGGATTGTGTGGGGTTGGGGGAGAGAGTTGAGTATGTAAAGAATGTGAGGTCAGACCCTAAGAGATAGATATAGAGATGGACCCACAGCAGGGCAAGTGCCCTTGGTGAATGTAAGGGTAAGCTGGTGATAGCTAGTGGTAGTAGCTAGCAAAGGGAGTTGATATTGAATGGAAGACTCTCATGGATTAACCCATCAGGCTTGTTTTTACCAGGCTTTTCTGTATTCACTTTAATGACTCATATGCTTCCCTTCCCCCCTCCCCATCTTGCTTGAACAGTTTTCATTTATTTCACTTGTGTTTGGGAAAACATGCTTTACATTTTTAACATGCTTTATCATTTCCCAGGACTTAGTGAATTATTTTCTGTGTTTACCGGAAGGGGATTAAAAAAAATGTTTGCATTGTAATCTAATTGGAAACTATGCCAATTTCCTATCAAATTAGATCAATATAATTGGGATACATGGATATGTAGCAAGCTCACTAGTGTTCAGTAGTATTATTTTGTCCACTGCCCTTTTGTCTGTAAATGCTCTTTAAATATAAAGCCATTTTTTAAAAAAATGGCTAGTATTATATTTCCCTTGCAGAGCAATGGAAAAAAACTTTACCTGTGTAATGTGTTATTTTAAAAATTTAGCTTCTAAAATCTGAAATTAGCAAATTAAAATGTAGTATTCAAAGGTACAATTTTACAAAGATGATGGTGATCTACCACAATCATCTGTTTGCCTGTCACAATAGCCAAGAGAGTTCTGTACGTCTCATCACTATCATTTTCTGCCCAAAGGTTACCAGTACGTTATATTCAGTATAGAATTTTCAAATTCTGAAACATTTTATTATTATAGTAACGACTATAGTTGTTTTTCCTAACACGCACCCTGTCAGAAGATTTTAAAAATGTATGCCTCAGTTCATAAAAAAAAAAAGAGGGGGAAAGAAAAGGAAAAAAAAAAAAAAACAAAGGTCAAAACTTTTAAAATGTCACTTCTTCTACAGTTTTGCATAGAAAATACATTGAATCAGTGGGAGGGCTCCTTGCCCATAGAAACAGGCTGTAAGAAAAGAATGTTATCCTGCTGCTGTAGTTTCCACTTTCACTGGCAGCTGCAGGCTGAGCAGAAAAGCACTGTGGGAGCCTATTGTTACCCCAGCTGGGTAATAGTTTTCTTATTTTACAGTCAGCAACTGAGGGGGTTGGGGTGTCTCAGCAAAGTGCCTGAAAATATAACTCCTGCAAACAGATCACTTTCTCCCTCGCTATGAGAAACAGGGATCCATAAATCTTTTATTTCGTTTGGTTCCTCTATCCAGGTAATTAACTACTTCAAACAAAAGATGGACTTATTTTCCAGACAAATTTATGCTGCGTGGAAATGTCGCTTCGAAGGCTGCAAAATCCCAGATTCTTAATAGAATGCTGAATAATATTCATGCCTCTTTCTTTGTATGAAATTTGATTGCTGAAAAGTAGACTTTGCAAAGTAAAGCTGTGGATGATAACCCGAATTTTTACCAGAGAATAGTTTTGATAGGGAATGGTGGGGGAGGGGTGGACATTTTGTAAAGCCTTTTTTTTTTCCTGGTATAGGAAGTGTGATCACCCCACCAAAGTGACATACACTTCTTATGTTATATATCTGTATCTCATAAATTTAATTCTTAGAAGACAGTAGTTTTTTTTGTAATGCTGGTTTAGTCAAGAAAAAACAACTGTTTCAAGGATCACCACTGCTTAAATTTTAAAGGAAAAGGTTAGACACCTAACAATTCAGCTGAGAAAACTTTTCTGAAGTCTTCTATTTTCTAGAAAATTCTAGTAGTCTAGAATTTATAAGACTTTATGGAAAATGAGACACATCCTTATCATCGGGAATAAGGTTGACTATTTAAATGGTAGCTCAACATTCTCTTTGCCTTGGGGCTCTCTCTACAATTCTGATGTGAAAAGTCAGGTAGATCACTCCATCAGCCACACCAAAATGTGCAATGCCACCCAGTCGTGCAGTGGTAGAGAAAGATGCTCCTATCACTGTCCCTCAGTCTCTTCAGAAAGCCCTTTCTCTATGTGAGGAGCCATGGTGAAGGAATGATGGATCATAAAGAGGATTCTGATGTTGGATGAACTTTGTTTTAATCTTGCTAACTGTGGTAGTGGAGAACTCACAACATCACTGGGCCTATGCTGCTTGAGTCCACTGTCATTTGTAACTGGATTGAAGTTTGCTTGACTGCTTTCCCAGTCCTCCAGACTTTATGGTAGACTTGGCCACATTTCCTTCCTCTGTAGAAACTATCCTTCATCTATGATGTGTGCTAGTCAAATATGACTGCCCAAGCTCATGAGATGAAACGTATGTGTGATGAAAATCTTGTGTGATGTTCTGCTGTTTCTTTCCTCATCTTCAGTTTGTGCAGCCGTAATTTTTGGGACTGTATATGGCCTGCTCCCCTACTTTGATGACAAATCTCCTGGGAGGAAAAGTTCTAAGCCTATATAAATCTGGGAAAACTTCAGCTCATTTCATCATGGACATCTGGAATAACCTGTGAGAGGCCCAAGACCAGGGCTCCTTGGTACTGGTCTCATGCTACAAAAGTCAGATCTCCATGACTCAAAAAAAGGGAGGCATGGGCCTAACTTCACACACATGTTCTCTGATGTATACTCACTCTGCTGAACTGAAAGCTTCTCACTCTCCAAATGAAAGAACTTGCAGGACTATCTTGGCTGTCCATGCTCAGGGTGTACTCTGCCAGTATTACTAGATCCCACAGTTTAGATATAGATACCTACCTGCCCATGTCAGTCCTCTAGGGAGAAAGAGAGGGCTGAGTCTCTGAAAGGAAGAGAATCAAACTCCATTGTATTCCTAGAATATCTAGGACAAATGCAACAGAAGGGATGTTACTGGGGAGTCTACTAATTTTATATGGGTTCTTCCGTTCTTTTATAAATTTTTTTCTAAGGAAAGGAACCAGCAAACTCATAATTCGGTCAATAGATAAATGATTTAATATCATACACTTAGTACAACCATCAGCATCAGATCTTAAATCAAGCTTTTACAGACCCTAAGTTCAAATCTAGTTATTAAATAGGCATGTTTTCTGAAGAACAAAAATGCACGTGGAGAAGGAAGGCAGAACTAAATAGAACTTGTTGCAGAACCAAGGGATGGGCTTTCAAACATTTACTAAGCTTTTCCTCAAGCTGTAGAAATGCTTGCCCTTTTCTCTACAAACTCCTAATTCAGTTACAGTGTCTGCCAGAGTCTGTGACATACCACATGCAATAGGAACCAACTCAGACGTTTAAGTTATGCCATAACTGTATGAGCCCCAAGAAGCAGAAACCTGAGGTAGGTCGATAAGGATAGCTATGGCTGGATTTCTGACAAGAACAACAAAAGTCCTCTTTGTGTGAAATCAGAACTTCTTGCTAGAAGCTTGCTAGAAGCTAGAAAGTGATGGCATGTTCTGCTAGAAGAAGCTTTAGTACATTGGTCTCCATAAGGAGTTTTAGAGATACATCTTTTAACGGCTTCTCTGAGCTAAACTTGTAAAGACCAAGTTTTGTCACACTTGTGAATATTTCCCAGAAACGTCTATTTGACCTTCCTCTGGGTATTTGAGACTTTGTTTGAAGAGTGCAAGCCTGAAATGTGTCAGGAGATTAATATAGTAGATGAGGCCCTTCTGTGCAAATATGTACTGTCATTTCTGTTGTAAAGTGGTCTGCTACTCTGCTTAGTTAGTGATTTTTAAGGTAAATATTGGTTTGTTGTAAATATTTCTAAGAACATTTCCATCTAGATGAATAAATAGCTGAATAACACAAGATTCCTATGTATGAACTATCTATTTGTGGCAGTGCTTCACTTTCTAGTATCTCTGTGGCTCTTTCATCCTGGGGAGTAAGTGAATTTACTAATTTCAAAAAGAAAATGTTTGTATCTCTTTTGCCTGAACCAAAATTCCCAAATGAAAGCAAAGAGAGAAGAAAAGGAAAAGGAAGCCTCTTGTTTAATTACAAAAGAAATTGAGTTAAATATATTGTGTGTACATATATACACATACACATAGGATTTCCATTTTTATTTGTAATTTAACTTTGATTTCCACAGTTAATTAAAGTGTGCTTCTACTCTTTACACAAGTCAATGATTAATTAGAAATACCATCATTCTAACTGAACATCCACTCTTGCCCTTTGGGTCTGTGAACCAGGTGGCTACACAGCTCAGTGGAGTCACAAGTGCAATGAGTGCTATTAATCTCTAGGGCAGTGTTTTCAGATCCTTTGTACTGCCTGCTCTACATGCACAAAAAGAGACCCAGGACTCCTGCTGGAAGACACTTACTGTCTGTGGCTACGGCTGCATAAACCTGTGCTGAAGAGATGTTAGTGCAGGTATCAAAGCATGAGGATGGAGCTGAAGAGCCCTGGATCTATTAGCCCAGGCTTGGTATCACACTACTGTGGTCATGTAGCTTTTGGTTATGGCACAGAGAGAACTTCCTTGCATCTGACCATAAAATGCCCTATAGTCATGACCTATACAAACAAAAGCAGAGTGAAGAAACAGATGGCAGAGTGGTTTGCCCAAGGCCAGGCAGGAACTTCCAGCAGCAGCAGAAGTAGGTGTGCAGATGACATCGTCATGTCCAAAAATAATGACTTGTCTCCTGTGTCCACTAGCTGGTAGGGTTTTATATGGATAAGCAACTTTTGAAGACCAGGCACACCTCCATCTGTTAATTCCATTTCCACCTCACCATGAACAGAACCATCCAGTATTTGTTCTTGGTGGAGTATGGGAAGGTTGTGCAGGGTTTCCATGTGACTGCATTTATATGAAAGTACCAAATACATAAAAAAATACAGCTTCATTTACAGGAATAATCGCTTCTACTGAAGGTTTCTGCAACTCTTTTCTACTTGTGTCAGCTTGATAGCGAATCTCACACTTGCGGAGATAAGTCTTTTCTGATCTGTCTTAAAATATCAAAATTGAGATTTCCATTCTAATACAGGTCTTTACACATCTTTATTAATCAGTGTAGAAAGACAAGGCCATCTATTTTACACATCAGTTTGAGGATGGGATGAATTACCTTTCGAGGCCTGTTGGTTGTAGAATAAGCTTGGATAAGTTGCTTAGACTAGACACTTCGTTCGCTTTCAGGCAACCGAAGTTTACTATAGCTAACTGTACACTGGAAGCTATGCCATAACTTCACTATGGCCAATATTTTAGTCCTTGTTATTGCCTATTTTTATGGCAACATGATCTCCAGCATATATATGCTATACAAATAAATACTGATCTAATTTCTATTGCAAAGACTTGAAAATATGCATGTAGACCTTACATAGACTCAAGTTTTGCAAGAATCAGTCCTGCAAATATTCCCAATTTAAGTAAAATCTGTTACTAGCTCCACTACCCACTTGCAAAATAATTTGACTGATTATTTTCTAATTATTTGTCAGGCTACTCATCATTTGTCTCACAGCAGTTCAGTTATGTCACTAAATTGAGTAAGATTTTCCTTTAGCCTCATTTTCCTTTTCATGGTAAAATATAATTCAGCTTTATAGAAAAGTGATTTTACCATTTTTAAACACCTAAGAAACACTGTTGTCTTGTTGGATGAAGCTGTTTATGCATAATGCTGAGCATTAATTTTAGAAATCAAAGTATCCTGCCTGGGACACACATTTTCTGTTGCAATATGTTTGTTTTGTTAACATTTTAAGATTTTGCACTGACTTCACTTTGTATATTGAATAGAAAATCACCCCTTTCTGCATTTTAATAAAGTTTTTAGATGCTGTTAATTGCATTTTTTAAAAAAAATTATTCTTTAGCAATAAGCCAATTTATAAGTAACTTTGTTCAAGTTAGAGCAAATAAAATGCTTGCCTTTATGCTGAAGGTTGTTCATAGCTGTACAGATGTATCCACTAGGGAAGAATCTTGCATTTTACAACTTTTAATAATTATATTCTCATTGGTATGCCAACAGGCACCGGCTCTAGATAGAACTACTCTGAAAAAGTAAACTGACATTAAGACCCCTAGAACAGAGTTTACATATACTAACCATGTAGGTTGAAAGACCTGGCCAAGGCCCTATAAATGATTTGTGACTTTCTCTCTACTCCATGCTCTTCTTAGATGTGAGTCATCTCATGTAGATATTAGATTGGTTAGGAGAAATTGTGCTGTAAATGTAGTTGTTTTTCTCCAGTAACTATAAGCCTGAGGTGAGAAGATGTGATTTCTGCAATTAGGTAAGATTAAAAGTAGCCATATACACTGGCCATATACAGATAGAAGTCATTCTCTGGACAATAAATTGACATGATTTTTCTCAATATATTGATGAAGTATGATTGTTCAGATATATGCTTTAATAAAGCATGTTTTTTACACTTTCCATCTTACTAACATCCTGAATTTGTCCTTTTTCTTTATTAATCATTCATATATCCAAGTGTATAAATGAAATTTATCTTTTATTCTCACAAGTTCAACTGAGCCTCATTTGTCTTCAGAACTTCTTTTAAATTTCATATTACTCTTTTTTCATCTTTTTTCATACTGTCATGGACTCAAACTTCACTCCCTGCTGGTCTTAAAGGAATGTATTCATTCTTTTTCTGTGAAGAAATCTGCTACAATGCTACTGATGAAAAAAAAAGTCTTATATTCTCATCTGGAAACTGATTGAAAATATTAGGAAAGAAAATATAGTCGTATACAAAAATCAAGAATTTGAGTGAGATTCGGTCGCCAAAACACAAATTGTATCATGCTCCTTTACGCTTTTATGTGCTCTTTGGTGGCCTCCATCTGCTACTGCAAGAGGATGTAGATATCTCATAGTTCTTCTAACCTGTCCATCAGTATCTTGACACTAAAATGGTTGACCAAAGACTAGGGGAAATAATCTGAAGTAACACTATATGTCTATATTTAGGTAAATGAATCTTACTTTTTAGTTTCATTTATGGAAATATGTCAATCTGATTTAATATTTAATTTAATGTTTTCATTATTGTTTTTTCTTTAGTAAAATGTATGTACAATTTTGATTTGTCACAAAAATTTTTAAACAGAAACTGTTTAAATATTTAATTCACAAAACCACAAACACAAACATGTAACTTCTTTACATATAAAGCTCCGGATATATGTTTTGTGTTATTAGCTAGTGAGGAAAGGAAGTTCCTTGAGATGATTTCCTTCCTGCTGCCCTTCCATTTGAAAGATACAAGTTTGTAAGCCTGATCATTAAAAAAAATGGTAGGAGACATAAACCTAACAACTTGTAAGCTGAGGAAGGCACTAAATTCAGATATGGGGAATATTCTGTCCACAAGGAAAGATATAGAAAGGTGACAATAGCATCTTCTCTAATGGCTACTTTTAAAGAGAATGATCACATTCAGTACTTCTGTAAGAAAGACTGAATACACCTCATGATGGGAGGGGCTCTGAACTCTGGAGACAATTAGGAAATTTCACTGAAAACTTCCAAAAAATTCTTTTTTTTTTTTTTTTTGGCTGAGAACTAAGGCTGGAGATATGTTCCTCTTTTTAGTGTTGCTACTGGCTATTAGCAATGCCAGCACGATGGCTGTGCTGAATATCCGTCTTGGAAATGACTCATTCCTTTTATAAGTATAGGCCTAAGGATTCATTCAATATTCCACTTCAAAGCCCATATCCCCCAAATCTTTATAGCATCTCACTTCTAGGCATTGTATTTTCATTCTTTTCCTTCCTCCGTTGTAAAGGATAAAAACACAATGAACCTACCACCATTCTTTTTTTTTATACAGACACACAGTGAGTAACATACACAGTGTATTTTACAGTACTCATATTCCTTTGATTGCTACTCACTTTAGCTACTAAAGCTCCTTAAGCAATTCCAGTTGTCATCAGAGATCAGATCTGGGATTGTACAAACTAAAGGTGATGAAAGTGTTGTATGAGCTTTCTGTATAAAATCCCCATCTGTCATTCCAGTCATTTCCTGGCAATGCTTCTGTGAATGACAGTGAGAATTTTGTGTGAGCAAGGATTGTTTTAAGACAGCAGAGTTAGATACAGATTTCAGGCATTTCTGCTATGCATTTTGTTAGATCACTGTTATAAAAGGCAATGCTAGAATGGATCACACTCTTACTTCATAACAGCCAGCAGAGCAGAGCTCTTCTTGGCCTTGGTTTAAATGAAGTATTTCTGCTTTAGTCTCTCTCTGCTCTTCAGCCATGAAGATAGAAAGGGAGAGTTTATCTCTTTGTGGAATGGTAGAGCCAGCTCTCCTAAGAGAGTTCTCTTTGTGTATAGAGACCTTTGACTTCACAAGAGCTTATAAAGGTCTTTTCTGTCCTATGGTTGCCACTTGCCTCTAGTTCAAGTCCTTCCTGGTACCTCCTTATCCTGCGTACCTGCAGGAGCAGCTTTCCCGAGACTTCTTCAGTATCACTTCCTCTCACGCCTCCCTCAGTTTCCCCAACGTTGTGATGAGTCAATTCTGCTTTTTGTGCACTATTCTCAGGAAGATCATGCCAAAGATGCATTCACAATGCTGCCTCCATCCTCCCAGCAAAGACATTTTCCCAGGAAGATGGAAGTGGCAGCACCAATGCTAACTGCACAAACTCTGTATAGACAAGAGGTCTATACAAGGAAGGAGTCCTTTATCTGACAGCTTCCCTGCTATAACTGAGGCTAATGCAGATAATTCCGCTTGCCTGAGAGAGCTCTAAGTTCTATCCATCAGACCATCAGGTCTGTAAGAGTTGTGCAAGACTTACAATTCTGGGTGTAATACAACATCAGCTGACATGAGAGAGATTTCTAGATGAGTTTTTCCTTACATGGAAAATAAAATTTCATTCAACCTTTTTTTAAAAGTTGCCTTAAAAGAGAATATAAGATACTTGCCACTTTTGCTGTGGCCTCATTTTAAATGCTCTTAAAAGTAAGAAATTAGAAGAATGTTTCCTTTGGTAGAAAATTGTAAAAGATTTTGTGTTACTAGGAGATCAGAAGTGGTAAAACAGTTCATGAGTGGATGGGACAACAAGCAAAGCTGGCTAAAGAACTTTTTCTCCTTTGCAAAGTTAACAATGACTGAAAAGTAAATTGCTTTTTAATAAGTTTTGTATTCTCCTGGGATATGGTTAAAGGGTTAATTTAACGCTTGACCCATTAAAACCATTGAGTGCAGTGAGAACCTTGTAAGACTGATCAGATGATTATTTCTGGAAGATAAGTGGTTGAAAACCGAGCTTCACTAGTTCAGGTAATCAAGGGAAATCGGCATAAAAGAGAAGATGCGGCTGAGTAAAGACAGAACAGCTACCTGAGATTCTATTACTTGTCGTCTTTCAAGCATAATAATGAGATTATAGTAACCCTAAACTGCCTGAAAACAGAAATCTGGCTGTCTGTCAAGTTCATTGTGTTGGGTTTTACAACACTCCAGATCTGGTTCCTCTGAACCTACAATAATTATACCGAGAAGACAGGCTGAAAGGAACCCTATTCAACCTTGGAGCTTTGTCAGGTTTTGGCTTATGACCAGAGTACCATTGTTTATCTCATGGGAAAAAAAAAAGCCTTGTTAATGTTTATTATTTTTTTCATCATGTAATTCTTAAAAAAATATTGCCACAAGTATTTCCTCACTCCAGCTGTCACACTGCCTTGTGATTTTCTGAATGAAGTTGTTATCGATCCATGATCTTCTTGATATTTTTCTCTGGTTATTTCACTCAGAGTCCTTTGCTATAGTCACTTTTCACACCTTTAGTTGTCACATATACCCTTGTATCAAGCATATCTGAAATAATATTCCAACATGTTACAAGATCAAGAATGATATGTAATATAAAAACAAGTCCATCACTTCATCCTAAAAAGTATGTGTCAGATTCAGGCTGTTTTGGTTTGGACAGAATTCTCTAAAGTATTGTATGTGAAATCTGTGTTTTGACATTGTTTAGAGATTGCATCTATAAGGCTGAAATTTAGGAAGGTTTTTAGACATGTCTGACCACCTCTGTTGTGTGTATTATTCCTCCTTCTCCATGGGAAGCTCTAGCTGCCCTTCCTTTTGTCTTGATTCATGCATGTATAAAAACTTCTCCAGGCTAAAGTAGACTTAGGGTATTCATATGAAGAGATGTTTGTATCCCTTTAGAGATGTTTTATCATTTCACTGTGAAGAAAATCACCAGCCTGTTCGAAGGAGGTCTTTATTACTGTCTACGAGCAAAGACGCATGGGTTAGCCTGGGTAGGTTAGATAGTCTGCATAAACCTGTCTGTTTTCAGCCAAAGCATTTTACAGGGCAGTTCATGCAGCTGAGCTGCTGAAGCAGAAACCTCCACTAGTGGTCAGGAATTAACGACATCTCAATGTATTACTGCCTTCACTTAGTTTGCACAGCTTTAGCCTCTCTGCAAAAGGTGCTGAGCTCCTGATAAAAACACCTGTGCAGGTACACTCATTGCTAGCAGAGGAGTTTCTTTTCTCCTAAATGTTTTGTGGTCATTCATCTTTCAAACACCCGACCTAAACTGCATCTTACTGACCTAAACTGCATCTCCCAGAGGGAGCTGCAACACAGGCACGTCAGTTTATCTTTCCCAAAAGCCCTTGAGATGCAGATCAGGCCTTAAGCACAGGTGAGGACTTAAGAACATGATAAACTGCTTAGATGAATGGGGGTCTATGTTGTAGCAAGTGTATTTCAAGCAAACACACCAAAATTCAGTATTTGTAAAGGACTGTTTCTACACACAGGCTCTGAGGCCTTCTCAGATTTTTTTCATAGCTACTGGCTCAGGATATCTATATTACAATTTACAGTCACCTAATCTTGCTGCAAAAATAAAATAAGAATAATAAAAAGTCACTCTGAAAGGTCAAATTAGAAAAATTTTATCTTTTCACCTTCCTTACTGGTGCATTTTAACGCATAGAAACAAGGGCAATAATCAGCATCATTTGTTTATTTAGATGGAGAAATTCTTTAAGACATACCATAAATGTTAGAGTTACTACTGGTATATCACAAGTTCTCATTTATGAAATAGACATAATGACTATCACTAGGTTCTTATGACTATTATTTACATGAAATATTCAGTTTTACAAAATGTTATGCGCTCAGCTACCCTTCTTGGCTAGCATGAAGTGGGTATTTTGAAGGTTTAAATCAATTTCTTTTTAAAGCCTAATTTTAAAGAAAAATATTTTTAAAAATGAAGTTTGGCATCAATACTTTTTCTTTGGCCCTTTCTCATGTGAGTAGTACAGAATAGCCCTACAGCATTAGCCTTAGAACTGATTGTCTTGTCTTAGAGCAGTATTTTTTTCTACACAGTAGACATATTTGATGGAGATAACTTTCTTGTTTGTTCTAAAAATCTGATTCTCTTCCTCACTGCCAATAGTCAAGTTCCACAGAACTACAAGCCATGTGTCAAAATAGAAATAAATTATTAACCACCTTTGCAGTTTCAGGCAGAATATGCTTCTCATAAATCAAAGTCCATTCAGTGATGTCTCTGTAGTTCATAAATCACTGACTTTGATATAGTATTTATAATTAATATAGGAATTGAAGTGCCAAACCTTCAAAAATACTCCAAAAGAGTATTTTGGGACCACTTCTGAGTGTTCAGAGCAGAACTACTCAAGGTGGATGAGATGTTGAACAGTTTGGGAAAGCTGGCAGCAAATCACTTTTTCATTGGAAATTGATAGTTCACAAAAATCGAACCTTTCCATGCAAGTTTAAAAACTGTCCTGAAAAACTTTAACCAACCTAAGCGGGGATTGCTGGTCACTGTGCAGAGAGAGAATAAACTTTTCCCAAGGAGAGAGCTGAGCTGAGTGCCTGCACGCTAAACTACTAGCACTGGCTCTTTCTTACACTGCACTTTATAAAAATACAGCAGCATTAAAAGGTATCTGGTCATTGGTTTTGAACAAAATGATTTTAAATGTCAAAGAAAAAAAACTTTTCGTGCATAACATCTTAAAGCTTTCCCCATTTGTGAATATTGCAGAGAAATATCACCTCACAACTTGAACCATTCAAAGGTAGCACAGGTAGAGAGATTGGGCAGAAAACTGCCCAAGGACAAAAATGTGCAGTGCTTTTGCCTTGCTTCCTCAGCCACATCTCAGCCTTTGGGCTTACTATAATGGACTAAGGAGTAGCAGACAGAGCCTGTGCATCTGTTAGTTGCAGCTCCTGTGTCTGGTTAGATCAAAGATGTCCATGTCTGTTTTTATGTGGAACAACAGGCTCTGAACTGAGAATCTGTCTTGGTTCTTTGTTCATTGTTCGTATAAATATATTAGTTCATATATATCTGAAGCTGTGCATTTACCACTTTTCCTTAATTGAGATTTAGGATGTCATATTTACAGATTTCTTAACAAAAAAAAAAAAAAGAAAAAAGTCAATAACAGGAAAGAAACAGGAATATTAAAATATTCAGATAACAACCTTAGTCTAGCAAATAAGGAGTTAAATATGCTTCACTTTGAATACCTCAATTCTAGCAACTTAGAAAAAAATGTTGGTAATATTTAATGGAAATCTACAATGATGTTGTGGCCAAATATTATGAAGGAGTTATAAGGAAACTGCAGAGTTAATATGACTGAATTGAAGCTAGGATTTTTAAAAGTGACTTAATCTGAGGCTTGAAAACTGAAAGAACTTTTATCCTTGTTGAAAAACTGCTAGCTCCCTTCACCCAAACATATTTATATACATATTTAACTGATTTCACTAGTGAACAAGGTAATGTATTCTGGAACAATTTATATTAAAATGTGAACTGTAAAATTATGCTACAAAGTTTATTAAACTTTCAGGTGTTACATTTTGACATACTCAGATCTTTCCTTTAACAATGACAGAATGCTACACAAAAATACTGCATTTCATCTGGTGTAGGTCTTTATCTTATCTTGACAGGTTATTGCTGGTTAAATTGTAGAGCTGACTTAAAGGCAGGACTCTTCAAGGGAGTGAGAAATTAAGGCTTCACCAAATGGTAATAAAGCTATTAAAAATGCAAACAGCAAACAGCTACACTGTACAGGTTAGACAGCTAATCCAAACTAGCAGTTTAAAAAAGCAGAGCAATTACACTTTTATTTAAATGCAAGGAATATGAGCAAGAATAGAATGAGGTGCCTTGTTTAAATGCATTCTTTTGAATATTTATTAGAAATAATACATGTAGTTAAGCCACTTATCTGATTTCAGTGAATAAGTAAAATGCAAAAGATCAATTTTCATAATTATACCAAAGAAGTCTGTCTTTCATAAAAATCTCATTAATAACACCATCATTACTGAAAAAAATCTCAGTATTATTATTGTTATTCTAATTATCAGCAAAATGCTACTGATAATATTGTCATAAAATTCCTTTTTAGTATCCTATTAAGGAAGATAGACTAAGTAGTGGTTTAAGTTAAATCTAGATCCTAAGTGGCATTTAAAAAAAAATCTTCTTTGTGTATTTGGATAAAATACACTATGTCTATAATTACAGAAATTACTTCAGGTTTAGCAAACAAGAGACATATAGATAATGTGTGCATGCACGCATATTGCTATATCTATGTAACTATAGAGCTAGTTCAGTAGGAAATACATCCCGCTAAGTAAACCATAGTAACAGAATGGCACCCAGTGATAAGATTATTTCTTGAGGAAAACATTAACGGGCAGTCTGTTTAATACTAGTAGTGGTCCTGTCAACCCTCACTATTTGTTTTAGTAACCACCTTAATTTCTTCAGCTATTACAGAGCCTGGGAAGCATTAAGAAATTCATATTAGATAGAGCTTGTTGTGTTACATATAGAGACCATTTCCAGATGTTTCCATGCATTATCCAGCATGCTTCAAAACAAGGTCAATATGGATTACAACATAGAGGAGGGAGCAATAGGAATTTTTGGAGCTGGAATTCAGCAGTTATTCATCTTTATAGCAAACAAAGATCTGGGCAAGCATCACAGACAGAAGAGAATTGGTTCCTGTCTTGTTATTTCTTATTCATAACGTATATGCTATCATTAAGCCCAAGAACTCCAAATGTGGCCAGGACCATCATATTGCAAGTTACTTAGGCAATCAAAATAGCTGTTTTCCTGCCTAAAGAGTTGATTTATAAATATAATTACTTGAGCCACTGACATCAACCAAAAGCGTGTAAACCGGCTTCCACAGAAGCTTAGCAATAGTGATTAGTTTTCTGAAGTGGGAGACATCTAAAAAACTGAAAGGCAGGGTGAAAATTTGGAAAAGTTTTTGTGGAAAGAAAGTCTGCCATTTTGCTGCCAATGCTGAGTATCCATGCAACACTAAAGGAAGCATGCCATAGCAGTGCAACAATCCTGTACTTTTCATCTTTGGATAGAAAGTATATTGAGAAACGCTTAAGTTTTTTGAGAAATCAGATTCTCATTGTTTAAATACAGGCAAATAGTTCTGATATTTCTGATTCTACCTTTGTAGTCCCTTAAATGATACAGGAAACTAGTTCATTAGGTGGTACAAGAACGTGCCACTGCTTGGGAAGTGATGAGCAGAGGATTTTTTTGAAGAAGAATAGATCAAAGAGTACTTTTCTGCCCAAGTCTTACTAATACATACATGTTGCTACATACATTAATACACATACAGAGGAGATAGTTGGGGGAATGGATCTTATAGCCCTGATTAAGCAATGCCTACAGGCACAAGTAAGAAGAATCTAAGCAAGAGCTGAAGGTTTTTTCCTGAATGCATTTGGACATAAGCACATGTCTAAGTGTTAGGTAAACCACAGTCTACTTTTCTGTAAAGGCATTTGTTTTCTGTTTTAATTAGCATCATGTTTTGAAAGAATTTCCAGGAAGTATAATTTATAGTTTTACTGCCTTCCTCTATCTTAACAAAAATGAGGAAAATTAACTTATCTAAGCAGAGAGAGTCAAGTAACTTTTGGAAATAACTTTGAGTATATTGCAATCTCTGGATGCAATAGAGATAGTTACACTTATCCCAATGTGTCACAGGTGGCATTTACCACTATGCATGAGTGTTAAAGCAAACAGAAACAGCTTTTATCACAGCAGAATGTCATGATCTGCACTTAGGGTTCAATCTTTCCATCCCCTATGTGGGCACAAATTGACATGCCTCAGAGAGTAGGATTGAATTCTCCACTTATTTTAGAAAGCGTTCTAAAAATAAGATCAATATAGGGGGTGGTAAAAATAACTTCACTTTTTCTTTTTTTTACTTGCCAGGGAGAATTGTGCATAAATTAAATCTTTATTCTTTACTTGAGAATTATGTAAGATGTAAAAAGTGCTCAAAATAATTTGTTTAATACAATCATTATATTTTTGCATCTGTGTGTCTCTACTGATTTATCTTTTTTTCTCTTATTCTTCTTTTTCCTCTTTCTCTTGTTCTGTCTCTTCCTCTGTCTCTCTGACTCATATGCACACACATACACACACTCAACGGTAACAAGGGCATATGCAGTAGGCAGCTCCCAATTTTCCCACTTGAAACTATTCCCGTGGCTTCCAGTATGATTTTTCTCAGCTTTTATGTATAACCACCTACCTCTGCAAGACAATTGATTTGTGTTGATCTCTTGGGTGCACACTTAGGGCAGGTTTCACTTAGTCAATCTCTATCTCCATCCTACTGTTTGGATTTATAGTGGATATTTTATAAGCAGTGACTAATTTTAAGAAGAAATAATACAAATAGCAGAAGTGCATGCTATTCAAGACAAGAACAGTCTCTCTTTGTCTTATGATATATCTGCTGTCAGTGGCCCAAAGTTTACTAACATTTGGGCTAAATTGTGCAATAATTCTGTACCAAAATCTTCACTGAAATTAACTGCATATTCTTTGCAACACAGTTTACAGTTATATAATGGAGAGGCTTTTATCCTGTGTATCCAGAAACAGATGCTTCCTAGGTTTATTTGTTTAGCTAAGTCTGCATTCACAAAATAAGAAATTACAAAACTCATTCTAGTCTGCATGTACTCATACTGTCACAGGATTAAATATGTGATCACAAAGCACATACTAAAATAATACAGGTTTGTTCTATACAATTAGACATAAGACATTTTAAGATACTCTTTTAGTCTAATAGAAACACTTATGAAATATAAATTACAATTTATATGTCAGAATCTTTATTTCTATACAATTCTATACAATTCTATACAATTCTATACAATTTCTATTAAGTATAGAAATGCTTAGAAATACAACTTACAATTTATATGTCAGAATCTTTATTGCTACAACATCTCTCTAACATTCTCATTAACAAATTTATCGGCTTTGATGTGCCATGTACTTAGTAAAATGAGATTTTTTTTTTCTTAGAAATGACTTTGAAGAAACTGGGCTTTCTGTTTATGACTCTATCTCTTACAAAATGTCATATCTATGTAGTGTTTTTTTTGCAAACTAGACCCTATGATCCTGACAATGTTTTATCAACAATGTAAGTCTAAATATCATTAAAATACTTTGAAATATATTTCCACAGAAACATATATTGAATATATGTGCAACACAAGCATTTCACATTTTGATGTTTGTGCACCTAGAAATTATATTTATAAGACATGTTTGTCCTGCAGGGAGCTCCTGGAAACTCACCTTTTGTGCTGTGTCACAACTTCTTAAGTCTAATTCAATGCATATAAAATTAAATCTTGACATCTAAGCATTTTTGAAAATTTGAAACAAAAAATAGTAAAATACTTGCTGAATAAAGGAAATTATCATGAAGCAACACGTAACATACAGTATCAGTTAGTGTTTTGGTAGGTGAAAATATTTCAGTCCAGATCTTGGCCAGCAGGACAGACAGGCTTCAGCAACTAGACAGTATTGATCTCAGGCAGAAAAATCTCCTGTGCTATATTGCTGGTCTGGGTGCTCTTTCCCTGTTCCCAGGGCAGAACAGGCTGGGGGGGGCAAGAAAAATAAGATTTTTCGGTTACTTTATGTTGCAATTGCTGGATCCTAGCATCCGAAAATGCTCCTCTGAACAGTATAAATGATGGAAGACTCATAGCTGCTCTTACCTTGTTCCAAAGAGAACAAAATGAGCCCTGGGCCTGAATGGCAGAAAAGAGATGGAAACGTTCAGATGTGCCCTCACCTCTTTGTTGCTGACCATGCGAAAGTGCAGCTGTTGAAACAAGAGGAGGAAGTGAGTTTTACCATTTCTAGAACAGCAGAGAAGCAGCAAAATACTGCTTCTATGGATCAAAGATGATGGGGGAAATATATATTCTTTTCTACTGTTTGATGGAAAGTACATGACTGTCATTACAGCATATAATGCTCTCATAGGTATGCAGCAAGTGTATTTAAAGTGTTCAGCACAAGTTTCCCAGGTACACAGTTTTATGCCTTTTTCTCCTCTTCCACCTCTTCTGCCTTTTCCCTCCTCCTTTTTCTCCCATCACCACATGCAATGCCCATTGCAGTTTCACAGGAGGCACAGTGCCTAGCTCCTTGGTAGTTGGTGTCACTCGCTGGCATCCTCACGGAGGAACTGCTTGTCCCGCTGGATGTGTCATATGCAATTGGCCTGCCAGTGTATCCAAGGGGGAGCCCAGTGTATCCCAAACCTGGATGGCAAATACAGCACCCTGGATGAAAGGTTAAGCAGCACTCGAAGAAAGAGTATGGTAAAGAGGTACAAAAAAGAGTCAAGTAAAGAAACACTCAAAGAAAGAAAAGTAAAGAAACAACCACTTCAAGAACAAATTAGAGAGTATTTTACAAATCACTCTGAAAGTTACAGGGAAACAATGTTTGTTAATGCTCTCCAAGCAAGCCATACATGCACCTCTAATCCTCTCTCCATTGGTGTTATAATGAAACACAACACTGGTTTCCTTCAATTCTAACTGTGATGTATCCTT
The DNA here is from genome assembly GCA_032353885.1 of Nothura maculosa. Taxonomy (NCBI): domain Eukaryota; kingdom Metazoa; phylum Chordata; class Aves; order Tinamiformes; family Tinamidae; genus Nothura; species Nothura maculosa. The sequence continues at coordinate 225,702 of JAUBOD010000350.1, read as the reverse complement.
CTAACTACAAATCACTTATTTTCTCTGTTAAATATTTCAGATTCTTTATGACAGTTCTGGCAAACATTATTCAGAAAAAAGCATATACCTCATCTCTATAGGACCTCCACCCCAATTTCTCTTCCAATATTAGAGGTATATTATGATTTTTATTCCTATTTGGCAATAGGAAGGCAAATAATGACTATCAATCACTACTTATTAAATAAAATTGTAGCTAGTAAACAGCCAACTTCAGCCATTTTTAGGTGCATCCAACCAGTTAGCATGACATTTGAATTTAGAAGATATTTACCTTTAAGGAAAAATACAAAAAGAAGGGATTTATGGTAAGGGAAGAGGGGGAAAGAATGATTCATAGGAAGAGTCATGACTCCTGTGGAGCTATTCTTTGTTTCACAGCACAATCTGTGCTGTAATCCTGTCTGTTTAAAAAACAGTGTAAAAGGATCTGTTATTTCACTGCTCATTTACATGGCAACAGCATGTTGTGATCCCAAACTGTCGAAGACAAAAAATACTGTAGTCCATGTTCCTAATTTGACCCCTTTTTGAAAAAATATGTTACTGTAAACATAAACTACAGCTAATAGGGCTCATAATGGTGCTTTTTATCATTGTATTGATAAGTATCAACATGTCTTGGCTGTTAGACTTGCCCTCACTCAATGATCCTTGGCTTTCTTACAGTTTTCTCTTGCCAAGCTAATGTACCTAACTAGCTGACTCAGAGTATGCAAAACTGTGCTGCATATATGCATTTGTGTCACAGCATCTTCACTGGTTTGGGACTCCTTTTACCTGCAGAAATACAGTTCTTTTCTCTAAACAAAAAAAAAAAAAAAAAAAAAAAAAAAAACCCACAAATCTCTATGAGTGTTTTCTCTACACCATGTAGAATAGTTGCCATTACATTTTAGAAGAACATTATATGATGGTACTTCCTAACATTCTTTCTTTCTCACTGCAGAGTGGGCTGAATGTGATATTGTGCTCTAGCCCTACCTAGCCTGAGATGAAAGCACTGTTGAACACAGGTTGATCAAATGGATGAGGAGTTAAGGAAGCTTAACTCTTCAAGTAGGGCTGTGTCTATACTACTAGTCTAGTTTTACTTCCTGAACACAGTCCCCCTATCAGATATGTTGTATACATGATAGTTCACACTCAGTCTCTGTTACAGTCAATTGTTTTCCTGTAGAGGGAGAACTGAGCACAGTTGATGGGGTAGTTGCTGCCAGACACACAAACAGTAAACGTTTGGGTGTAGGCTGCTCCATTCACTCCGCCTTGGATCATCCTGTGAAACTCTCCCAGACATCCTAGAAGGAGCCTCATATCCACCTGTGATCAAATCCCTTCTTACGACACTAAACATGCAGTCAGTATAATGCTAGGATGATCATTTCCAGCAGGCTCTGACCCAACACCTGATCATTTCCAGCACTTAGCGCTGACAGCCTACAAAAATGGACAAAGTTCTGGGAACAGCGATGTCTCAGAACCATAGGAACTCCAAGAGGTTCCTGGCAGACACCTGGGGCAGGCAGAGGAAGTGATTCTCATCCTGGCATCCAGGATGAGGAAGTGGATGAGGCCTTCTACAGGCATCTCTACAAGAAGCCTCCCAATCACAGGCCCTGGTTCTCCTGGGGGACTTCTACTACCCTGGTGTCCGCTGGGTTGACCACACAGCCAGGAACAGACAGTCCAGGAGGTTCCTGCGGAACATTGCAGATAACTTTTTGATGCAGGTGGTTGATGAGCCAACAAGGGGAGGGGCACTGCTAGACCTAATACTAACAAACAGAGATGGTCTAGTGGCAAATGTGAGAGTTGGGGGCACTCTGGGCTGCAGTGACGATGAGATGTCGGAATTCATCAATGACAGGGCAAGGGGAAATGGGTATAAGTTGAAACACAGGAAGTTCCATCTCCATGTGAGCAGAAAGTTCTTTACAGTGAGGGTAACACAGAACTGGAACAGGCTGCCCAGGGAGATGATGGAGTCTCGTTCTCTGAAGGTCTTCAAAACCCTGTGCCGCGTGCTGTAGGTGTCCCTGCTTGAGCACGAAGGTTGGACTAGATCTAGAGGTCCCTTCCAGCCTTGAAGATTCTGTGATTCTGTGATCTCTTTCCAATCTTAAACATTCTGTGATTCTGTGCTTCATGATCCTGCGTGGAGAAAGCTGGGCAAGAAATAAGACTGCAGACCAGGATTTGAAGAGAGCCGACTTTGACCTCTTCAGGGAGCTCCTTGGAGCAGTACCCTGGGTCAGAGTCCTTGGAGGAAAGGGAGTCCAGGAGAGCTGTTTAATATTCAAACACCACTTCCTCCAAGCTCAGGGTCGATGCGTTCTCACAAGAAGAAGTAAGGGGCGCAGGAGACCTGTATGGATGGGCAAGGAGCTGCTAGACAAACTTAATGATAAAAAAGAGCATATAGCATGTGGAAGAAGGGCCAGGCCACATGGGAAAAATACAGGCACATTGCTAGAGAATACAGATGCGCAATGAGGAAGGTCAAAGCCTGAGTGGAATTAGAGTCAGCAAGAGATGTCAGGAACAACAGGAAGGGCCTCTATAAATATGTCATCCAGCAAGAGGAAGACTAGGGAAAATGCCGAGTCCACTGCTGAATGAGGAGGGTGCCTTGGTGACAGAGGATGCTGAGAAGGCAGAGTTACTAAATGCCTTCTTTGCTTCTGTCTTTACTGCTAAGGCTAGTCCCCAAGAACTACAGAGCACAGGTAAAAGAGAGATAAATGGACAAGTGGAAGACCTTCCACTGGTCAAGGAGGATTGGTTTAAGGATCACTTACGCAAACTGGCCACCCATAAATCTATGGGCCCCAATGGGATGCATCCAAATGTGCTGAAGGAACTGGCAGGAGTTATTGCTTAGTCGATCTCCATCATCTTCGAGATATCCTGGAGAGCAGGGGAGGTGCCGAAGGACTGAAAGAGAGGCAACATCTCTCCAGTCTTTAAAAAGAGCAAAAGGGAGGAGCTTGGAAACTACAAGCTGGTCAGCCTCACCTCTGTCCCTGGAAAGGTGATGGAGCAGCTCATCCTAGAGAGCGTGTCTAGGCATGTGAAGGAGAAGGACATGATTAGGAGTAGTCAGCATGGATTCCCCAAGAGGAAGTCATGTCTGACGAAAGTAATAGCCTTCTATGAAGGGATGACTGGCTGGGAGAGCTGTGAATGGGATGAGGGGAGAGCTGTGAATGTTGTCTATCTTGATGGTTGGAGGCCTATGGCCAGTGGTGTCCCGCAGGGGTCAGTACGGGGCCTAGTGCTGTTCAACCTGTTTAGCAATGACCTGGACGAGGGCACGGAGTGCACCCTGAGCAAGTTTGCAGACAACACCGAGCTGGGTGGAGTGGCCGACACTCCAGAGGTCTGTGCTGCCTTTCAGAGGGACCTGGATAGGCTGAAGAGTTGTTCAGAGAGGAACCTCATGAGGTTCAACAAGGACAAGCGCAGGGTCCTACACCTGGGGAAGAGTAACTCCAAGCATCGGTACAGGTTAGGGATCGACCTGCTGGAAAGCAACTCCACAGAGAGGGACTTGGGAGTCCTGATTGACACCAAGTTAACCACGAGGCAGCAGTGTGCCCTCGTGGGCAAGAAGGCCAATGGGATCCTGGCCTGCATTAGGAGAAGTGTTGCCAGCAGGTTGAGGGAGGTGATTCTGCCCCTCTGCTCAGCTCTGGTGAGGCTGCACCTGGAGTACTGGGGACAGTTCTGGGTATAAGAAGGACGTGGAGCTACTGGAGAGGGTCCAGTGGAGAGCAACAAAGATGATTAAGGGACTGGAGCGTCTGTCGTATGAGGAGAGATTGAGTGTTTAACTTGGAGAAGAGAACACTGAGAAGGAATATGATTAGCGTGTATGAGTTCACGAAGGGGGAATGTAGGGAGGAAGGGGCCAAATTCTTCTCAGTGGTGGCCAGTTACAGGACAAGGAGCAATGGGTGCAAGCTGAAACACAGCAAGTTCCATCTCCATGTGAGGAAGAACTTCTTGACAGTGAAGGTGACAGCCCTGGAACAGGCTGCCCAGGTATGTTGTAGAGCCTCCTTCTCTGAAGGTTTTCAAAACCCACCTGGATGCCACCCTGTGCCACGTGCTCCGGATGTTCCTGCTGGAGCAGGAGAGTTGGACTAGATGATTGCTAGAGGTCCCTTCCAACCTTAACCATTATGAAATTCTGTGATCTCTCCCCAGAGCACTCTCAAGACAGCATGGATGTAGTGTAAAATGTATTCCCTATCTGTCTGTCTGTTTTGCTTGATCTTTTTAATGGAAAGTAAAAACATCTGTTAGAAAGCAAACAACAAAGATATGATTGAAGAAGAGAGTTCATACATCCTTCCACGGGAACACAAAGAGTAAGGTCCTAACATGGAGTATGGAAAAAAAAAAAGACTCAAATCCACCTAATTAGGTACCTTCGACATAGGATTCATAGAATGATTATAAATTCATTATTAAAAAAAAAAAAATGTCTCCAAAGCGTACATGCTGAGGTGGAAGCTACCCAGAGCTGCAACAGAAACAGAAGTCTGTCTGAGCTCCTACCCACATCTGCAAGTGAAAGCTCCCTACTACACTTTAGCCAACTAGGTCTGCTCTGGTACCAGACTACAGAGCTGATTTTGGAGAGGTTCCCGCCACAGACAATGAGGAGACCTCCTGCTCACATCACAGACCGCACCCCCCCTCTCAAAAAAAAAAAAAAAAGACATAGATTCAAACATTCACTCTGAAACACAGGTGGAGGCTTTCCCTCTCCCATTTTTACAGTACTCGTAGCACTCCCACTGGGGTCAGCATAAGATCTGAATCCTGAATACTCACATGACAACATTACAACACAAAAGCTTGTGCTTTTATTGCACAAGCTGAGGTCTCAGTGAGCAAATTCTTCATCTGTCTTCCTGATGCTGGGATAGGAGTGCAATTATATGATCCTGGAGCTGGAAAGGCAAGAGTTAAAGTGAAGAAGTTTTACATATTGGTTAGGGTCTTGTTAGGGGCCAGAAAATTCTTGCAGATTACTTTGGTTTTGTTTTTGAGGGAGAAAATTCCTCTTTGGGGACTCAGCTTAAATTTAAGTCTCTCTGTATTCATTCACATCACAAGGTATCCACAGCAAGAGATTAAACATCAAAATTAGCATTCTGGGTGTTTCTGAGAGTTTTTGGACTCTAATTTTGGACACCTAAGAAACTCAGACTGATGACTGAGACACCAGCTTTTTTTAGAGACTTACATAAAAATAGAGAATAGCATACTTTGGTCAACTCATGATTCTCTCTAAGGCATTAGGTGACAGCCTTTAGAGACCAGTATGTGGTCCGGTACTCTGTCTCTCTCTTTAGATTCTCATAGTCTAAAACAAAGACATTATTTGGCATTACTTGGTAAATTCAAAAATTTCATCCAGTATCACATTCAAACCAATACTTACTCTTGTATTCACATAATATTTAAGATTTTATTACAGAACAGTTGCCATTGTAATATATGCTTGACAAAACTTATAATGGACCTTAGATGGGTAAAGAAACACTGACTGTACCCAAATGAAGCAGCAGCTTCTTATCTTAATATACATCAATTGAGTGTCAAGTATTTTTGACTCGCGTTAATTGAATGTATTTAAGAAAAAAAATATTTTCTACTGAAATCATTTTTGAAGTGGAATTTTATGATACCACTTGTATTTGCATTATACTGAAGTTTCCAATCTTTGTTACTGTATAAAGAGAGAGGTTTCTTATTCATGAATCTTGTATTAGAAAAGATGCTTTGCAATTTTTTCTGTTCCAGATAAGGTGTTGACAAGTTTATACAAATACAGAAGGAAAGATAAATGCGCTCCGTGTCAAGGTCAAACTACGTGGTATCATGATTTCAAATGTGTTGACAATTCTGAACATACTTTATAGTGGTTCCAAGAAGTTTTCCTAAATGTGTAGCTCCTACTAATATTGTGCTGTGAGCTACTCATCTACAACAATGCCAAAGATCCCATAATGACATAGAAAGAATAAATCTTTCTTATATAATCATGAGTCAAATTTTGCACCTACATAGACCTTTGGAAGTTAATGGAGGTTCACAAGCTGCAATGTAGAAGACGATTAGATCTAGACGTATTTACAAGACATGGTATCAGAAAAAAAATATAGCCACTAATTTGAGACTGCTAGCTCACATGTACCCTTGAAACTTTGAAGTTATACAACTCTGAAAACTAGATTACTGCATGAAGTCAGAAACATAATGGGAAGACTCAAGGAGTCTTTGTGTAGCTCCACTGAGTAAGCTAGGAAGAGAATCTCTATCTAAATTCATGTTAAGATATTTGGATTAATTTTAGACGAGATCATTCCTTTTCAGTTGATTTTTCAAAAACAGTCATGCAAGCAAAATATTCATTTTTTCATGCATGTAATTGATTACAGATTCATGGACAAAGATTTTTTTTTAATTTTGCTTATTCTCTAACTATTTCCACTGTCTCCCAGAAACAATTTCACCGTGAGGCCTAGCCTGATGGGCTAAAGTATTCTCTTCATCTTTAAACCACAGATGTCTAGAGAAAAACAATGTTTTCTGCTCTCTTATTACATGCTATAAAATCCTTTCTAAATTCATAAATATATTATAAAATGAAATCACTCTTCATCCGCCTTCCAGAATGCCCACCAGTTTGCAAGTGAATGCAATTTTTGGATACCAAATGCAGCCTCTGAGGAAGACTGTTCCAGACTATCTTGACTACTAGACTTGGTCTGGACTCTGTGCACTGTCACTTTCATTTCTGAGGGCTCTGCACAAGGTTCATATACCTATGCTCTTTTGACTAAATGATGCTGAGTTACCAGCTTTAAAATGTACCAGAAACTTATATTTTAATGAAGACCATCACTTGTTAATCTTTCTTCTTGGATACATTGGGATATACTACTATTACTAACCTATGAGCCATTCCCTTTTGTTCTCTATATGTCCTGATTTTTTGAAGACTGTGACCTGAAATATCTCTCCGTCCTGTCTTCACAGAGGCAACATATGTTATTCTTTCTACTTCAGAAAAAGGCCTGTTACTTTTATCTTCTACACATTTCCACACATCTTCCACAACCTTTCCTCCAGTTACATTGAATTTGTCTCCATCAGCATCCTGTAATAACATAACAGCTCGTACAATATCTTCATTACTTAAAGAAACTTCCCTGTCTCCCTCACTACTTTCTTCTCTTAGCTAGGTATAGTTATTCTCATTTCCAAGTTATAGAAAAAGGGAAAGTTCTGCTGATGGTACCCTTAAGGGGACCATAAACTTACCGCAAACCCTGTCACTATGGCCTTCTGCATTTGATGTTTTCTCTTATTCAGTTGTAAATATCACAACAAAGTAACAGCCTTGTGGAGTTGCTGTTCATGGTCTCAGGTGGAGGTATGATGTGCAGGTCATTGCAAGGACCTATCCGTGCTTTTCCCAGCTCAGAGCATGCAGAGGTACTCAGACAAGATGGAAAATATTTATGGCAAAGCCAACAGTGCAGTCAGCATCAGACTCCTGAAAGGACTAGACATTGACCCTTCTCCTTTCCTCTGCTCCCCTAGGATGACTTTTGCTGTGGTCATCTCACTGATATTTCCCTTTTCCTTCCCTGACCATGGATTCCAAAATGCTGTCCTTATTGCTTGCCCACAAATTGGAGACTGAGTGTATTTGAATTGAATTCAAATTGTGAATGTATTAATATATGGTTTTAGTTCAGAAGTAAGTGTGGTGAGAAAAAACACAGTGGAGCATCTTACCAAGCATGAATCAAAGCCTTGGCAGCTCAGCATTTAGGTAAAACTGACAAATCTGTGTGGACATCATTTTCATAATGAAGAATTCACTCAGAACCCTGCCAAGAGATCTGACAAGCAAATGAACAAAGATCTGGCCATGCATCTTAGAGCAAGTATTTACTTACATATGTCACATGCAATTATTTCTATTACTAGTTGTCATTGTCATGTATTAGCCTTAACATTTATTAATAGTTTTCATTATTAAAAAATGTGAAAGGTGTGCATAAAAGGTCTATGGGTCTAAAAGATGTTCTCCCTCCCTAGACTGGCATAAAATCGGAACTTGAAAAGAAACAAGCAGTGTGCTGAGAAATCTAAAAAGACTGGAAAATGGTTAAGGCAAGGAAAAGGAGAATTAGGATCATGGCTCTGATGGTAAAATCACATAGTGAGTACTATCAATGACGCATTTACTGGTTTATCAACCCTTACTCCTTATTTCTTCTTTTAAAACAGAGAAGAATTAGGAAATGACCCAGTGTGAAGTATTTAGAATATTTGGAAGAAAATATTGCTGGTATAAATGTTGGCATGTTGGCCTGGGAAACTGAATGCTGGTATTTACCGGAAAAAAAAAAATAAAAAGAAGAAATATTCTCTACAGCTGCTGATCTTCAAGAGACCTGTCTGTGCTGACCTTCAAAAAATGTATCTGGTCCTTTTTTTTTTCAAAGGAAATGCAGAATCAGGAATTTGGAACTCCAGTGTTGCATATTAAGGTTCAGTTTGGTAGGGATGAGCTTGCTAAATGAATCCAAAGAAAAGAGGATCTTACTTCCTTGTGAGAAAGCATAAATTAATTCATACTTCCACTTCTTCCTCTACCAAAGCCCTTTTTATTAATAATGAACAAGAAACAATCTCATGTGGTTAGGGGGACTACATACTCTGGAAGAATGGCAAGCGATAAAAAATGAAGGCACAGGTCCAATGTGCAATAGACTGAAATTGGCTGAAATATGTTCCCATCACGTATCTCTTGAATATTTATAAATAACAGCACAGTACAAAAGACTGTACTGTTCCAATCAGTTTGCAAAAAGATAATAGCCCATCATTTGGTGAACAGAGTGTTTGCCATCAACTATTTTTCCATCTTTACTGCTGATGGAAGAGAACTCCGGCTGAATGGACAGATGTTTTTTTCTGCTAACTTTGACAACATTTATGTCAATATTCCTTGACCAGAGAAAAAAATTAAGCAATAAAATCAACTCCCTCTAAGACTGAGAAGCAGAAGAGGCAGAACTGCTGAAGAACTTGAGGCATCAATTAACTTAGAAGTGTTTCCTGTGTGCTGCAAATTGTTAATGTTCTATGAGTGATGAACCAGAACTGTAAACGTAATAAAAATATTACAAATAATATCTATTGTCTACAGAATTCAAGGATATCTTTCTTCTTTCATGAGTTATTTGATCTGTGACTAAAATTGTTTTAACTTCTTTCTTAAAACCCTTTGCATTTTGATTCTGTAGATTACAAGCAAACTTAGTGAGCAGGTTCTTTGTTGCATGAAGAATGGAGAAATAAATTTAAGGAAATCCCTCTCCTCAAGAACTTAAATGTGAGAAACTTTACTAAACTGGCACAAATGTTCCTCCCTAATGTGATCTATGATCAGCCTAATGTTAAATGAACATTCATTGCATCTTTCCTCTGCCTGTTAGACAACTAATTGATGTGATGCTGATGAATAAAAGAGCTGATATTTCAGCCATGATCTCACTTCACCACTGCAGTTTACTGAAAGCCCCCAAGCTACAGCACTCATTACAGATCCCTTCACTGAGCTGGCTTTATAGGCAATTTTGTGAAGGGGCAGCATCAGAGCTAGCCCGCTGATTGGGACTCCATTGGCTCAGCAGGGCTCCAAGAGTTCAGGGGAGAGAGCACAGCACTGAGCTAAAAATACGCCCTTGCCTCTGCCGAGCCAGGAAGATTGCCTGAGCTAATTGGGAAGGACCTCGAGATCTGGGTGGTATTTTAGGCTAATCTCAAGGTGGGACCTTTGCAGGATGTATGTGGTGCTGAATATAATCTCCTTCTGCAGTGTCATTTATACCATTGCAGGCATTTACAATCAGAACCATCCTTGATTGACTCATGGCTGTTGCTGCACCCTAGACTTGCCTTGCAGGAATGAGGGGGGATGAAGGAAGGAAAGAAGGTGAAACGACTCTGCTGTGAATTGACTTATGAAACTATGTAGCAATTTCAGGCTGGAGTTGAAGGTGTAAAATGGCCAAAATTACTCTAGCAGGTCCAAGACTAAGGAGGACAGGACGAGTATATACAGTTAGGCACTGACATAAAAGTAGCACCTCAGACAGGGTTTGCATAAAACCCCTCTGATTGGTATTTATTTCTCAGTCTTGCCTTTTTACTCTCTTTTGTCTTGATCTAATTCTTTGGACAAACAATGAAATATAGTCCTAATCTCAGCACTTCCCTAGTTTAGCTTTGGAGCAAAAAAATCCCCATTTGTTCAAAAAAACAGAGTGCTAAAGAGAATCTGTGCTTCTGCATATCCTTCCTGGACTTGGTAAGGCAGAAGGAAATGCAGGAGGAAAAAAAAATCAGGGTGTAAAGGAGAAAGAAAATAAAAGTATGAATAAAAGCAACAGAAGCAGAAATAAATAAGATATCTGATGGAAAAGTTTAGAAGAAAAACCTCATCATGGGAAATTGAGCCTTTTTGGTTTAAATAACATACTGAACTATGGCTTATTGGGTTTTTTTTTTACAGATACACAGTTTTACAGGGGTTTTGCTTTGTTGATAGGACATATTTCAGCAAAGTGAGCAAAAGTAGAATATTCCACTCTTACAAATTTTGTTTTTTATCTTACAGCAATTATTCTTAGAGGAGCTCCATGTAACACTGTAATCAGAAGAAAAATGCTAAATGTACATTGCATGAAACATCTGCGATCAACCTAGCAACCGTATATCATTGTCTGCAATAGCTAATACAATTTTTGTAGGCTTCTTCACATGATACAGAAATATTTTTGTGAAGCAGTTGCAATGCAGATCTTACAGCAGGTATGTATTACAGCAACATAAAAGTTCAAAGAGGACAATTATTATGATAAAGTTAAATGTATTATTTTTGCCCACGAACAAATGCTTTGCAAACTTTATTGGTGTCATTGCTTCACACAGAGTCAATTCTTTGGTGATATTTAGACCTTAACACTGCACACAAACAACAGGCATTGTTCCAAGAGTGAAATGAAGAATGGTCTCCTCAGTCAAAGCAACACAGAAAATTTTAGGATGTTAAATTACACTTACAAATAAACAAAAGAAGAAGTACTCGAAGTTTCCTAAAATTATGCTTAATGTCAGCCATCTAAATCTGTATTTAGACACCTAAATAAGTAGGCTGATGTTTATAAGTGCTGAGGACACAAATATCTTTTATTTTCCCATTAAGTCCCATTAAAGCTCTAACCTTGAAGACACCAGCTGATTTCTCATTGTTTTTAACAGCTGTTGCTGTTTATTTCTAATGCCAGTATAGCATAATTCTAAAAAGAACACAAGTTACTACTTTAATTTTTGCTTAGCTGCCTGAGAACACTTTGCTATAGACTTACAGCATGTTGGAGACATGTCAGAGGGGAGTAAGTAGAAAGAAAAATAAAAACTATGTAATGAGGAATTGAGATCAAAGACCTAACAACTATAATTCTTGCTATGTCAACAAACTAATTTATCATATAGTAGTGTACCTATCATTCTATGTTACTTCTCATCTAATACTATCCTGAGGGTCCCTGGCATTACTTTTCCAACGTTTTAGCACAAAACAGTCACTGATATGAAACAACAGTGAAGAATTGCAGATATTTCCTGATTTGAGATCTGTGTTGGTTTTTGGAGAAGAATAAAGTTGACTTCATTAGGATTAGATCAGATTTAATATCTGGAAAAACAAAAACAATTCTGATTTCTGACTCTGTGTATAAATGGATAAAGGCTTAGTGAACTGGCTACTTCACAGGAAAACTGATCTTCTAACATCGAAAGAACGAATATTTCTTATTTCTTATGAATATTTCTTCACTACAATGATCATTATTATGTCAGCAAATGTTCTGTGATCTGGTTGGCATAAACTTGGAGATAAACTCAGTGATGATTTTAGCAGAATAGCTCCAACCATATCATCAAGGCTGTTTGGGTTAGAGGTTACTCGGTTGAAAATGAGTGAACAAACAAGTCATAGAGTTTATCTGAATATATCAAAAATAATGCTTGATACAAAAATCTTTTCATCATTTTTACCTAGTACAGTACTTGACAGTGGAAATTCTGCTTTCTTGGTCACATAAGGAGATCCACCAACTTCAATAAGGTGAATATTTTTGTACTTGTGATAGTGAACTCTCAATTGTAAATGATTAATAATTAACAATTGTACACTCTAGCTTCGGGGCTCTATAAAAATATCGGATCAATATGTGAAATTGAGGAAAAGAAAACAGTTATATATTTAAAAGTGAGACATCACAAGTCAAGCTCTCATTTTACATTCATAAATTCAGAATATTTTAGATTTCACAGTGTCATTTTTTTTATTTCAGGGACACAGGCTATATTCCTATAGTGAATAACCTGATAAATTATTGTTAAATTTAAAGTCTTGCTAACCTGAGATCTGGGCAACAAATTTGAAGGATGACTACCTTAGAAAATAACATCTTGAATGAATTGCATGTATATAAAAATTGCTTTTTAAAACTGATTCATTGTCTGCTTATGGGCTCTTGGTTTAATCTGGCAAAGATGCAACATTTTTCACCCACATGAAACTCCCACTGATATGAAATGCCCAAGAAATACAGGAAGGAGCCGTAAATATTAAGTGATTATATAACAGTGAGTGAGCTGCAGTTCATTTGTACTGGTGAAGGAAAGATCTGCACATTAAGTTCCTACTCCAGTAAGTTAGGGGTCATTTGCTCATTAGTGAAGTGACCAATCTAGTAGCGTAGAGGGTGTCTAGTGAAAATAAATTGTATTATACTACTGACTACTCTGATGGATTCTTTATATGCTCTTTGTGTTATCATTCAGAGAACGTCCCTTCAACCAACCCTTGGTGTTTCAGTCGAGCTAGAAGGAATTTTATCAGAACTAACAGGAGTCTTCATAAGGAAAGAAACAATAGAACAAGAGGGAAATAAATAATAAATAGATAACCATGAAACAGCACTAATACAATGAGTGGTTAGTCATCAGTTTTAGCTGTCACATTGGTCCTGAGATGATCAGAACCACCACAGTGAAGCAGCAGCAGCAAAAAAGTTTATGATATATCAAGGTTTATGCACTTGGAGAGCAACTTCAGGGAAGTGAAGGAAACATATGGGAAAAAAATGGAGGTAAACTTCATATTTATAGTAGATGAGTGAGTAAACAACTCTAATCATTTAAATTCCTAAAAAAAAAAAAAAAAAAAAAAAAACACAGAAATATTTATAGCTTAAAGGAAGCCTCATTGCACTTTCCTGATGTTTGTAATGGTCTAAGAATAATATTATAGTCTAGATGTGTCAGTTATGATTAATTTTATTTCCACGCATGTTGTCTTCTCATACATGTTTTAATGAGGCAAATCAATTGCTGTTTCAATTCACGAAAGTGGCACAAGACAGTTTCACCACATGGAAATACCACTCTGCCTCTTTCCGAGCAATGCGAAAATTTTACTGATTACAGATTCTTTAACCAAATTATATTGATTCTGAGTATTCAGATGAAGAATATTTATGGAGACACTGAGATCTTGGAAAACTAAAGCCATTTGCAACAAGATTTTTTTATAATTCAACTTTGCAGTGCATACAATATGAAATAAAGGGGCAAGTAGATTAACATTACCTATTAATGCTTACCAACAAATACTTTGCTTTTCACTTGCAGCATTCTGACTGTTCCTTCTGCTTTGTTTTCTTTTATACCTCTTTTGTTAGAGATGCCTTAAGCAATTCTGCCAGTTCCTGAGTAAAGCATCTAACAGTAAGCAGCAAAGTTCTGTTTGCTTGGCTTTACAGCTTTCTGAGTTAAATCTATGTTTAATCGGAGCTAATCTGAGTCATCACAAAAAAAAAAATACCTTTTTTTTTTCTTCCCATACACATTGCTGTACAAAGCAGAGAAGGATTTGAGTTTTTAATTGTGGTTGTTTATGACCCTCCTTGGTAAGACTTGCTAAATTTCTAATTATGTGCTTAACAACTGGAACAAGCTCCATATATTACTGCATAAAAGTCTCCCTTGATCATTTTCGTATAAATTCCACAGTAGTCTCAATCAGTAAAGGTGTGGGCTTGCTTTCTTGACATTTATTGAATAACCATTATTTAAATTATTTTGCTTGTTTCAATGTATTTGTCATACATTGTATTTTACAATAGATTTCCTTTTCACTTGTTATTTACATAAAAATTGCAATGTTTTATTGCCAGAAATAGTGAAATGAACGCATATGTGTAAAATGCAGTGCATCCAAAAATCAGAAGAGAAATAAACAGAAAAGTGCAAATTTAATTTTGCTATTGAACTGCATTTCTAAGAAAACTTTCAAATAAAAAATATTGCCATGAAAATGTAACTCCAAATGTATCTGTTCAAGCATTTCTAATTTATTCCAAATTAATCTGATTTCACAGGAGGATAAAGACATAGAAAAAATAGCCTTTCTCATCTTAGTGGCAGTGGTGTAAAAGGCCTTGATCCAAAGCCTACTTGAAGTCATTACAGGGGCATCACTTAGCCTTGGATCGGGGCTTTAGCAAAGGATATGCTGAATTTTAAACAGATGTGAGACCAGAGTCTAGCTCAATATACAGATATTATATTAACCATGCTGAAATCTGTTTCTCTGTGTTAGCAGGATCAGGGAATAGTTTTACCATTCTGATTGTCTGCAAGCCAATGAGCTTTATTTCTGAGAAAGAAATCAGAGGAACTGAGAATTTTGTCCTAAGAAATCTTTTCTATTACTTTTTTTTTCAATTTGGGAAAAAATGCCCTACATATGTGTTATTATTATTATTTATGATAGCTTGGAAGTGGCAGATAATTCTACTCTGGAAAACAAAGTACAATGCTAAAAGAATAAATAAAAATACCTGGAGGTTTGCTTTCTTGTGGTAGATGTTACAAAATAACTGACAGTAATTTAAATTTCACCATTATCCTGCATTTGTATATTCTTTAAAAGTTTAGTTGATAGTCAATTTTAGATTGCTGACTTAGATCACAATTCAGTAACTAGACCGAAATAAAGTAAAAAGCAAAAAAAAAAAAGAAAAAAAAGAAAGAAATTGGGAAATATATTTTTATCAGCAACTGATAATCTTACTGTATATGCATTATCACAGAAGAAAAAAGCTTTGATTATATACTTCCCTTATAAAACTATCTCTGGAATAACGTAGCATTGTTTTGTGTAACAGGTTTCACTGAAACTATTATATATATTTTTATTGCAGTCTAGCAGTTTGCAATAGCAGTGCACACTGCTAGAGTAGCAGTGAAAATAGCAAAGATCTCAAAGGCTGCAGCATGGCTCATAGTATTCTATTGGTTCAAAGAAATGTGATTTGTTATATGCCACTTAAAATAAATGTCTTGTAGTAACACAATTATTTGAAAGATCAGAACAAATACTGAGGAAAGAGTTAACGCAAATGTTTGAAAATAATTCTGTTTCTTATCTGGACATAAGGTGAAATGAAGCACACAAGGAAGAAAAGATGAGACAGTATTTCAGTGGAAGAGGTGACCCTGTCCATTCTTGGCATTACCACTCTCCTGTAATTTTTAATTTTGCAACTGGTATTTCTGATCATTTTTCATGAGAGTGAATTGTTATTCCTTCTGCATAATTTTGGACTGAAACTGGAAGAATAAGAAAAACAAGACAAAAAAAACCCAAACCCTGTGTGCTCCATTTACTGAATATATGGTTTTCTTCCCCCCGTGTGTGCATGTGCCAGATGGCACTACACTGTGTTGGATGATAATAAACATGAAAAATACAGTCAGTGCATGAGCAGAGATAACTGTGACTGAATATACCAGGACTGGAGCTGGTAGGGGGAAGGGGCAGAAGTTCCAGCTGTGAGAAAAAAAAAAACAAAGTTTACCTTCTCTAGGGAGGAGTAGCTGTTGTTTCCAATTAGCTTATACTGGCAGGCACAGTTAGGGGAACCAGGAAGAGTGATGAAGCAGGATTTGGACATCAGGGCTGTAGGACTATGGTTATGATACCCCAGCATCCAAGCTGAGGGAGAGGAGTCCTCCAAAGTCAGGGGCAGATCTGGGTCCATCATGGTCTTGACAGCATCAAACCCAGCCAACCTGTGGTAATGGGAGCTGGTTGTGGTGGTTGAACTATAGAAGGTCTGGGGAACGTGGGGTTGGTCGAAACACCACAAGATCTTCATCTCTGATGCATTAAGCAGTGGGGGGTGCCTGGAAGGACTGACCACTGGCTGTACATGGGTTAGGAAGTGTGTAACTGGGAAGAGGAAAGTATTTGGGTCAAGCACCTGCAGGCCCTTGACCAGGTGAGGATGGCATTGGGTTGCCTGTCGTCCTCACCACTACCAGGAACTTAGGAGTCATTAACTATCCTGTCATCAAAGGGATGAAGTGGTGTCCAGCAAAGGGACAAGTAGTGGTCTCCCCAGCTAGCCACTGCATCTTCCTTCTCCACCAAATGCCTCCAGATGGGGATTCATCTACAGGAACAGTATGTGTCCCTGGCCATGTGCATTCCAGTTGTCCTCTGTGTAGTCAGTGGTTCCACAAAATTGCTTTTCCTCTACGTGCAGATTAGCCAGGGAGAGACTTCAAGGGTAGTTCAAAAATGCCCTGGACCTCCTAAGAAATGAATGAGGTGGGGAAACAACTGGTGTTATGGGGAAAGTGGTGAACTGACAGAGGAAAGAGTCTTACAGACATCTTCTAACAATACTTGAGAGGGGAAAGGTTTTAAATGGTCTAAGTTTCCATCTTTACTCATTTGGCCAATAAGCTGGCCTAAGAGGAAACATTGGTTTGCTTTTCACCCAGAACTTGTCTTTAGAGAGATAAATTTGCAGATTCAGTCTTTGGCTAGGAGAAAGAAACTTTCAGCCAGAAGATCTAGCAGCGCACATGCAGTAACTTAATTACCACATTCACTTCAACATTTCTTTATTAATTTATTTTTATTTCTATTTATCATCTTTCTCATCTTACAAACACACTTTATTCTGAAAGTTAAATTTAGAAAGTTAATCAAATTGTAGTGGATCATTCTTAACTTCTAAGTAATTACATCTTTTGGTTCATCTGTAATTTACATGATGTCATCACAGAATACATTACCCCAACAAAAATAAAAGCACTAGTTTACAGGAAGGAGAAAATATGAATTAATCTTGGTTCTGCAATAAATGTAATTAAGAGTTCTTTTGACTTTGTTTTCTTAGTCTGATGAAATGTTGTTCTCTATTCCTGCATGAATGTAAAGAGAGCCCACGCCTAAGTGTGACCACTCAGAAGCGTGACCCCTCCATCTATGAGTTAGTCAGTATCCAAGTCTGGCTATGGCATTATCCATCTCTGTAGGCTCGTTGCAGTAGGTTTGTTGCTGGAGAAGAAGCTCTTGATCCACTAATTCCTGAGAGATAACAGATAGCAATGACGTGAAGGTTCAGTCCCCAACGCTTTAAGATACTGGTCACACAGACCTTTGCTCCTTGAGTGAAGGCTCCTGATGAGGATGGAAAAGAGGGGAGTTTCCTCTGCTCACCACATGGTGATCACAAATGTCACCTACAAACAAAAGAAAATGAAAAGAAATGGTAAGTGAAACACAGGCAAGGACTTAGCCACTTTAAAATGCACATTAATCATCCTACATCTCTCAGCTCTACTGCAATAAAAGTTATGTTCTCATGTTGAGTTAAACAAGTTAAACTTTGGTACCAACATTGCAAAGTGGAGCTCTGCAGCAAGACTTTATTGAATATTTAGGAGTGGCAACTGCATGACTATTAAGAAATCAGTATTCAAAAAAAAAATCTCTTAGTGGCCCATAAAAATACAGCTTAGCTGCTGCATTAATGACTCGTAAAGACACTGCCTGACTTTTCTAAAGCCCTACATACCTGAAGTTTTCAAGGCAATTGTGAATAAATACTTCATTGCCTGCTCTCGGAACCTTTCCTCATTAAATTGTCTGAATTGACCCGACCTAAAATAAGTATAACTTAAAAAACGATCCAATTTGACTGAGAGGAGTGAGGCAGGAGTGGGAGAGGGGGGAGAAAAGGGCGAATGCATTCACCAAAGGTTTGCGAAATATATTTAGCATCAACTCTACCACAGTTATTACAAGTGTAGGAAAAGGCACCCAGAGATCTCATCGGACAATGTGGCTCAAATCCCAGTCTCCAGTTGTTGTGTGGTTCTCCCCCCTCTCCTTTTTTTTTTTTTTTTTGGTGACTCTGAAAGATGTCATGGAGAAGTGAAATCCTTGCGAAGGGCTGCTCATGCATTCAGCTTGTATAGTTTTCAAAATGTGATGTTGTGCAATGATGACATTAGAGTAGCAACCAAGGGTCTGAGACAGCAACGCCTGCTGCAGCTGGGCTTTGCTTTGAAATTCCCAAGACAATGGAGGCCAGTGTTCTCCATCGCTTCGCCTTTCCATTCCATTTGCATAGTCTGTTCTGCCTGATTGACCAGCTTGGGCTGTCCAAGGGACCAGCATTGTTCACAGATCACTTCAAGATGGCACAGATGACAAGATTCAGGTGAGAGATGAAGTGGGATGATTCTCAAATGCCGTAAGAAAAAGCTACCCTGGGAACTTTTAATGCAAGAGAAACAAACAGTCCGAGAATTCAAGCAGTTCTGGATTTGTCTTTTTCTTTTTTTTTCTTTTTTTTTTGTTTTATATTTATATATATATATATATATATATATGTGGCAATATTCTCTGCTGACACATAAACATATGTGCTGACAAATAAACATCTGTATTCAAAGTTTGCAGATTTGTTTTCTGTTTCGACTTCTTTTTTTCTTGATTTGATTTTTTTCCTAATCCTTTCTTTCCCCTGGCAAAAATGGGAGCTCTGCCATTGGAAACCTCTACATATTGAAATTTACTTATTAAAATCATAAGAGGACAATAAGTAAAGCACATCACAGAGATGAGTTTTGAAATTCCTTGGTGCCCACTCTGTCACTAAGTGCCAGAATTAATTAGTTAATGTTCACAAGGCACTTTGAACGTGAAAAACTCTCCTACAAATGTGAAGCGTGAGGACAGTTATTAGCAAGCACCACACAGCACAGGAGGACTGCAGTATTTTCCGGGCTTGGAGCGGTTGTCTCAGACAGTCCGAGAAGAGAGCCGGGAACAAACCTCTTTTTTATTTTCCCCATAGAAGTTGGAAAATCTCCATTGTCCCAAGTTCCCTTATAAAATGTCATAGTTTGCCCCCCCGCTTCCCAGGTGCTCGAGTAAACACATACAATGGCAGCGCCCCTAAAGTGAGTTTCATTTTACACCGATGTTTTGACTTCATCTCAAAAAGACAAAATCTTTGTCATACAAGTATGTTTTCCCTGGAGGGGTTTCCAGCACAATTTGCTATAATTTCTTTACACCTAACAGAACTGATGGGATCTGAGCAGTAAAACCTATTCCCACAGTAGTTTCGCTCTCTCGCACTCTCCGTTACCCTCCTGGGGTTCAGATTACTCTCTAGTATAAATATTGCCAATAATTGTGCTAATATGGTGATTCTCCGAAAGAAGCAGAACTCTCTCCTCCTCATGTAACAGACTTAAAGCCAGGCAACTTCTGCTTAATCTTTCGGCATATTCACTCCTAGCCGCTTTCTTTCCCGGACAGCCACTAATACACTTAATTACACGATTTACAGGAATTGCCAACAAGGTCCCGAGGGCTGCTAAGTCGGCACCGGGCACTGAACAGTGTAAGGTGTGCGTGAGTGCGTCAGATTCAGATGCACTGAATCTTCCCCTCGCCGTGGGGAATCTTCAAATTTATCTAAAAGTTCAGGCCCTTGTCTTCTGTTCCACACACCCCCTTTCACCTTTTGCTTCAGTCACCAATTTTTCTTCCTCATCTTTTCCCCCCTCTGCCCTTTCCCTCCCCAACGGAGGGGGTTAAAAGCTGTGGAGGAAACTTAAGTGCCTCCGGAGTTTGTTTAATTTCCCTCCAGTGTTTACTGATAATTCGAGAGACGCTTATCTCGGGAAATATAACGATTAATACAACCGCAGGTTTCCAGATAAGTGATTGTGATGGAGATTGTTGGCGAGAAAATAGACAATTATCCGCTGTTAGCTTTACATAAAGATCGCATTAACTTGAATTAGTTATCAGACAAAAGAGCATCGCAAAGCTGCACCTTTCTGCCAAGGCAGCCGCCCGCCGGCGGCCGCGGCTGCGGGTGTCCGGTGCGGGTGCCCGGTGCGGGCCGCGGACCCCGCGGAGCAGCGCGGGGCAGCGCGGAGAGGAGGTCGAGCCTCGAGATCGCTTTAATGCCGCCTGCCCGGCCGCGCTGCCCTCATTTCTATAGGGCCAAATGAACGGGGACGTGGGGCAGCCGCTAGCCCGGGGGGAGAGGTGCCCGGGGAAGAAGCGGCGTGGCCGATCGCCAAGAAAACCACATTTCAAGGGCGGGGGGGTGGGTCATGTGGCTATTAAAAAACCGCCGACACAATAATAACATTACCAAAAAAATCTAACTGAAATGATAACTTGGAGGCAGCCTCGCTATTTGCATATGAAACCAGCGGCCAGGAGCGTGGCAGCCCCCTGGCTGCATTATGTGCTCCGAGGTCCCACCTCCCCACCCCCCCAGATTGAAAGCCTTTTGATTATTTCTCCTCTGCGAAGAAAAGGCTGATTCCTCGGTAATTGATAGCGAGGAAGGGCCGTAATTAATTTCGCAGCAAAGTAAAGTGCAGCTTCTTCTCCCGACTGGAGAGGAAGGACGGCAGAGAGGAAAGGGGGCGAGGGAGCGGAGGCGAAGGGAACTCCTCCCAGGAACCCCGAATTAAAGGGAATCTCGCCCGGCGCTCTCCGGTGCCGAGGCCCCCCTCGGTTCCTCGCCACCCCCTCTCTCCCTGGGGAGGCAGGAAGGGCAGGGACCGTGGGCTGCTTTCATGAAGTCGCTAAGCATTCACCAGGCGCTTGTGGCGCGGGGGGTTTCTGTGGGAATCGGGCGGAACGCGTAATTGCGGAGGGGGGAGCGAAGCCGGGTGCGGCGCCGGCTGGGGTCTCTTTGGAATTAAAGGCAGCCTCCAAAATGGGGGTGTTTGTCAGGGAACTTCAGTCAACAGAGAACCTGCTATTTCGGATCCGTGCGTTTTCTGTACTGGATCCCCAGGCAGGTCCTTAAGCACTGTTTTTATATGGGAAAGCAGTGAAGGGCACGGGGGGAAGGGTATCCAGTGCTCAATTCGCGTGTGTTGGAGCAATAAAAAATATATACACTTTAAGTGTCAGACTGAAACCCAATAGATGCAGAGCTAGAAAACAGGTCGGGATGGCAGAGCGATCGGAGGTCGGTGTTTTTGTCTTATGCATTAGGCAAAGGCGAAAGTAGTGAAAAAGAAAAACCTAAAAAGCGGGGAGGGGATGTCAGGTGAAGCGGTTTTGCTCCTTCCCGGCGCGGGAGAGCCGGAGCTGTCCCCAGCGCAGGGACGTGCTGCTGCGGTTTCTGGGTCCCCGCTGAATGGAGCGGATAATGATCCCCGGTTCCCAAGGCAGGCTTGCTGCTGCCTGGTGAGCCTTGGATTTGTGTGGTCCAAGCCTTTCCCAGCTTGTCCCATTCTGTCACCGGGATAAGGGGCTCCCTCGGCTCGTTTGCACCTGCGTCGCTTTTGGCTCCTTCAGGAATGCGCTGAAGCTTGTAATCAGCTTTGTGAAGCCATTGAGTGCACGGCTGAGTGAAACTTCCAAAGCTCGCGGAAAACTGGCCCGCTGAATAGGAGTCAGCATGGGGCTTCTCTCCAAGCCCCTGGCCTGCCAAATTCCAGCAGAGCCCCTCACAATCAGTCCACACAGGCTTTACTGCTCTCCCCGCACTAAGAGAAGTGAGAAAAGAAAAGCTAAAATACCAGTCACCGAGGTTAGCAGTTTGTTCCCAGATTAATGGCAAGCGCCTCTCCCCCGTGTAACTAACCAATTCACTGGGAAGATGGGTGTGTGTAAATGTATGCATGTATATATGTGTATATACACACATGCATATGAATATGCCTATGTGCATTAAAAAAAAAAAGAAAAAGAAAGGGAATAAAGAAATAAGGCGAAAGGGAATCGCATTTATAAGAGTGCGGATGCCGAAGGCTCCTGTAGCAAACAGGTAGGGGCTGCCTCCCTGTCGCCACAAAGTCCCACTTGGCGCCTCGGTATTTTCTGCAGCACTATGCATGGTTTCAAGGCTCCCAATGAAGGTGACCCTGGGCTGCGGTCGGTTTTTCGTACCACAGAGGGAGAGAAAGTCAAATGACCTGCACCTCTGAGAACCCGAGCAAGACATAATAATAATAATAATAATAATAATAATAATAATAATAATAATAATAATAATAATAATAATAATAATGTCAACGGCAGCCGTCCCCAGTAAAGCGTCTTTGTGGCAGGACATGCTGGAGGCCCTGGGCTCGAAGTTTCCGCGCTCTGTGCGAGCCCCGGCCGCGCAGCGCTGCCCCGCTCCGCTCCGCGGGGCCCCGCGCTGCGGGGCCGGCTCCACCTGCCGCCCCGCGGCCGCCTGCGCCGGGGAGGGACGGGGCCAGGAAAGGGCCCTGCGGGCAGCGCCCTTCGCGCCGCGTCCTGCTCTGAGGGCCCTTGACGCTCATTGCGCTCGCTGCTGCCTTTACACCTTCCATTCTTTCTTTCCTACATCTTCCTGCTGACGTGGCTTATAGAAAGCACCGCACTAACTCCAGAATGCTTGGCACTACCTTTTTTTTTCTTTTTTTTTCTCCTCATACTTTCCTCCTTTTTCTGAAATTCTGCAGGTGGTTGTAGACTCACATTTTGTTAGATCAAGGAACACATACTCGAGCATCGAGTCCCTTCAAACATCGGCCCATTCGCATTAACAAACAACTTAGATCTGATAAAATGGTAGGAAAAGTGCTCTATTCTATCTATGTTACAAGTACAGATCCACTGTGCAAGGATTTATATCCAGATCTTGGAGCTTTTGATTAGTTTTGAGTTTTGTGTCCATCGCCTAATATAATGAAAATGTGAAAACTATGTTACCTGAACATAAATATCTTATATACATTTTTGCAAGCCCTTGCCTGGGTGGTACAAGGAGGAAAAAAAAAAAAAAAAAAACCAAAAAGGAGAGATTTTCCAGAGATGATCTCTTCTGAAGGGCTTTGCCATGCCTGTTAATTACGTCATGCAAATCATGTTTTCTTAACAGCCGCATTGAAATAATCACGCTGGTAAGGAAGAAACTAACACCACGGAGTTATTTCTTGTGAGTTCAGCGGGATTTTATCTCAGCTCTGCTTTCAAGCTTTCAGTCTGTTCGCAAAGCCAACATTCTCAGGACTGTTCAGGAGATCAATAACGGAAGTTGGCATTTTTTTTGCCCTTGCTGTCTGACAAGTTTGTAAGGGTACCACCTGATTGCAGGGCAGACGATCGTGTCAAACACTTTAGCATCATCAGTGCATTGTATCCTGATCCCCAAGTCACTCATAAAGACAACATGATACGACACCAAAAGTAAAGAGTTAAGAAGTAGAACTGGAAACGAATATGCCTCATGTGAAAGCCTTGACATTTGAAACTGCAGGCACAGAAACTCCCCTGTATGCCCACAAAGGATTTAAAACCACGTCTATTTCTGTCTTTTAAAGTTTCTTTTCTTTTTGGAAGTTTGGTGTGCTATTTTCGACCGTGTTGCATCTTCCAGCCATTCTCAGTGACAAGTCATGAGGATATGCAGTAATTCAGAAATTAGTGAAATTTTATTCTTGGTGGGGGCGTTGGATTAAGAGGCTGGGAGAGTGTGAAACAAGTCAACGTGTAATTGTATGATAAGGCTCTCACGAGGAATTTATTGGCCAAGTTGCTATTTCTATTCCTTCCTAATCTCGTTTAGCACATTCATTCTCTGCAATCTGTCTCCATAATCTTCTGTGACAGAATGGCAGCCAATAGAAGCATGCATGTTTGGAGAGAAGAGAAAATATGCAGAGGCGTGATAAACTGATGCTAATTATCCATATTTAGGACACCGAGTGCAGAAGATCAAGGTTTACAAATAACAAACCAGAGCCAATGATGATGGCTTCCTAGTGTGGAATATATTGGAGGGGACAAGATAAGGGTTTCACATGCAGAAGAGATTTATTGGTCAAAGGGTTCACCTTCCACTTTTCCACTTTTATATAGCAGTAAATTATTTAGGCTAAATTCACCAGAACATTACTCTTTTATTTGGCAATGTGCCATGACTTGCTCTTTCTTTGTGTCCTTTCAATGCAAATCCTTGTAGTGTAACATCAGGTGATAAGAAACAAATAATTGAAGTAATAGGTAATTCCCTTTAAATTGTGCATATAGGACAGTAAGGTAATCATCTAGTGTAGAATGAGACGGCAGTATGGAGCAGATAGCTGAAAGTGAAACAATATCATCCTCGGCTATTAAATTACATTCATACTAGAGAAAAATAACCTATAGAAGACATGTAGGCTGAACAAGACACAACACTAATCTAGCCAGCTCTAGACCATTTTTCTGTACACTTCCGAAATTTCACTTTAAAACACGGCTTTCCTCTATTTTTTCCTGCATTCTCTCTCTCTCTCTCTCTCTCTCTTTTTTTAACTTTTCGGGAAAAGTAACACTTAAATTATGAAAGTAGCAATGCAGCATTCTGATTTCTTTTAACAAGTGTTGGCTCTGAGAAATAATGAGAGAATTCAGTTTAGCAATATTTTTGTGGTATGTTTGAGCATCAGTGCTAGTGATCTTAGCAGACAGCAGTTGTACTGTGAAGTTTAAAAAAAAAATTTGTTGGTTTATGTTTTCCTTAGAAGTTTACAAAGTACAGTACATAGTTGCATATTTTTTACTATTCTTTTTACTATCATCTTCCCATCAGGTTGAAACAAACCATTCTTTGAAAATTCCCCGAGTATTAAATTTTATGCCATCATTCCTTCTCTAGCTTTTCTTGTGTTGCTGGTAGCATAAAACTCAGGAAAATGCAGAACTCTGATGCTGAAATATAAAACAGGTCTAGAGGGTGCATCTTTAGGGAACACCTCAAAATATCTTTCGGTTGATATAAGGTAAAATATTTCTTTAGTGCTACTCATTTAGTAGAAGAATTTCTTTTGGATTCTTTTTTTTCACTGCAGAATTACTCAATATTAATTTCTCTCTGAGGAATTCCCATAAATTGACTGAATTTGTGTATTGTACACTAGGGAAAAAAAAAATCTGCAGTCTCAAGGCTAAAATGATGACAAGATTTCCATGAAGAGAGACCTCCAGTGCTCTTTAAAAATCCCAGGATTAACCTGCTTCACTCAAAATACCCCTACGAGATACCTTACTAAATGAAAGCAAGCAAGTGGAAAGACTAAAACTAAGATGAAGAAAGTTGGCATTTTGTCACTAGTGGGCAAGAAATACCAAGGGAATAAGGAGAAGAGGAAGTAGGTGACATTAAAATCTCTGCCACCGAACTGGATTTAGTGCTGTCAGTTGCTGGGCGGTTTCTGGGTCCAAGCCACTCTCACCCTTTCCAGTTACAGAATCCCGGTGATTTCATAGAGCATCTGGAACCTGGTCCAAAATGCACGAAAACGACCCAGGCACCGCAATGTCATTCCAGAGGATTCCAGAATATGCATCATGGAGGCCTTCACATTTTGGCTGATGTCTGCTCCTTGGCTTGGGCTACGGGCGCTCCTTTAATCCTCTCCCTGAGGAAGGCAACAAGAGACAGTGGTCTGGGAGGCCAAGGAGTAACCTGGCCCCACAGTCACATGCAGCCCTTCGGCAGTCGGTGGAGATACCCGCCAATATCCCAAGGGGATGAGGTCTGACTCCGCCGGGAGAAGTGCTATGCCAGGGCTAAGGAGGCCAAGTACTGGGTTTTTTACTAAGTTGTTTGGAATTGCCAGGCGAGGAGGAAAGGAGTTAGCCACGTCCTTAAATGATTATTAGCAACTGGATAGAATCATTAGGCTGATTTGCAAAGCAGGTGATGAGCACTAAAGAGAGACCTTATTTTAATTAGCAAAAATTACCAAATTAGCAAAAGCTGTAAGGTCCAGCTAAACATACCGACGGGGCTGTAAGATCCTCCACATCTGGATGTCGGATAATTTCGACACAAAACATTTTTTCTCCCTCTTCCCTCTCTGCTCCTAGAGAAATGGCAATCTCCTGTCACGGAAAACCCGAAGAGTTTCTTAAAGTAACATTTCACAGTTTCGCTTGTCATCTGCAGGGAGATACTAGAAATCCCTCTAATTTGCTAAGTTTATTGCTAAGTGAGCCGTGTGCATGGGTTGAAAAACACACCGAAATTCAGTCTTTTAGTGTTTTTGGATTTGTGGTTTGTGTATCGTGTCCGATAAGGTGCAGGTCTCCAACCCAGATGTTGTCTAACTGTTCCATGGCGTAGCACTGGAGGTTCTGAAATATGTTTTATGCATTTTCTTAAATATTTATTGCATGTCTTTTTTAAAATAAATGTCCAAACTATTCATCTGTGGATTTTTCCCCATGATCTTATGCCTCTAAAATTCCCCTGAACATTTCGAATCCCATGTTAGAAGCAAGTCCTCTGCATGCGAGAGTATAGGCATAGAATATTAAAATTAAAAGGGACGACAAGACACAGGCTCTAGTGCTAGAATCCAATGCTTAACGGTGTGCGCATAGAGTGAGATTTGCATTCTTCAAGAAACGTCAGGATATCGATAGGACTTCCCCAAGGAAACGATGCCGCCATATATTTAGCAAGCTGTTACCATCCAAGCACCAGTCAATTTTCATGAAGTATGAATAACATCTGTGTTTTTGTGTGTGTATCACTTTTTGCAAGGGTCAGAGAAGAATATCCACAAGAGCAGAGATCATGCGTTTGAACAAGGAATACAAGTGTTTGCCCTGTCTTTGAAAATGCTGTAGGATCTACAGTAGGATCCTCTTCTGTTTATTCAGCATCTAATCAGCAATCACCATCAGCATTTCTCTCGGGTGCTTAAAAGGAACTTCTTATAACTTATGGAACACATGACTTGGATATTATAAAATGCTTGAAATAAGTCTGAAATTCAAAAACCATTCAATTTATCTACATCTAAATAGCCACTAGATAACATAACCTAATACCAACATCCTACCAGCCACTACAAATTAGCTACCGAAGGATGTCATTCTCAATAAGCCATCTCATTGGCTTCCTTATCTTAAATCATCTGCATCTGTGGCATATTTACCATGGTGAGATTTTCCCACTTCTCTAGTGAGGTTCACTCTGGGACTCCTAGAACTGATAGAATTTTATTACAATCAGGAAAAATATGCATGGCTTTTTCTGCAGATTCATACTCAAAACAAAAAAAAAGAATAGTGTTTTTCTTTATAGTGTGACCCAAGAATTTATGTGTTTAATGGACCTTTTGGATGAAGTGTTAATAGAGTCTTTCTCAGCCTTGTTGGAAAGTTAGAAGTTGTGGCAGATGCTGAAGTGCTTGGAGGGAAAACATTATAAAGTAAATTCTTCATTTTTCCTGTCATACCCCAAGATACTTACAAAATACTTACAAGATGTATGGAAAGTTATCTTCCTGTTTCAAAAATGCATATTTGTATTCTTCACTCCTTGCCCCATGGGAGTCTAAGATCTGCTAAGAGAAAGTTTGCTTGGCTATATCCCATGCTGTCTCTCTTTGCCCCTAATCATTGTGGTTTTTTGTGATTGTCTCTGGGCTCTTCTGAAATCAGAGATTCACATTTGCCCTCCAGACAATCCTATCCCTAATCATGACTTTGTCTTCATTACACCAGTATATTCTTGAAAGGCCATTCTGGAAAGTTTAGCATATATACTTCAT
This sequence comes from Nothura maculosa, assembly GCA_032353885.1. NCBI lineage: Eukaryota > Metazoa > Chordata > Aves > Tinamiformes > Tinamidae > Nothura > Nothura maculosa. The sequence goes on along the minus strand of JAUBOD010000350.1, from coordinate 197,640 downwards.
CACACTGACTCCACCACATCTTACTTTTCTTATTATTTCCTATATTCAAGCATGAAAGAAAAAAATAATGCACAGCCTTCACGCACCCTGTGGCTAAAAAGCAATTTAGAGGTAACTGGGACTGATATCACAAGAAGTCATAGGTGATGTAATGGGGAAAAAGAAAAGCACCCTTTTCTGTCTCCTGCTATGTGCAGGTAAAATTAAGCTGCACATAAATATTTTAGGCTAATCAAACTGCTCGATGAGGTAATTACTCAAGATTTCTCCAACAAGTAATGATAGTAGTATGTGTATGGCAGGAGGAGAAAGACCACAGCTGGGAAATATGTAACTCTGAGACACTGTTTTGCCTACAGTTTTTCATACTCAGTTGCAATTTTGTTTTAATGCGTTATCTTCCACAGCTTGAGTCTGAATCTGAGTATTGGGCTTCTTGGGATAAAACAGGTCTTTAAGCATGAAGAATCTGTTACCTCATTTTGCTAATCTGATTAGGATTGCAATCCATTATTCAACAGTCCTAGCAAAACAATCTTTCTGCATAGTTTTTCTGTACTGGAGTTAAAATATGACTTGAATCCACGACTCGGGAAATTTGTGCAAGACATTTTTTGACAGAAAATAATATATTCATATAGCCCCTTCCACCAGCACCACCAGCCCCCCACCCTCCCTGGAATAAATTATACTGCCCCAAATGTGTGGTGTCTTTGTTCACCACTAGTTCTTAGTTGCTATGGAGAGTTTTACGCCTTGGTAAATTATATTTCACCTCCTCCCGGTGAAAGCTTTTCTCTCCCTAAAGGCACACTCTGAAGCCCATGGTCCTTGGCCCCCTTGTTGACTGCACTTCCTCGGCCCACACTGGTCCTCCCTGGATGTGTCTGTCTCCACAACCCTTCTCGGAGCCAACTTGGCCCGCCAGCCCCTACACAATGGCCTGAGTGCTGCCAGATGCTCTCCTGCTTCTCCTCCTTCCCATTGTGCCTTTCTGAAGGGTTCAGAGGGACAGTCCCCCTGTCCAAGAGCTGCATGTAGTCGTGGCACACGTCTCCTCCAAATCAATGAGAGGTACCCGCAATGGAAGCGTGAACAATGGGATTTTCCCGAGAATGAAGCACATTGCCCCCAAACCCATCATGACAGGCCATGCCAAAGCACTTGAATGACTTTCTTGAAACGAGACTTTTCTGAAGGCTCCTCCCTTCACCGAATTACACTGCTCAGAAAAAGAGAGGCATGAAACCACGCAGGGGCATCCCAAGGCCTTGCAAACACAAAGCAGAAGTGTCTTTGTCGCCAGACCCCACAGCTCTGCTCCCCAAGCCAGGAATGAGCACACTTTCCTGGATGGCACCAGACTCACCCAGCACCTACCCTGAGAATTACAATGGACAGAGTTTTCTTTTACCCCTTCCCTTCTGTGCCTGTAGTGTGTTGGACGGCATTCACAGAGGAGTTTAGTTCAGTACAGCCAGTTCCTAAAGACATAGAGACGAGGCATACCCTACACAGACCAGTATCACCAGAGTGGTCCTGATTCTGCAGGAGGACTTGGACGGGCTTCCTGGGACACCTATGAGCCCCCCACACCCCCCGGGTGCTCAATCACAGTAGCCAGCCCCCTGCACCGCACTGTCTGTGCATGCAGGGAAAACCGCAGAGCTGCTCCTGAGTCTCCCAAACTTGACTTTGCTGATGGTTACTTCAGCAGCGCTTCCTCCAGTGGCAGAACTGCTCTTTATATGTAAAATCACCTGACTTTCCTTTTACTTCTGCTAATGAAAGCCATCTGCTCAGTACACCTATAGACCCGGAGCCAGCCTTTCCCTCTCCGGGGAAAACAAGGACCTGGGAATAGCTCCCCTGGCACGTTACAACACAGGGCCCGCTGCCTGGCCCAGCAGAGCCCGGCCCGGCATAATCCCGTTTTTCCCTCCTGCTAGGCCAAGCCGAGCCAGTTAGGGGGGTAGGGGAGTGGGTCTCTCGCCTGCTGTGCCCTCCTTCGTGGCTTGCCAGGGCTGCTCCCAGAATGCCATCCCTTCACTGTTTCCTGGGCCTCTATCCTGGCCGGAGACTAGTTTCAATGCGTCCCGCACCGCACAGCTCCTCCTGCACGCCCCCCCTGCAGCTGCGGCTGAAAGGCGATTCGGGCACTGCGTCTAACTCAGGCAGGGCCGCACACGGCTGGGGCGCTGGGGCTCCCCGCGATGCCAAGCGATGCCCAAACCTGCGCTGCATTTAGGCCCGTTGAGCGTTGCTGGGGTCATTTCCCAGCAGGGTCAGGCCCGTTTTAGAACCTGCCTCTAGGAGATGTTTAGCTTCGATGGTGCCGATTCATCGGCGGTTTGCAGGTAGCAAAAAGCCTGTACTTTAAAAAAAAAGGAAAAGAAAAAAAAAAAGAAAAAAAAAAGAAAAAAAGGGGCATTCAGAGTGTTTTGTTTTCAGAAAAATAAAGAATGAAAGAAAATAATGAAGAAAAAAAAACAATAAAAGAGGAAAGAAGTTAGTGGTTCCTGGCCGAGTTCGGCCTCCCGCCCTGTGTTGTGCGCGCTGCGCGGGGCGCACGAACAGCAGGGCGGCCGGGGGTCCCCCCGCGGAGCGCGGCCCGTCGGGGGGCGCTTCCCCGCGCAGCCCCCCCCGCGGCCCGTGGGGAGGCCGCGGCGCGGGGGAAGGAGGAGCCGCAGCCCCCGGGCCGGCCGCGGAGGAGGGTCCTGAGCCGAGTTCAAGAGCGGCGCTTCCCGGCGCTCCCCTGGCCCCGTTCCCTCGGTTTCCCTGCGCCTCCCCTTCCCTCACCGATAGTCCCGCTCTTCCCGGTCTCCTCTCCCTTCCCCCCAGCTCCTTCCCCTCGCTAGAGGGGCCAGAAGGGGCCACGGCCGAGGGCCGGGGCGCAGCAGCCGCCCCCTCCCGCAGCGCAGCGGCCCCCATGGCGGCCCCCGACCCTGCCTCCCTCCCTCCTGCTGCGGCCGCTCCTCCCAGCGCCCCTGGCCCCCCCGCAGCGCCGCCGCGTCTCCCCGCGGGGTCGCCCCCTTCGCCCCCCCAGCGGCGTCCCGCTCGTTTCGCCCCTCGCCCCGCCGGGCGCGGCCTTGCGGCGGGAGCCGTCGGGGTTCCGCCGGGTGATTGTAAATGGGTTTGACTGGCCGCTGATCCCGAGGTCAGGGCTCTCCTCACTAATCCCTCACTCTCCAAACACCGACCCTCCTCTTCCTCCCCTCTTCCCCCCCTCGCCTGCTCTCTCTCCCCTGCTCTCACCGATCCCCTCCCCCATCCTTTTGCCCCTCTCTTCCTCTTGCATCATTTATCTGCTGCCCCTCAGACGACACTCAAATAGGAGCCCCGCTCTACTCCTCAGCTGCCAGCCCCACCACTCACGGCACCCCCAGAGACGGAGCCGCTCCTCGTGAGCCCTCAGCGGCCCCCCGGGACTTGCCAGGCCAGGAGAGCCCTTCTTGCAAGGGCGGCCCCTTCGCACTGTCACCCACACGGACACACGAACATGGACAGACATCAGGCCACCTTGACGAGGCCACGAAGCCCCCCCACATGTTGTCGGGCTGGGAAGGGTTGTGGGTAGCTGCTATGGGCATCAGGGCGGATGGGCCCCAGAAAGGTCCTGAGAGGAGGTAAATCCCTAAGGAAGGCCAGGGGTGTCACAGGGGCCAGGAGTGCCCCCTGAGCTGAGGCGTGCTCGGAGTCAGCCCCCAAAGCAGCTGCTGGCCGTGGAGGGGGTGGGCTGGGGATGGGGGAGAGTCCAGGATTTTCTGTGGGGCGCCACTTGTTTTTTTGGTCTTTTTTTTTTTTTTTTTTTTCATTTATTCCACCCCCCACTCCTTCAGTGGGGGGCCAAATGACTCAGGGCTATAATTCGCTGTAACTGCTTGAGGTTCAGCTGCCTCCAGAGTGAGGCGGCCTCAACGGGCACCTCTGGGAGGGGAGGGAGGCCCCTCTCGGGAGGGGATCCCCTGAGTACCCCTCGACGCCCAGCCAAGGAGCATCTCTGTGGACTTCCTGCCCAGGTACGGCGCTCCTGGGCCTTTGGGGACGAGCCCTCATCCCCTTCCATTCTCCGCGGTCATAGTTCAACAGGCGTTCCTCTTTTTGATATATTCACAGGCAATTTTGTGCCCTGCCCTCCACTTTGCTCCCTAGAGATCATGTACCCCCCCCCTAAACACACACCTCTCCCAGGCGCAGCACGGAGGAGTGAAGCTGGAGGGAGGGGAAGGATTTTCCCCCGGGCCCAGTCACACTCCTACGAGCTCAGCGAGCAGGCCACGAAAAAATGGGGAAAAATGGAGAGGTGAAGGAGAGCAGGGAAAAAAAGAAAGAGGGGAAGAAAGAGAATCTTTGGGAAAAGAGCTGCGGAGTTCAGTTCAAGTTTGCATTTTGGCTTCAAGTTTGGAGCGGATCAAACCTGTTCTCAAATTGAGCCTCCCATCCTGCTCTCCTGGACCCCTTCCCAGGCGAGGGGGACTCGTCGGGAAAGCCTCCCGCGGAGGAGGAGCGCAATGCAGCCTCCGGGGAGCCCTGGTCCCAGATCCCCCGCTCACCCGTAGCCTAACGCAGCAGGGAGGACGGGCACCTCCTCCTCTCTCTCCTCCTCAGTCCCTTAGTCCTTGGATTTCCTGCGTTTTACTGAAAAGGAGATGAGATTTTTCTTTTAATTCTTCCACATAGGTGATTTTAATAGCTCTGTCAATCATGTTATAGGAGGAACGTTTCATACAATTTTAGATGTAAAGTACTTAAACCATAAATCGTTTAAACCTATTCTTAGTTTTGCATATTCAATTATTCTCTTATATATAACTTGCAAAGCAAAGAGCCAGGAGTCTGAATTATTTTATCGTATCTGAGCTCATCTGCCTAGCAAAGTTATTTTAACTTTGTATACCCAAACATGAAGCTTACATCAGCTTAAACTTCGAATCAAAAAACCCTACATAGCAATAAATCTACATATATATATATATATATATATATGTACACACACACATATATATAAACATTCGCAAGGGGGATTGTATTCCTTTGGAAGACAGGCTGAATATATCCGAAGCTTATTTGAATATAGTCGAGATTGAGTCAGTTTAATCCCCTTGCGTTGAAAGTGCAGGTATTCCTATTATTCTAGGGCTAATGCCATTGAGCCGCTAAATTGCAAGGGGAGGGGGAACAACTCATTAAAAGGAGCTGGTTTAAAAGGTCCGTATTATTTCTTCCCCAAGCTCTATATTTTTTTTTGTTCGCTCGGACGTATATCCAGGATAATTTCCTTTCCTCACTTGTCCTCCCCAATACGCTTATTATATCATCGATGTTCAGCAGCACTGTTTCATCTCACTGTTTATTTTCCTCTTCCCTCTTGCCAATAAATTTCAACTATGTTTCTTAAAGAAAAAACACGTATCGAGCTCTCATCGGATCCATACGTGTCTGCATGTGCACATACACGCGCACATGCACTTCTTTTTGGTCATGATGCTATCTATGGCATGAGTATACACATGATGGATATCACATTGCAAGAAACAACTCAACAGGTGCTCAGATTATTCTGCAGGTTGGAAAGTACTCCCATAAATATTTAAAATTACACACAGGCTCGCGCTTGGCCGGAGAGAATCAGCACTAGGGAGGATTTCCCACAGGTTCCCGCTTTGTGTGCGCGCCATTGGCACACGAAGCACTTCTCAAACTAGCCTGCTCACTGCCCGAGCCTGCACACACTTCTGTTTAATGAGCGCTTAAATTGGGTTTGGTTTTGTTTGTTTGCTTAAAAAAAAAAAAAGAAAAAAAAAAAAAGAAAAAAAAGGGAAAGTTTTATTACCTGGTTGGAAATCAATAGACATCTTTCATGAAAATTTTGCCACCACTGTAACGAATGAGTGGTTAAAATAAAATGATCAGAATGACTCCGGAGTTACATATGCCAATGGCCATCTTACCATTATAATTAAAGCGCAATTTCTAATATGAACTGAAGCCTGTCCTTATTAACCAGCTAACATTTCCCCACTTTTTTTCATGGATGAAGTAGTCATTTGCCATCATTAAAAGAGGTTTTGAAAAGCTCTATAGTCTGGTGCAATTGACGTTTCTACCTAGGATATCAAATACATACATTATTCCCTTTCGCTTATGCGTGTTACGACTAATTCCAAAATGTATTTGCTACAGTATGATTTTTCAATGCAAAGCTTAATACTGTTAGTACTATTAGAGTTCACAGTAAACTTTTAATTTCAGACTAACTAAAGGTACCGATAAAGAGCTAAGGAAAAAAATAGATCAAAGTACGGAGCAACATCCTGCACTGAACAAACATATAATATTTTTGGTCGACAGCTTCCACCTCTGTCTTTAAAACCTCCCCGGCAGGTTACGCGTTGTGGATGGGTACGCGAGCTGCGCAGTGTCCGGCGCTGTTCACTCCCTCCGGGGCGTTTTGGGGAGGACGCGGCGGCTTTTAGCATTTTTTTTTTCTCGTGACATCGAAGCCCAATCAGTTTCGCTTTTAATTGTGTTAATTGGAGGGGCCCTCGCACCTTCGCGGCCCCCGGGGAGCGCTGAGGCCCGCAGGGATCCCCATAGGAAATGTGGGCCGAAAGGGACCCCCAGACCCTGCGAGAGCCCCCAGTCCGTCCAAGAAAGAAACTTTCCCAGTAACGGCCTGATGCAAGTGCCAGGCACTCAGCTTCACCGATCAAATGAGCAAAATAAAAGAGAAATATTTCAGTAAGTCGCTTTCTTTAGCAATATTGAACGAGCATCAAAATAATCCCAGAAAACTACACATTGTATCTCCTGAGTTACGCAGATACACGTACTTTCCTAATGACATTGTATTTCGCCCTGGTTTATAACATCCTCTCCGATTTCTTTGCTTACCTGCTATATTTGCAGGGATACTAAGGTAAATATTTCTACGTTATCGAGAATGTTAAAAAAATAACAGGTGACTTTTTGTTTTTTCGCTTTGAAATTTATTTAACTCAAAATTGAACGCATCCTTAGAATTTCTGTTTAGCAGAAAGACTTTTTAGTAGACTATATACACAATCTGAATTCCCTCGTAACGTCTAAAATAAAAATTATTTCACAACGCATTTACAAGAAATCATACAAAAAAGAAACAAAACCGAAGAGAAAATAAACAAACAAAAATATCCAAACACAATAAACTTTTACAAAACCCAGGAAAAAAAAAAGCAGCATCAAAAAAATAAATAAAATAAAAACAAGAACAAAACAAAAAAAAAAGACAAAAACGAAAGAACGCTTACAAAAACTTTTAAGTGTGGTTTTGGATTTGTCTTAGTACATGAGTAATAAATGAGAACTGCTTCCCCATCAACTTCGACTTAAGGCAATAAAAAGCCTTTGCAAGAAGCGATCCATGAGTGAAACCGTAGCGGTTCTGCGCGATATAAAAGTTGGCATCGTCTAGAACTTTGTGTGATTTTTTTTTTTTTTGTCTTTTAGTCATTTTTTCTTCTTTCTCATTCTATCTCTCTTCTTTTGCAAATAAACGCTCTATGTCTCTCGGATGAACGATAAATACTGTACAAAAAGTCTCAACAAAACACAGAAGTTCAGCCTAAAACTAGTTTCATAAACTAGTCCCTCAAAAAAAAAAAAAAAAAAAAAAGGTAAGTAAAGCAACCGTTACCTTTTTTTCTCCCTCGTTATTATTATTATTATTTATTATTATTAAAATAACATAAAAAAATTTTTCTGTACAAAAAAAAAAAAAAAAAAAAAA